>JAJKFI010000001.1:23416172-23476578 GCA_029204185.1 Lerista edwardsae | reverse complement strand
TCTCTCTCTCTCTCTCTCTCTCTCTCTCTCTCTCTCTCTCTCTCTCTTCATTTTAACTCTTTACTTGCCTGTGGTTGGTTGAACTTGGAATCTTGAGTCAGTTTTCCTTGGCCTTTGGCTACAAACTACTGGCTAGATTTCTTGACAATTCTCCATATAATTGGGAGGAAAGCTTCTGAGAATAGACTCTCCCTGCCTAGTTTAGTCGATGTGTCCCGGCATATAGGGAGATCAAGGGAAAAGAGGGAAACATCAGATTCAGGGCTTTCCCCTCTCCAAGCACCACAGGAGCAATACCGTTTGAGTCTTGGGTGATCTCTTCTAGCTTCTTGGGACAATGACAACAGTTGCTAGGAGCCTGGGGTGACTACTCATCACCATCCCAACTTCTGTGTTCACCTCTCATCCTGCATTAGTCAAAGTGTCAACAGTCAAGAAGATAAAATTTATGTTTCCTGCAGCATTTATTTATTTTTTTACTATTCACTACTGTTTATAGAGAAAAAACTGTCTCCTCAAGTTTGAATATTTGTTAGAACCTCAGTAGATTGGAAACAAGACAACTACACTGATTTTTTGTAAAGTATTTTTTGGGGGGGGGCAACATATTTGTTTTCCTTTGAATTGTTTTGGGTGGCCAAGGAAAACAGAGGGTCAGATCAAGAGTTAATTTGTAGCTAATCTCTTTGCTTTTCTTAGGATGTTTGGCAAAGCACAGATTAAAATAGGCATTTAATATTATGCAGGCTCAGCTGTGTCCATATTAGGAAAGTCTCAGCTCACATCCCTGTGCAAGAAAGGCCCTTTCCTCTCTTCCCTCCCAGTCTTTCCACCCCTTGCAAAAGTAGGTGGGAGCGTGGGAGCTTGGGAATGTGAACTTGATCCAGCACTGACCAGCCAGGCAGCAAACTCTTATTGTTCTGTAGATACCAAACATACTTCCTTTCTACTAGGGATAAACTCAACCAGTCTGCACATAACACGGCTTTTGTGAGCAGCAGTATGATTAACAGAAAAAGGTGAACCACAAAGAATTTCAAGCTTTAGCAAAACCACCATAAACAACACCTTAGGGATCCAATTCATAGACTTATTCAGGGAAGGGAGCATGTGTTCCCATTTGGCACCAGTGAGGAAAGCTACCTCAGGTGTACTGAACCATTATTATTCCTGCACTTCTTTTTGTTCTGTGGAATAAACCATTGCCTTTCAAAATAGGTCTTTGCTGTAATGAGCTAAACTGAAACTCTATGTATTAATATGTAGTTCAACAGTTATAAGCTCATTTGTGAATATGTGTCCTGTAAAGACCAAAATTAGTTCCAGGGGAGTGCTGTCTCCTGCTTCAAAATTAAGATGCAAAAGGTTTTTCTTGTGATCAGTGATCAACACCAAATCTGATAGGAACTGAACAGACTGCTAAGCTTCAGTGGAGCGAAAACACGGGAAATAGTCTCCTCCAAATTATGGGCTATAAGATATGCTTAGTAGGCAGAAGTTCTGTTTCTGAGCTTTAGAAAATGCACCTGACTTGCACAGATAGGGAGGTTTTCAGACAGTTGCTTCAGTTTCACTTTCCTCATCAAGTATACATCTATCACATTTAAAGAGAATGTTTTTTTTTAAATAAGGCACGAGAAAGAATGAGAAGAAATACCAAACATTACATCTCAGTGAGAACAGTGACTCAGAAGGACTTTAACTTCTCTGTTGTAAGCCTCCCATCATTTAAACTTGAGGGAAAACAACTTTGAGAGATAACAGATAACTGCCATTTGAAGATGTTTTCGGATGCATTCTTGTCAAAACACACTACTATAAATTGTTACTAGAAATTAACAAACCATGATCACAACCTTGTGCTTTACTTCAGTCTCAGAGTCATAGAGGTGTTTTAAAATGGTGTTGCTTATTTGAAGGTACAATCCTAATGTGGAGTAAAATAAAATTGTAACCATAAAGCACATTTGGACCACTCTTGGAGTCAAGGAGGACAGCGCATGTCTGTGTGCCAGCCTCCCTGAGTGGTGCAAACCCTTTCCAACTCCAAGACTCCAAGAATGGTGCAAAGTGCCTTGGGCCGGCCTAACTCCAGTTCGGAGTGCCCCCTCAACCAGAAATAAATTCACTGTGTTCAATAAGGTATAGGGCACAATCCTAACCAACTTTCCAGCACTGACATAGCTGTGCCAATGGGGCATGTTCTACAGTAGAATAGTAGTCATGGAGGCTTCTTTAAGGTAAGGGAATGTTTGTTCCATCATCTTGGAGCTGCATTGCCCTGACCCCAGTGCTAGAAAGTTGGTTAGGATTGTGCCCTAAGTCTTAGTGAACAATAATAGCCAATTATATTTAAGGCCAAATTTATTTTTCCATTCACACTGAACTGTCCAAGAGCCAGCTAAGAACAAAACCAGGTATTTGCTGGAAAAATCTGTAACCAATTACTGTTACCTGTCCAATTACAGATAACAATTTACAGGGAATGCAAAATCATTATCAGCCCAGTCCTAACCTGCGCTGCAACAGGAAGGCCAGGCGGCCTGCCCCATATGCACTATAGGATTGGGGCTGCCTGCAGCGCAACCCAGAGTAAGAGGAATTAATTCTCCTGTCACGAGGCAGCAGCCCAATAGGGCTCCTTGGATCTGCATCAGCAAAATCTCTTAACACAAACCCCATGGTCCCAGGAAAGACTGACCGGGCCCTGGACAAGGGGTTGGATCTGGCTTATGTTGGCTGCCTTTGTTCTGCCCTCTCCCCGCCTTCCCCAATCCCTGCACTGGCTTCCTTCAGCTGGCTTTACCTTCACTGCGCAGATCTAAGAAACAGTTTACAGTCCACTGGAAGAGTTCAAGACCTCTTGATGGGAACCCAATGAATCTTCAGCATCGGCACCATCTTTTTCTGTACTTTTGTACATACTATTAACTATGCCATTGTACAAATCGATGGTAAGGCCACACCTGGAATATTGTGTACAGTTCTGGTCGCCGCACCTCAAAAAGGACATAGTGGAGCTAAGCTGGAAAAGGTGCAGAAGAGAGCAACGAAAATGATTATGGGGCTGGGACACCTCCCTTATGAAGAAAGACTGCAGCTTTTGGAGCTCTTCAGTCTAGAAAAAAGGCGCCTGAGGGGAGACATGATTGAGACATACAAAATTATGCATGGAAGGGATAGAGTCGATAGAGGACGTTCTTTTCCCTCTCTCAAAACACCAGAACCAGGGGGCATCTGCTGGTTTGAGAGAGGGTTTGGAGAGTTTGGACGTACTTTTTTTATCCAGCATGTAGTTAATCTATGGAACTCTCTGCCACAGGAGGTGGTGATGGCATCTGGTCTAGATGCCTTTAAGAGGGGAGTGGACCGATTTCTGGAAGAAAAATCCATCATGGGCTATAGACAATGATGGATTGTGCAACCTCCTTACATCAGTAGTAGGCTACTTCAGAGTACTGGGTGCAAGTGAGTGACAACAGGATGCAAGCATCTTGTTGTCTCATGCCTCCCTGGGGCACCTGGTGGGCCACTGTGAGATACAAGAAGCTGGACTAGATGGGCCTTTGGCCTGATCCAGCAGGGCTCTTCTTATGTTCTTATGTATATTTTTTCTCTTTTCTTTTTTCTTTCTTGTATTTAGTTGATTATTCATTGTAATTAGTTTAGATGCATTTTTCCACTTTGGGAGGGACACACACAACTTCAGCAGGAAGTTAAAATCGCCTTAGTATTTGAAGACATCATCTAATGACCACAGAAACAAATAACAAAAAAGGGCACAGTGCACCCTGTTTTTTATAGATAGAACAGAGCAAAGTACCATTCGTTACAGGTTAAATCGCAAAACAATTCTGTTTTCTGCAGAGGCAGGAGAAAACAGGCCAACCAAAGAGAATTCAGTGAAGTATATGAATTGATTATAGGGCTAGGCTGGTTGTGGCTTGTTTAAACAACTGAGAGATGCTTAAAGTGGGCATGGCAATTGTTTGTGCATAGTTATGCATTATGCATTACTTTGGGTGGTGCAGTAGTAAATAGATGAAAGGACAAGTTTATGTTGAACAGGAAAAAAACTTTGTTTAGCCTTGTGAAACTGTGGTTCAAAGAGGACATAGAAGCTCCAGCTCTTGAGACACTTAAAACCAGACAGAGGGGGAAAAAACACTGCAGGAAGAAGGGGGAGAATGCAGGACGCATGCGTTCCAATAGTGTTGGGGGGAGGCATAGCTGCACCATTACTTAATAGGTGCTTTCCAGCTCTGAAATCAGCTGCTTCTGAAGCCTCTCCATGTCATTTAAACTCACAGACTGGAGTGGTTGGCATTAAGTCATTATTAGCCTAGTGGAGGATGAAAAGCTACTCCGGTCCTATAGTGAGTCACCTCTGAGGCTGCAGTACATCCTGATCTGATAAACAGCACATTCAACAACACAATACAGTTGACCTTATTTAACCCAGCCCCAGCAGGTTTCAGGAAAATGCCCTCCTGAAATCCTCTGTGTCTGGCACAAATGTTTACTTTTCAGCATACGCATATTATTTTGCGCACAGGAAAACCTTACTGTGATCCAGTCAGAAGACAGGCTTGCAGCTGTGTGTGGCATTCTTCCATGTACAAAAAAGGCCAGAACAACACATCCTTATTTGCAGATGAACCCTTCATAAGGAAACTGAGAGGAGGATTATTGAAGCATCCCACTCCTAAGATCACGACAGAGGGCTCTGTTTGCAGCACAACAATATTCTTCTGAATCTACTATCAAAAAATGTGATAGAGATAAATGTGGTAAGTGTGTACATAGTAAGAGGAAAAGTAGAAGAATGGCCCCTGCATTCAAGTGGAAGGGAGAGGGAGTGGTTGCACAGACATCTAGGTGGGGTGTTAGAGAATCAGATCTGTAGAATGGAATGTTTTATACAATCCTCCCATAGAGCATATATGATGTGACAGGTTGGGCTGCCCAAAGGCACCGACCTTCAGAAAACATCATATGAGGTGGCACAGGGCAGAATTGCATAGAAGGGCGGATTAGAAGTGCAACTTCTCATCTTAGTCTACCTTCAGTCTATACATTCAGCTAAAAACCAAGGATTGGCCTCATTTCCCTGAACTTTGGATTGGTCAACAGTAGCAAAAAGGTCCTGATAGGCAGGAAAGACAGCAGAGGGGAGAAGACAATGAACAAGAGAGCTGCAATTATCACCCTGAGCTCCTTGAAGGAAAGGAAGGATGAAAATGAGACAGACCAAATCCACAAGAGTCTTGTAATCCCACATATTGGATGGTGTTTTTGATTTTATATGGTTTATTGTGGTTTTTCCATCCAGATTATTCCTCAGACCCACACCTGTTTAGCTTTAGTAATGCTGCAGTATCTGATGTTCAAGACAATTCACGAGGCCCCACATATTGGTTGGTGATTGCTTAGGGTGAAGTTCAATAAAAATGAAACAGGCTAAAACATTTTTGAAAGAGGCCTCTAGATAATAGGGGACAAAAACCAACATAATAACAAGACCTCTGAAGACTGTGCCCTTCCCCCAGACAGCTGGCCTGGTGCAGAGGCAGTTTGCTGGATGTTATTCTTTTTCCTTTCTATTACACACAACAACATGTCACAAGTATTTCCACTACAACAAATAAGCACACGTAGTTAATCTCCCCTGTCCCACAAAAACCCACTGTATATAATGGCAATGATCTAGAGATAAATGTGCAAAACAGTGGACAGCAAACAAATTTCCAGGCACTGGTACCAATCAGGCACCAATCAGATAACCGAAGCTGAGGTATCTGATAGTCTGAGATATCATTACTTCAGTTAAGTGGATTCAATCCTTGTCTAAATTCAAATAAATGATTGGTGATGTCAAAGCTGAAAATGTCAGACACGTGACTTTCATGATATAAAGTTGGTTGCTGCCTATATGCAGACAGCCCTCAATTATCTCTCTAGACTGGAGAGACTGGAGTGGTTGTGAAATGTTGTTTGTGTTCATTTGTGACCAGGATGAGAGAGAACAAACGTAAGTTAAATCTGGACAAGACAAAAGTGCTTCTGACTAGGAGCTACTATCTGATGATGAGAACCTCTTAAAGAGGTTGCACTCTCCTTAAAAGATCAGGTCTATAGTTCACAGGTTCACTTGGTTCCAACATAATCTCTTAGATGGTCAGACTGTAAGTGCCTTTGCCAGCCTTGGTTGGTGTACCAACTGCACACTTTTCTGGATTAATCAGATTCAGACATGGTTACCTGCTCAATGAAGTTGGATTATTATAATGTGCCTAATAATGCCTAAGTCCCCTGAAGACTGTTTGGAAATTTCAGCTAGTGTGGAATGTAGCTGCCAGGTTGTTGACTGGTGCCTAGGGTCATGATCGTGTCACACTCTTGTTATATGACCTACAATGGCTATCAGCTGGTCTTCTGGGCACAATTCCAGGCACTGGTCTTTACCTTTTAAAGTCTTGCATGGCCTAGGACCTCAGTACTTGAAGAACAGCCTTGTCTGTTCTTCTTGTCACTTCTTGTCTGTTTCATCACCATGGCGGTTTGATTGGCAATAATTAAGTGAGCAGGTGTTTTCCACTGGGGCATCCACCTCATGGAAGTCCCAGTTATATGCTGTTCCATCTGCTCACGTGCTCCATAAGAATGCAAAAGCATTTGTTCTATCAAGTACTTGGTTTGAGTTAGGCTCTTTTCATTTTGTTATTGCTGCTGCTGCTGCTGCTTTCATTTGTAAGGTTTGCTATGTTTTTTTGTTGTTGTTCAATGTTTATTGTTGATGTAAACATTTTTGATTGTGAATCACCTCAGGCCTTTCCATATGAAAAGGAAAGGCAAGATATACATTTTTATATAAATAAAAATAACAAAATCTTGTCAGGGTTGTGTGTGCAATTTCCAATCCAGCAATGGGGCCCACACATATAGAATCCAATGCTGGCTGTGGCAACTGGAAGCAGGAACCCACATGAAAGGGTCTAATTTCTGATGTGTGTGATTCCTGATGTGGCAGGGGTGTGTGGGTGGAAGCCTGCTTCTACATGCACATTGCTGGCCCAGGGTTGAGGATCCTACAGAATGTAACTAACTCTCACCTTCTTCTTCCCACCTTCTCTACAAGTCACATAACAATGCTTGAGAAGATAATCCATTTTTTTTTTTAGTAACAGAACCATTTTTACAAAATATTTTGCAATTCTGTTTTGCAAAATGCCTAACAGGTATGCAACCTTTTGAAACATCTCTATGTTTAATTTAACAACTGTATGTTAAAATGTCAATAAATAAAATGTTCATCTTTACTTGAAGTTTTTTTTTCTGTTCTTCAAACATGACAATTCACAAAACTATCTTCCCCCTCTTTTCTAAAAACAAGATGTGAAGTGTCACCAGTACCTTAACAGCACAGTTTCCAGTGAACAGTATGTTTAGTAATAAAATAAGGTTTAAGAGATTTTCCTTTTGGCAGCATCTCTTTGAGGAAAACAGAAAATGAAACCTGCAATTGATAAAAATTGATTCCCATATGTGTGCAGTATAAAAACATAGAGTGAATGTCATTAAATTGGGATTTTATTTTATGCCATACCTGTTACAGTACAGACAGTAATTTGAACAACATGCTCAACAAGTTCATAATATGGAATCTATTCAGAACAAATCTTTGGCATTTACCTCTGGGATTCCTGAGCAGTCAAGCCACTTCTGGAAGATGTTTTCAACCGATAATCCATACCTTCCAAGAAAATTAAAAATTAACCTTATTCATGAAACATGCATAAAATATAAAGGGGAGGGAAAAAACACTTTGGTAGAAACCAGGTTTATAATTTAAGTAGAGATTTGTCAAACTAAGTAGATTCTGGTTTTGTCCTTTTTAATTAACACCATCTGAGATTATGACACCTGAAAATTAAACGCAGATTGAACTCTGCATGCAGAAAACTAGTGATGAATTCAATGCTTATGGAAGCTGACAAGGAACGTTTAAAAAGTTCAAAAGCACTGATGAAACATATGTAAAGAATGAACAGGTGTTCTGCAGTTCTTTTTGTGTGTTTTTTCCTCTTCCGTTTGTGAGAGAAATGGAAGGCTAGGAATGAGACCAAAAAGAAAAATAACTGGGGACAACAGAAGTGAGAAATGAGCTGCTAAAAACTGTCTAAGAATAGAAATTAATATAATCATTATAGCCTTAGCTTTACACTGTAAGACACTAATCTCCACTGAAGTTCCTATATATCCTATCCTGTCAGCTTTTCCCAACTTAATTAATTCACTGATATTCAGCAGAATCCATTCCTCCTATAAGCAGCTCTTTCTACCAATCTCTCAAACTGCTGGGCGGGGGGGCAGGCAGGGTTGAGTTGGTATGAGTTGCAGAACAACTGCTTGCTGTACAGTTACATGGTTTTTCACGGAATTTCTTCCATTACTCAAGAAAGTTTCATGATGGTATGTTTAGTGATGTTCCCCATAGGAGGGGCAGCAGCCTGCAGTTCTGCAGTTCTGGCCCTGGCACATGCTCCAGGGATGCAACTTGAAGCAGGGAAGGGGAAGCTGGGGAGCAGACTTGAAAGAAGGAAGGAAGTTGCTCACATACTGCAGAGCCCAGGGAAGGCACTGACTTGTAAGACGCCAGGACCAGTCAGGAACAGGTCCAAGGAAAGCTGGGCAGGGGACCGCCCTTAGTCAAGGAGCAGCCTCTAAGGACAATCCTGACTGTGGAGGAAGACCTCATTACCCATATCATGCAATTGGCTAAGTACAATTAAGGTTCCCAAACCTTACGCAAGGCAAACTGAGTAAAGCCTTAAGCAACAGGACCCTGAACCAAACGTTTTAGCACCGGGCCCCACTTCTTACAATGACTACCTGTCTGGGACCCACCAGAAGTGATCTCATGGCTGGAAGTCCCGTCATTGTGACCCCAGAGCCTGCTGCTTTCCGGAGACTGCAGCAATAAGTTGAGTTAGTTCTCAGCCATTTCCCAATAGCAACGTGAATCAGAAAGAAAATAAAGCCTACTTGCAACCTTGACACAAGCAAAACAACCACACAGCCCCCCTTTCCAGCATCCCACCTTCCCATATATTCAATATGACTGCTCTAGGTGCTTTACAACCAACCGGAAATTGGTTTGTGACCCTCTGGTGGGTCCTGACCCACAGTTCGGGAACCACTGGTTTAGGGAACTAGTTCTAGGTACAGTAAACTGTGTATTTATATTTACTACTCAAACTGGGGTTTGATTTTGGTTCACTAAAACATGCAGGGAAAAAAAACTGAGAGCCTCCTGCCTCTACCTGTTTCCAAATACCTGTAATTAAATTAGGAGTTGAGAATAAAATGGCCAATATTATTATGCCACTGTACAAATTGATGGTAAGGCCACATCTGGAGTATTGAGTACAGTTCTGGTCATCACTTCTCAAAAAGGACACAGTGGAGCTGGAAAAGGTGCAGAAGAGAGCAACGAAAATGATTATGGGGCTGGGACACCTCCCTTATGAAGAGAGACTGCAGCTTTTGGAGGTCTTCAGTCTAGAAAAAAGGCATCTGAGGGGGGACATGATTGAGAAGTACAAAATTATGCATGTCGATAGAGGCATATTCTTTTCCCTCTCTTACAGAACCAGGGAACATCCACTAAAATTGAGTGTTGTGAAAATTAAAATCAATAAAAAGAAGTATTTTTTTACCCAAGGGCTAATTAAGCTGTGGAACTCCTTGCCTCAGGAGGTGGTGGTGGCATCTGGCCTAGGTGCTTTTAAAAGGGTATCGAAAAGATTTCTGGAGGAAAAGTCCATCGTGGGTTATCGGCCATGATGAGTTGGGCAACCTTCTTATGTTAGTAGTAGGCTACTTCAGAATGCCAGGTGCAAGATGGGGAGAGGTGGAGGAAAAGAGAGTGGTAGCCTAGCGCAGTGGTCTTCAACCTTTATCGTTCCACAACTCCAATACATACATACATACGTACTACATACACACATACATACATACATAAAGTCTGAGACTGGAGACCCATTGTCGATTTTGCCACCCTCTCAACACCTTTCTTGCCCATCTCATCACTGGCCATTCCCCACCGCCATTACACCCTACCAGCACCATAACCAAATATTTCTATTAGAGAAAGCAGAAAAAAAAGTTACCATGAAGCCTGGCGCTAGTGGAAGCTATTTTAGCACAATTGCCAAGAATTTGAGCAGGACGGGAACACCGTCTCCTGGCACCTAAAGGGGTCCACCAGATATATCCCCCTTGACCTGGTGGTGCTCTAGTTCAGTGGTTTTCAACCATTTTCAATTGCATAAGTTGCCGCAACACCCACAACTGAGGCTTTGCAACACTGTTGGGGTCCCTACTGGCCTAGAGCACCATAGACAGACAGGTATGTTTTCATCCGCACTTCCTCTGCTGCTTCATCCTCTTGACTTTCAAGGGAGAGAGAGAGAGAGAGAGGATGAGGGTGGAAGCTGCCTGGGACAAGTGCGTCAGTCAATCTCATAGACCAGACAGCCCTCACAGGGCATCTCTGTGGCAAACCAGGTGATCTCAACATAGCATGCTAGCATCTTATTGTCTTGTGTGCTCCTGAGACACCTGGTGGGCCACTGTGACATACAAGAAGCACTCAGTGGGCCTTTGGCCTGATCCAGCAGGGCTCTTCTTATGTTCTTATCCTTCTAGTCCCAAGAAATGGAATTTTCGCCTTGGGATAAAGGTAAAATGGAGCAAACATCACAGATGGGAAGAAATATTACAGAAATGCAAGTCTTGAATGCAATTCTGGTACATACCTCTAAGCACAAACATTATTTACAGTAAAATTACAACACATCTTGAGGCACAACAGCTAATAATGGGAACAGCTGCAACATCTAGTAACTGTTTTTCAAAGACTTGAGGACAATGTTGTAATGTTCTCATTATACATGTACACCATGTTATAATTATATAGGTGGGGCCAAAAAAAAGGTAACCGAAATGCTCATGTTATTTAAACACTATACTATCTCACTTAGGGCTCTTTATTGTATGACTAGCTTTTTGTTACCTGGCGTTGCCCGGGTAACAAAATGATCTTCCAGAGTTTATGAGTTTTTCACCCCTTCTCCCCCCCCCCATGCTGACGGGGGCCGAACCCAGACTCCAACTGCGTCAGAAGCGTCGCCACTCACCTCGGTGACCCCGGAAACTGCGGTTCTGATGCCGATTTTGGCCGTTATTGACCATTTTCACATGGGGCCCCCTGTGCACCCCACCCCCGGGGGCACTGGGGGGGGCCTGACCCCTGCAGTGTTTGTCGCCAGGCCTCAAGGCACGTGCGTGCCGAGTCTGGCACCAATTGCTCCAGGCGTTCCAGCATGGCATGGCGGGCATCTTGTTTCGCACCCCTTCCCACCCTGCATGTTGAGGGGGGGCCGAGCTCGAACTCCTACAGCGTCGGGAGCGTCCCCACTTGCCTTGGCGACCCCAGAAACTACGGATCCGACGCCGATTTCGTCCGTTTTCTACCGTTCTCACACGGGGACCCCTGTACCCCCACCCCCGGGAGCACCAGGGGGGCCTGACCCCCACAATGTTTGTAACCAGGCCGCAAGGCACACGCGTACCGGGTTTGGTGCGCATCGCTCCAGGCGTTCCAGCACGGCATGGCGGACCTTTTGTTTTGTACCCCTTCTCACTCCCCACGCCGAGTGGGGCCCAAACCCAGACTCCAACTGTTTCGGGAGCATCACCGCTCGACCCGGCAACCCCGGAAACTGTGGATTCAACGCTGATTTCGACCGTTTTTGACCATTTTCACATGGGGACCCCTGTGTAACCCCACCCCCAGGGGTGCTAGGGGGTCTGCCCTCCGCAGTGTTTGTCGCCAGGCCGCAAGTTGTATGCGTGCCAAGTTTCATGTCACTCGGTCCTGGCGTTCCAGCATGGCATGGCGGTTATTTTGTTTCGCACCCCTTCTGGCCCCCCGTGCCGAGGGGGGCCCAAACCCGGACTCCACCAGCGGCGGGAGTGTCGCCACTCATCTCAGCGACCCCAGAAACTGTGGTTTTGACGCCGATTTCATCCGTTTTCGGCTGTCTTCATGTGGGGACTACCGCGTACCCCCACCCCCGGGGGCGATAGGGGGCCCCAACTCCCGCAGTGTTTGTGGCCAGGCCGCTAAGCTTCCGCATGCCGAGTTTGGCACCAATCGGTCCAGGCGTTCCAGCAGGGCATGGTGGACGTTGTGTTTCGCACCCCTTCTTGCCCCCCACGTCGAGGGGGGGGCCAAACCCAGACTCCAACGGCATCGGGAGTGTCGCCAGTCGTCTTGGTGACCCCAGAAACTATGGATTTGACGCCGTTTTCGGCCATCTTCCCACGGGGTCCCCCACGTACCCCCACCCCCAGGGGCGCTAGGGGGGCCCGACCCCCGCAGTGTTTGTCGCCAGGCCGCAAGGTGTATGCGTGCCAAGTTTCGTGCCAATCGCTCCAGGCGTTGCGGAGCCTATGTGAAACATACACACACACATACACACAAACCCACGCTCTTCTTTATATATATAGATTGCATATTCTACATGACTTCCTTCATTGAGAAGCACATGTTCCATGTGATCGATTATGTGGGTAACCATATTAGAGCACTGTTCTGGTGTTTCACCATTGATCACTGATTCAATGTTTGTGCAAAACTCTTCCAGAGTTCATGGAGTTGGTGTGAAACATCTTTCTTTTAACATTCCCCATAGAAATGCATCACATATTGTGAGGTCTGGACTTTGAGGTGGATAAGGAAAGTCAGACCCTCGAGAACTTTCTCCAACAGTCAACCAGCACTGTCGTTTGTTCTGGTGGTTCGGGGTCATCCAAAGTGCCCAGCATTACGATTTGGTTACCTTTTTGTTGTCCCACCCTGTACATGTACACCATATAAATATATGATGGAGGAGACACTTCATTTTTGTTTCCTCCACTATCACCTCTAATCAAACAATATTTTTCAGTTTTCTGTAGAACTTCTAGCAGAGAAAAATGACCAGCACATATATATTTTGATACATCGTGTGTTTCTAGTGGATAGTGGCCATGCTGAGTACTATGCATACCCACCACCAACAGTTTCAAGAGGTATTTTTAATTAAGTAAAGCACCTAAAAATGCGAGTAGATAAATAGGTAACACTTTGGTGGGAAGGTAACAGCGTTTGGCTTAGAAATGGAGATGAGCACCGCCCCCTACAGTCGGTCACAACTAAACCATTCGGTTGTGGGGAAACCTTTACCTTTATTTTATTATTATTATTTATTATTTATTGAATTTGTACCCCGCCTATTGCCCGAAGGCACTCAAGGCGGCATTACAACAGTATAAAATATAAAAACTTAACATTAAAAACAATTTAAAACAATATTAAAGTACAATAAAACAAAATTAAAACAACAGAATTTAAAACAGGCCATATGGATCATAAAATATAAAAGTATAACCAGCCAGCCAGCCAACCTGTCAACAGTTAAAAGCTTTTTGAAATAAAAAGGTCTTCAGCCCCCGCCGGAAAGTTAATAAAGAGGGGGCAGTTCTCAATTCGAAGGGGAGGGTGTTCCAAAGCTGAATGCTGGCCACTCCATAGTGGATTAATTAATCCACTCCATAGTGGATTAATATCCATGCATGGATAAAGAAAAGAACATTAGAAGTAAAATCAAGTAGAATAGAAGCTGCTAACCAATCTAGTTAATTTTATCACTCCATTTCTATGGAGTGGCCAGCATGACTATATGCCAAGGTTCATGGAATGCCGTTACCTTCCCACCAAAGTGGTACCTAATTATCTACTCGCATTTTTACATGCTTTCGAACTGCTAGGTTAGCAGGAGCTGGGACAAACTATGAGAGCTCACTCGGTCACGTGGTCTTGAACTGCCAACCTTCCAGTCAGCAGCTCAGTGGTTTAACCCACAGCGCCACCACGTCCCCTACTTCTTCCCTACTCCTCCACAAATTATGTTTAATTTGTGAAGAGAAAAGAGTTTGGGGAGAGGCCAGAGAAAAGAGTTTGGGGAGAGGAAGTACAAGGAAGATTATATTATTTAAAATATTTATATACCACTTCTCAACAACAACAAAAATTCACAAAGCAGTTTACAGAGAAAATCAAATAACTAAATCATTCCCAAAAGTGCTCACAATCTGAAAATGCAGAACACCCCCAGCAAAAAGCTACAAGAAAAGACACTGTGCTGCGGTGAAGAGGGCAACTACTCTCCCCCTGCTAAATATAAGAGGCAATAAATATTGCTGCATTTATTTCACTCTCAAAATTTATATACCACATTTTCTTGTAAAAATAAGCCTAGCGCAGCTGATATCAATAAAAATAACAAAAAAACAAAATTAAAATAACTTATACATTATACAGTACAACATGGCAGCATAATTAAACATAATCTCTATTTTATTAAAGCTACATTCTAAATGCTTTGCTGAATGAAAATGTATTCAGCTGCCTTCTTTCTAAAGTCAGCAAGAGAGAGAATCTGTCATATCTTCCTGGGGAGAGAGTTCCAAATTTTTACTGCTATTGCTGAAAAAGCCAAGAATGGCTCTTCCACGAGATGGGCGAAGAGGCTCCTTCAAGTGGCAGGCTCAGGGAGGCAATGGGAGGTGGGGGTGCCCTGCACTCCATGTCTGCCCAACCAGCCAATCACCTGCAAGTTCTGTCATCATTGTGATCTTCTTCCCACCTTCTCCAAAGAAAAGGGAAGCAAGCAAGAAGAGGATTGCAGTGGTGAAAGTAACAGTGGCACCTGACCTTCTCCACCAGCATCATGATCCCTCTTTCACTTGCTTTGTCCTTTCTGCAAGGGAAGGAAAGTAAGCTACAGAGGGATCGTGGTGGCAGCAGCACAGAAGGAGCAGGACCACCACCCTATATAATAAGAATCCTGACAAGACAAAGTACTGGTGATTAGCATTTCCATTACACAGAAAAGGAAGCATAAAGAAGTCAGATTATTTGAGTGAGTTAGAGGTGCAGAGTTATGAATACAGTCAAGAAAGCTTTATTCTGTTTCTAGTCTCTCAAGACTTTCCAGCACACAAAATACCTCGACTCTTCATAAATATTTAGATAAGAAGCCAAGCTAAAAGTAAAAAGCATTTCCTGGAATGTCAGAAGAGCTGCGCTTTAAAATGTGTTTACAAACTCAGCACTTTCCCAGACACTTAGATTTCCCATCAGTTCAATGCAACAAGAGAAAAACAATGTAGAAGAAGGATTTTAAATGCAGAACGTGTTTCTTCACAAGATTCTGTCACTAAAGCATCGTGAATGAATTGTGTAGTTTGTAAAATAAAGGTTATGCTTTCCACAAATATAGTCACTTCTTCCACAAGATGCCTCATTGCAACTGGTTTGAAGGCAGACACATAGTTCTGAACAATGGAGAGTGGACAACTATCAAGCAAAGTAATTATTCACTCAGATAAAGTTCTTCTGAATGATCTATCTCCCACAGAGAATGTGCTTTAAATACAACAATTGAAATTAAGACCCTCCTCTAAAGGCACAGGCTCTGAAGTAATGTGACTTACAGTGCAATCCTATACATGTATGCCTGAAAAAAGTCTCATTCTAAATAGTAGTACTTACTTCCAAGTAATGTATATTGTATAAGTACTGTATACTGTAAGCATACAGTATATGTACTTACAGTATATGTATATAGTGTAAATGTACAGTATATGATTGTGCTATAAGCAACTTTTTAATACAGTACTGTATGCTTATTTACAGTCTATGGAAAACACAAAGTATCTAAACATGGAAATAGCACTGCATGATTTTTTTCAACCTGGAAAAGGACTAGGAAGAGATGACAAAATAGAAAGCACTGCCAAACCCAGTTATGCTTTACCAACATCCAAAGCAAATTATCTGAAGACAGAAGAGAAGAACTGGAGCTGTCCACTGTGGGGAAAAAGTTCTGGAAACTCATTTACTAGTAAAATCCAAAGCCACACACTAGAATGGGAATGATAAACTGGGAATGATAAAACAGGGATTATTTAACAGTGTCTCATCCAGTAAATGAACTCTGGCTACAGAATGGTGGCATCCCACAAAATGAGACCACTATTAAGAACCTAAGAAGAGCCCCACTGGATCAGGCCAAAGGCCCATCCAGCTTCTTGTATCTCACAGCAGCCCACCAGATGCCTCAGGGAGCACACAAGACAACAAGATACCTGCATCCTGTTGCCATTCCCTTGCACCTGGAATTCTGAGGTAGCCTACCTCTAACTGTCTCAGCTTAAATGTTTTATTTACCCGTGCACAGTGGTGTTATCCTACCGGAACGCTGGGCAGGACATCCAGGTGATCGACAACCCGCCCGTCGTGTACCACAGCGTTACGCCGTTTGCGTAACCAATTACGCTGCTTGCGTATGTTACACAAACGGCGTAACGCTGCAGTACATGATGGGTGGGCTGCCGATCACCCGGATGTCCTGCCCAGCGTTCCGGTAGGATAACACCACTGCCTGTGCACTCACCAATGAAGACACACCAGACCAAAGGCTTGGGTTGAGGGCCACTTTATTAATTATTAATAACACATTAATTATTTATAACATAATTAACACAGTGGGTAATTAAAGCAACCCTCACTTGCGGGCCACTAAGTTGGGGGAAATGGCAGTAGCAACCTACGTCCCGTGGGAGAGGGGCATAACATCCTGGCTCAGAGCCCACCATTGGTCAATACCAATTGGGGCTCATCAATTCCAACCCAAGTGGGTTGAGGCAGCTGGACAGCGAGGTCCCCCAGGACAAACCCGAATTGACCTTTGCCCGAACCAGCCAGGGGGTTTGCTAGCCAGCCCCACCAACCCGGGCCAGTATTGTTTGAGTGGTCCTGGCTTACCCCCCAACCTTGTTGCCTCAGAATGCACACCAAATAGAAGCCCTGACTATCCAGGCCCACACAACTCCTGCCCAAGTGACCAGGATAATAACAAGAAATTCCAAACCCCAATGCCAGTCTGGGGTAGGCGAAAAAGCAACCAGCCATGGCCAATCAGGTTGGAAGCAAAAAATTCCTACCCGGCCCACAACGTGCGACTGGCTAATCTCAGACAATACAAAAGGATTGGGACGAGAGGAGTCAAAATTCCGGGGCCAAACTGAGGGAGCCAGGAGAAATGCCCAGAAGGCTTCCTTGTCACCCCACCTCTCCTGCGGGCTGCCGCTAGTCAGCGGAACCCGATTTTGCACCGTTTTGCTTGGTGCGTCCTAATGGGGGGAGGGTAAAGGGCTGTGATGCACTATGGTGCATCACAGGCATTCTCTCATAAAGATGGTAACCTAGGTGTGAAAGCTTCCCCCTGTGATAACATGCTTTAAAATGACCCAGAAGATAAAAAGCAGTTTAGCATTCTTGGAATTCTAAAATGTCAGGAAATGATGAACTGGTCATTGTACAAATTATATCTGGTCATTATGGAAATGGATTTTGCTACTGACAGCTGACGTCACATAAATTATAGACTGAATTTGTGCACAGTAGTGCTCTGACATCCACCTGCATATTTAAACAATCCTAATGTCAGCCTGAGCTGGCGCAGCTGGTGCAGCCATAAAGCATGTTTGCGACTATTCATGAGCAGGCACTGCTGGCTCAGAGAACGGCACCAGCCCACAGAGCTGCACTAGATGGAGCAGGGAGGCTTGTTCCAGGTGATGCAGGGGTGTGGGGTGATGATGGTGGGCTATTTCTGGCAGGAGAGGCTAAAATGGGCCCAGGAGTGGGACAGGATCAGTGGCAGCCTCCTCTGCCAAACCCTAATCCCCTTCCCAGTCCTCCCAGTGTTACACCATCTAAATAGCTGGCGCAAATCCAAGAAGCCCCATAAGGCAGACTTGACATGGGGTAAGAGGAAAAAATATCCCCTTAACCCGAGGAGACCTCCAGCTGCCTTCTAAGCTACACTAGATACAGTACAGGCCATGCGGTCTGGCTGTGCTGTGAAGTTAGGATTGGGCTGCCCATTGCATGGTACTCGTAGCGTACTCACTGCATACTCGTAGCGTCGGCCTGACAATTAATGCCTTCATGTGCTCCCAGAACCATTCTGCTGGATGTATGAACTGACTCAGTAAAATGCATGTGTGTACAGCACCAGACGCAACTAACTATATGCACGTTGCACATTACTGATATGCCCCAGTATCCACTGGTTCAGTATTCATGGTTTCAGTTATCCACAGATACCATGGATACTGGGACACTTATTAAAAAGATAGGGGAACATTAAACAAATCTTTTTTTTTAACCTTGTTGCAGCAAAACCACTGATGTTCCCCTATCTTTCAAAAGGTGCCGTCAGTATCCATGGTTTCAGGTATCCATGGTGGGGTCTGGAACAGAACCCTAGTGGATACCAGGGAATGCCTGTATTTTCTATATGGAAATGCTTTCTGTGTTGGCAACATATAATTATCTATACCTCTTCTCAGTACCAACCATATTCAAACATTTATGGCTCAGCTTCAAATCCTTTGATTATTAATAACTATAGTTTTCAGAGTCCAATTATGCAAATCTGGAACACCATGAAGGCAATAAATAAACTATTTGAATGCTGCCCTCAAACAGAACTAGGAAATGCATTACTTTAAAGCAAAACAATAGCTTATAATGCTTTAAAAAGCGTGCTTTTAAATGGCTTTAGGTAGTTGGCTAAATCTAATCCTCCGTTTGAATTATTGCATTCAACTGAATATATGGTTCCAACTGGTTCAGGACAGCATCTTGGACCTTTTCCACAAGCTGGGGAAAGCACAGAAGTTCTCCAGTAAGAGAGAGCACCTCGTTCACCAACAATCTAACTGTTCTGCTAACTCTAGCCTGAAATAGTTCTAGGCTCTGAATTATGGTGAACAGGGATCTGGAAACAGTTGTCATATTATAAGTACCAAGGATGTCACGTAAGTACGGGCATTTATTTTTGTTAAAAATGCATAAAAACACAAAACACTGCCTTTTCAGTGTTTAAGGTATTTTTCCAAAATTGAAATAGATTACTTTTCCAATAAGAAATAATACTATGGCTGCATCTGCTGACACTGTATCACCTGTACCACCTACATAGTAGACTTTAAAAGCATTTAAAATTACAAAAAATGAGAACTTGGAATGAAAACTTTGAATAAAAACACATAACACCACTTTCTGCCTTTCAAATCATGAAATCTGCAAAAAAAAAAAAAAACACCCACTATTTTCAAACACCCCTACACAAAAGTATAGTCACACTAACAAATACAAAACCCTTCTCCTTTTCATTTAATTTTACAGATCAAAGCGTAGAATATACAGCTTCCTAAGAAGTAGCTAAATAACCACCTGTGATTAACTAGATCAGGTTTAGCAAATGAAGTTATTTTGTTATCCAATATATAAATATACAGTCAAGGAATCAAAGCACCTTTCCTCCATTAATCTGTGAAACTAACATCAATATCCCTCACAGGAATATCTTGCATACCTGGTCTCTATAGCAGATAAAGGGACAGGTCTAGGAGTGGGTGGGACTGGAGGAGACATCCTCCACCGAATCCTATCCCCCATGTCGGGCCTAGAAGCCCCCAATTTAGGTGGCGCAGACTCAAGAAGCACCACCCTTACTCTAAAAAACCCTCCAAGGAGACCTCAAGCCTCCTCCTGCTATAATGGTAGCAGTCTGGAGCCACTGCTCCTATGTTGGATATGATGGGGCCCTAAGTGGACCATTCTAAGCATGCTAAACATTCTAATTAGAACGTCATTGCTGCTGATAATAGTGAACTCTTGACTTTTATGTTGCTTTAACTTTTTAATATGCCAATCTACTCTTTTATTGTTGCTGTTCATTTGTAAAATGATTTTAATGGTTTTTTTCAACGTTTTTATGGTGTACACTGTTTTGAGTTTTTAAAAAAGGGGTATAGAAATCCAATAAATAAATAAACAAACTCATGCATCAGTGCAAAGTTTGGCACAAATTCCGGTTCATACTATAAAAAATGTTTTTAAATGAACACAAAACTGCCTGTTTTAAAAAAGAAACAGGGCATGTTTAGCAACTTCCAAGAAAAACACATTTTCCTAGTTTCAGTATTAGAAAAGTCTGAATAAACATGCTGGCTGGGATCCCAAAAACCTTTAGGCTCACGCAAGAGGTTCACACGAGTTCAATGGAATTTCTTTCTTCTTTGAACAGGGGACCCACACACTATATCACAAACTGCTTTGGAAGTTCTCTTCAGTTTCAAAACAGTTTGCTATGCTTTACTGTCTTTAATGGATGTTTTTCAAGAATAAAAGAATATCATATTTGTATATAAAATGTTTTCATCCACTTTAATGCTAGTGTCAACCAAACTTTTCCATTCTTGATCAGATGCAGTACTAAACAAATTTTATTCGTTAGCATCATACGGGAGAAGAGTTCTCCTTCTAAAATGACATATATCTGAGATGTGTTAGTAATGACTATGATTGTCATCGCTAGAACTAAATACCAGTTATATATATAGGCCGGGATCCAAAGAAATGTGCAGCTTGTTCCATGGGATTTTAGATGTACTTTTCTTGCATTTAATTATACTTTATCTTCTTGCTATAAAAAATGTTGGCAACATATTATATACCTGGTGACAAAATAAATTATTATAAAACAGAAATCTTGCTCATACTTTCGGAAGGTGGAAGCTAGAATCTAGCATTTCTGGGGTAGAAATAAAATGGATATCCATGATTCTCTCAGTTTGTAAGTTTTTCCACTCCTAATTTTGGTTCAGAGAGTCCAAGAATTCCATGAAATAGTAGATTCTGGCTGCATTCCAAAGATCCATTCAAGTACTTGCATGTACACTTATTGAACAGCGACAGAGAGAGAGAGACTATTGACTACATAGCAAAACATGTTTTAAAACTGAAGGGAGTCTGGGAATGTCCCAGTAGGGAGCCTGTAATCTGCTGCTCAAGAAGACTTTCACTGAGTGAGCACAATCCATTACTAGCTTAAGGTAGCTTTTTAGGTCCCAGTTATTAAAAGCCGAACTAGTAATTCTAAGTGATCACTCCTGAGTCAATGTTCCTGTACTCATGACTTAGGGAGATACATATTTCATGAATATGTTTTCAGCCAAGCATATGAAAAGCCATCTTCATCTAATTCACTGCTATGATTATGTAAGAGAATTCAATTAATCACAATCAATTAATTTGCTAATCACAAATTATAAGTAAAAATATGAATTCTTGTTCAGCCAATAATGTTTTACTTATTTATTTAAAATATTTATACTCTGCCTCCCTCGCATGATTACAGGGCCCCCCAAGGTGGCTTACAAAAACCACGAAGTAACAATAACAGCAATACAAATTTAAAAAATTGATTAAAAAACTCAGGAGTAAAAACAACCAGCATTAACAATAAAAACATTTAACACCCCCTATAAAGCAAAATAGTCCCCTGTGCAAAGGACCGAGTTGTTACTGATTCATGGGGATGTCATCACATTTTAACATTTATTAGGCAGACTTTTAGTTTTGTAATCCATGGGGTTTTCTTGGCAAGAGTACTGGAGTGGGTTGCCATTTCCTTCTCCAGCGGATCACGTTTAGTCAGAACTCTCTACTATGACCTGTCCATCTTGGGTAACCCTACATGGCATAGCTCACAGCTTCATTGAGCTACTCAAGCCCCTTCGCCACAACAAGGCAGTGATCCATGAATCCATGAAGGCAGTGATCCATGAATGGTGTTGGAGAAGACTCTTGAGAGTCCCGTGGACTGCAAGGAGATCCAATCGGTCAATCCTTCAGGAAGTCAAGCCTGATTGCTCCCTGGAAGGACAAATCCTGAAGCTGAAGCTCAAGTACTTTGGCCACCTCATGAGAAGAGAGGACTCTTTAGAAAAGACCCTCATGCTGGGAAAGATCGAAGGCAAAAGGAGAAGGGGGCGGCAGAGGATGAGATGGTTAGACAGTGTCACCGAAGCAATGAACATGAAATTGGGCGAACTCAGGAAGGTAGTGGAGGACAGGGAGGCCTGGCGTGCTATGGTCCATGGGGTCGCGAAGAGTCGGACACGACTTAGCGACTGAACAACAACAGGCAGACTTAGTTGTACGGGGTGCTTTATCATTACTAGAGGCAGTTTAAAATGTTTTATTTTTTCATGGATGGCAGTGTTATCCTTAAAAAATGGGTTGAAAGCAGTATTATGTGTTTTTATTCCAAATCAATCTTAAAGCATCTTTATCAAATGTAATCATGGCCATATAGATGGCATATATGTGTTTTATGCCTGTGGCTGTCATCAGACATAGCCACAGGAATAAAACAGGTATCACACACACATACACTCCCCTTCCCCAGAATTAGCAAGCAGTTAAGGACCTAAAACTGCACACAGGAGCTGGGGGAAGCTAAGCAGCCAAAAGCAACTTAACTTTCACACACACACACACACACACACACACACTCAAAGGTCACATCCCAAGCTGGCAGTTCTGCATTCCAAAAAAAATGCCTTGGCTCTTGGCTGGTTCTTCCCTCAGGTTCTATTTCTCCCTCTCTCCTCTTCAAATCTGCCTGTGTCATTATTGCAGTGGGGTTCAGTAGAGATGCATAGCAAAATACAGAGAATTGCAGAGATTCCCTAGAATGCAGAACAGGGATCATTTTTGGTGTGCACAACACAACATGATGTGAAAAAAACAGCAGAGGAACCACATTCAAACTGCAGAAAAAGTACTGCATAAGTATTTTTGTACTGTATTTCTTAAGTACGGATTTTGAAATGCATAAAGAAGCATAGCAGGAAGTAGTAATCATTAGCACGTTTAAAAACTTTATAATAATGTGAAGGACTTTACCTCAAGAGACCGTGCAACCATTGCAGGAACACCAGCTCTTATAGAGTTAATTGCAATATGTTAATTTAATTGCTCTGCTGGGTGGAGAAGCTAGCAGGAGCTCCATGAAGCTGACAAAGGACTGCTCTGATAGCCATTAAAGCCTTGCAAACTATCTGCAAGTGCTGAAGACAGTCTGCATTCACTTGATCAGCAGGAAGTTAAAAAGATGAATTTCGGCTTATTTCATTGATTAAAGGGGATATTATATCCCATTTTGTGGTTTTTAATGGCCAATTTCGTGTTATTTTGTGGTATTTCGCAAATACCATTTTAGACTGCCCCTAGTCATTGCCTTCCCCAGTCATCTTTATCCCTACCCCAGCAAGCTAGATACTCATTTTACCAACCTTGGAAGAACGGGTGGCTGAGTCAACCCTGAGCCTGCGAACATCCCCTAAATAAATAGCTAAAAGAACATAAACATAGTAACTAAAACTAAAATCAGCAGAACTAAGAAGGGTAGATTTTCTAAATAAAAACGATTTCAGCCCCCACTGGAAAATTGGCACAGACAGCATATTTCTTAACTCATCTAAGAGGGATTTCCATAAAAATGATGCTACAGCAGAGAAGACCAAATCCCTTATTGCTGTCAATCAGACTTGAGCAATAGGTGGGATTCATAGCAAAGCCCCCTGATGGAAGAAGACGGCTCCTCAGATACTAGGGTCCCAAGCTCTAAATAAAATAATAATAATAATAATAATAATAATAATAATAATAATAATAATAATAATAATAATAATAATAATAATAATAATAATAATAATAATAATAATACTTGGATTTATATACCGCCTTTCTTAGGCCACCAGATTTCTCTAGTGACTGTAACTCAAGGCGGTTTACATAGGCAGACTTTATTCAGAAACCCGAAGGTTTTTACAATTTATACAGAAATGTTCTATCTTTCAAGAACTACACACATACAGATGGATCTTTCTGGATTTAGTCCTTCTTTCTGGCCACCCATTTGTCTTCTTGCTGGCTGATAAGCGGCTTCCCTGCTCCCACCAGAGAAGCAGCTGAACTTTGGCACAACTCCCCTCACACAAGGCAGCCGAAGCTCAGCTGTTAATCAGCCGCAATTAAAGAGGTCTGCCGCTGGCAGAGACTTCCCGAACTGGCGACCTTCAGATCTTC
This sequence comes from Lerista edwardsae, assembly GCA_029204185.1. NCBI lineage: Eukaryota > Metazoa > Chordata > Lepidosauria > Squamata > Scincidae > Lerista > Lerista edwardsae. The sequence goes on along the minus strand of JAJKFI010000001.1, from coordinate 23,452,451 downwards.
AGCTCTTATCTTCAGGCAAACGGAGGCATTAACCCTCTCGACTAAAGAAGTCAAACCTTTTAAACTGTTGATTGCTCTAATTGCCAGCAAATGTTAGCAACCTTAACTTATCCATTACTAGGTGATTGTTTTTGGTGATATTTATTTGATGAAATTTTATTTCCAAAATTTCTTCATTAAAATAGCAAATTATGGTGGTGTGTTTTTATTCAAATTTTTATTGCAAATTTTACAAACAGCACAATAAATAAGGGTGGATGGCCCTACAAAGGCAAGCAATTACTGGAACACACACCCCAGCCCAAAATAACCTGTTCAAAAATGCTCAAGCTGCACTCTGATTGCTACTTGGAATGTGAACAAACTGCTACTTACTACTTCCACATTCCATTAAAGTTGTTCCAGCAAGCACTGCAAACTATGATCATACGTGATAATGCAAGTTTAAGCAAGATTCCTCCTGTTTCTGCCACTTCTCTGCCTGATCCCTTACTGAAAACTATATGTGGATTCCTCAAAACTATGTCAAAAATAAGTAGTTATTTTTGTGAAATTGATCTAAATTTGTGTCAAACTCTGTCAAAAATAAGCAAAAGCTGGTTTTTGCATTTTGACCTAAATTTTGTTTTATGTAGTGTTTTCAGTAGAATTTCTCATTATTTAGCGTTCTGTGTCAATCGCATCCCTATCCTTATCCTTTACTTATTCACAGGCACAAGGTAATGTGGAAAACATTACCACATAGTGGTAAAACGGCCACATAGTGGCATAGCTAAGGGGATATGGGGGTAGCAATTGCACCAAGCAATTGCAACAAGCTTTAGGGGGTCAACAAGCTGAGCTTGACCCTAGTGGCCAAAATTCTGAAAACCTTGATATGTATGAATATATATCATTGGAAATGTAATTTAATGCTGTGTGCAATGAAGCAAACGCTGGAATATCTGTATTCTATCAAAAGATATGGGCAATTAATCAGCAAATTATGTATTAACTTATTTAATAAATTATATTTTATTTTGTCGTCATGTGGGTGGGGGGCTACAAAATCTTCTTTACACAGGTAGCAGATAGCTTTACCCTGCAGCCACATATGATTAGGCAAATCAAAAGATGCTACTTATTGTTATAATGCTATTATGAATTAGTTAGATTATTTTACTTCAGTAGAACTCCTAGAAAGACATATCCTGGACACTATGTTTTGATAGATTCCAGATTCAATATCTAATTCAGATTCAATAATTCAGATTCAATGAATTCCAGATTCAATATCTGCAATATGCTGTAGTTGGAATTGTCAAGTTGTTATTCTGCTAGTTATCACTAATCTGTTTATTTTGTGCATTGCTATGTAGTTATTTCTGTAATTAGCAATTACAATTTTAATATTTTAATTATGACTTTTTTTAGTCTTTTGGTAGACACCTTAAACGTTTTTCTAAAACACATGATGTAAATGCCTTAATAAAAACTTTTTAAAAAGTACTTTAAATCAAAAGCCCTAAACAGAAACTCCTCTTGAAGTCTTTGAAATTCTTAGAATGGCTTTTTTGTCCTAAATGTTTCTTTCCTTGTAAAACAAGTGATGTCTCCTAACAATATAATAAATAGTTGTGGATCCTAATGTTTTATGGCATGCAGTGTACTTTCAGCTCAAGGGAGGGGGTGTGGATGGAGATATTAATTACCTCACAAAGAAGCTGTCACAAGTATTTTAAATTTTATCATTGTCTGAGTTGTATCTGTAATTTTGTGGTACTCTTTGTACTTGTATAAAGTGACAAAAGTTTCAAATGCAAGGATTATATATATGTTTTTGTCTTAGAGATATCAAAATCCCTGCATAAATTCTTGAAGTAAAACACATTTTGAACATATTATTAATACTGCTGTTGAATGAATCTTTTTCAATAAGATTCTCACCTACCCTTTTAGTTCTGGAATGTCCTCCAGTAATGAATGAAAAAAGTCCTGTAAAAGTAACAAGATACCACAATTTAATACTAAAACACTTGCCAAAATTTATATAACTTTTCAAAGAAACTTGCAAGGCAGACATACCAACTGAATTCCTAGACATACAGAGACTATATTGTTACAGTCTATATTATATAACCAGCTTGTGCTTACCCGGTGTTGCCCGGGTATTTATTTATCCCAAGCTTCTACTAGACAGGAAAAGAAATGAATTCCATCTATAGTGTAAAATCAAAGTAATTTTATGTACAGGAAATTAAAAGTAGTAGTACAGTATAAAAATTATAAGTAAAATCTTTTACAAATTCACTTTAATATTAATTTAACTCAGAACTTGATTATAAACAACAGTTTTAGTTTCAACACCAGGAGCAAGAATAAATAAATTCTTGGGTGAACCCACCCTTGAGCAAGCAACATAAAGTTCTCTGTGGGAGAAACATGGTGATCTCAAATCCACTCCGCAGTACTTAATAGACTGCCCCTGTAACTTGTTGATCGTGATAGAGAATGCAAGACTCACTGGAAATTGCAATCTCTTAAAATTAAAAGGGAGATCTGTTGAAATGAGTGGTATCCGTGGGATAAAAACTGTTTCACCCTCTCCCTTTCTTGTTAAGACAGTCGCTTCAATTACAGTACCCAGCATCTTCTTGACACACAGCCTTGTGCCGTTACAATAATTGGAGATCCCACTGTAAGTAAAAGACGATGTGGTGGCAATGCAGCCAGATCAAGTGAGTTTAGGAAGTCTGATGGGAAATTGACAACCTCATAGGCATCTACTATGGTATTGATAGCCTTGTATTCAGTGACTACGCCTGGTAACATGGCAAGTATTTGATTGGAGTCCAAGACGGGGGCATAATGATTTCTAAAAATTTCCAGAAGGTTCTACAGAGTTCTATTCGTTCTGTTCGACTACACTTGGGCTTAAATGTCATTGGGACTGTCACCAATCAGCTTAGCGACCCCAAAAACTATGATTTGACACTAATTTCTGTCATTTTGGACATTTTATTTTTCACCCCTTCTCATCCCCCATGCTGAGGGGGGCTGAACGTGGACTTAAACGGCATCGGGAGTGTCACCATTCATCTCAGCGACCCCGAAAACTATGGATTTGACACTAATATCAGTCGTTTGCAATTATTTTTACATGTCACCCCCTTCCCACCCCCACCACTAGGGGTGTGTTCTATTCAACTACACTTGGGCTTAAATGTCATCGGGACTTTCCCCAATCAGCTTAGCGACCCCGAAAACTATGGACTTGACACTAATATCAGTCGTTTGAATTGCCTGCACGTTTGAGTTGCCTACACGTTCTCAGAGCCAGGCAGGCAGGCAGCGGAACAAGGGAGACTGACGGCAGCAGCAGCGTGAGCAGGTAGGCTGCCTGAGGATCCCTCCCAAGGAGGCGCGGCAGTTCCTGGGGGGGGGAATCGGTAGCCCGCGTGGCGGCCCGAGAGAAGGCCCGGGACTCCTGGGCTGCCACGCGGCCTACGGAGGAGGCGCAGCGGTTCCTGGGGGCAGTTCCTGGGTTCAGGCTATGACCTCACTTCCGGTGGGCAGGCCCCGACACAAGTGCCAATCAAAAGTGAGTACCTGTTGCTAAATCATTTAGATGCCATTACTGCCTCTACGCCAGCATCAGCGTGCAGCGGATATTCTATTTCCAAGCACTGTATCTTGCACCCCTTCTCACCCCCCATGCTGATAGGGGCTGAACTTGGACTTAAACGGCATCTGGAGTGTCATCATTCATCTCAGCGACCCCGAAAATTCAACACTAATGTTGGCCGCTTTCAATTATTTTTATGTCACCCCTTCGCACCCCCACCCCTAGGGGTGCTAGGGGTTTCTTACCCCCGCAGTATTTCTTTCCAGAGCGTAAGGCATATGTGTACCAAGTTTGGTGTTAATCGCTGCAGGCATTCCAGAGTTATGCTGGAACATACATACACACACGCGCGCACGCACACACACACGTCCATTTGTAGGTAGGTAGGTAGGTAGGTAGGTAGGTAGGTAGGTAGATAGATAATATTATAAGAAATAGCTCCACTGAACACATCCCAGCTCCAAGGATTCCTAGAAGGGACAGATTTTCTTGACCCCTTTCAATCAGGCTTCAGACCAGGCTTTGGGACAGAGACAGCTTTGGTCGCCCTCATGGATGACCTTCACCATGGACTAGATAAGGGAGAGGCATCCGTACTGGTCCTGCTAGACCTCTCAGCAGCATTTGATACAATTGACCATAGTATTCTTCTGGATCGACTATCGAAGGTGGGGTTAAAGGGAAGTGCTCTGAAATGGTTCCACTCCTTCCTGGCTAACAGGTCCCAAATGGTGATGCTGGGGGACTCCTGCTCCGCACTTTGGCCTTTACAATATGGAGTGCCTCAGGGCTCTATTTTATCCCCCATGCTCTTCAATATATACATGAAACCACTGGGGGAGATCATCCGGGGGTTGGGAGTGGGGTGTCACCAATATGCTGATGACATTCAACTCTATCTCTCTTTACCATCCCAAACTGAAGAGTCTGTGAAGGTCCTAGGGTACTACCTGGAGGCAGTTGGGGTATGGCCTCGAAGGGGGCGTCCACTCACCGGGGGGGGGGGGGGGGGGGGGCCCCGGGTGACAGGGCGTGCAGTGGCGGGGTGCGCCACTCGGGGGCAGCCCGTGCGGTGGGCCGGCGGGCGGCAGACCCAGACGGACGGGCTGTCAATCACCCAGAAGTCCCGCCCAGACTTCCTGCTGCCTGCCCTGCGTTTCCCCGAGTCATTAGCTGATCCCATCACTGGATAAAAGCCAATAGGTTAAGACTGAATCCAGAAAAGACAGTAGTTCTCCTCGTCAGGAAATCCTCAATGCAGACACGAAGTCTTTCACCCGCTCTGAATGGATTGACACTTCCCCTGCAAGAACAGGTGTGCAGTCTCTAGGTGCTCTGGAGAACCAAGTAGCAGCTGTAGCTAGAAGTGTATTTGCCCAGCTTCGATTGGTGCGCCAACATACCTGAGCTGTTCTGACCTGGCCACGGTGATCCATGTGTTAGTGATTTCAAGGCTAGACTACTGCAACTCGGTATATGTAGGGCTTCCCTCGAGAACAGTTCGAAGGCTACAGTTAGTACAAAATGCAGCAGCCCAGACGGTTACAGGGGCTAGACAGTTTGACTCAGTAGGATCACTCCTTCAGCAGCTACAGTGGCTGCCCATTCAATTCCGATCTCAACTTAAGATGATGGTTCTGTCCTTTAAGGCCCTTCATGACTTAGGCCCAGACTATCTAAAGGACCACCTTCTCCCATACATACCAGTTCGCCCTCTTAGGTTATCTAAAGAGGCTCTCCTTCAAGTGCCCCCTCTGTGCCAAGTTAAAGGAATGGCAGCTAAGGGACGAGACTTCTCTGTAACAGCACCACAAATATGGAATTCCCTTCCAGAAAAATTAAGAACTACACACTCCCTCATGACTTTTCGGAGAGGACTCAAATCACACCTATTTCATCTGACCTTTGGATGATTGCGTGGCTGTCTGCCCTCTGTCCCTCTGGTATAGTGTCATAGTTTTGCTCACTCCCGGGTCAAATGTTTTTTCCCTTCCCCAAAGGGCCTGATATGGAGAATTGGGTCTAATTTTATTCTTGTTGCTCTCATTGTTCCTGTTAATGTTTAATGCTGCTGCTGTTTTCTTTAATCCTTGTTTTACTTATTGTGGTTACATTGTACTTAGTTTGTTCTCTGTAAGCTGCCTTGGGCATTTGCTTCAGCATGGGAAAGGCAGGGTATAAATTATTCAAATAAATAAATAAAATGGAACCTATTTCTCAGTATATATGCATAGAACTATGCTGGAAATTTAGGTGCAGTGTATAAACACAAAATAGTCCACTGAGCAGTTTCCCATCCATAGTAAATAGAAATACACTTATCAAAGGTCTACATGTCAATATTATGACTAGCAGAATGCTTACCATGCTAGCCTCCTGTATATTTGTATGTTCACTTTGCGTGTATTTCTTGAATAATACACTGCAAGGAATGAAGTTTGATTCCTTGACAAGCGTATTTTCCATCCCAATACATAAGGAAAAAGCTACCTGTTCTGTTATATATAAAATTATATAATTATTTGTATTTTTTTTTTTGTTACTGTATATATATTTTTGGTGTAATAGCAAAATGCTTGTTATGATCAGGGGAGTGTATATATACTGTAAGAACCCTGAAGCGAGTGTTGTGTGCACAGAAGCTATGTTTTCCTCTTAACACAACACTTTGTTTTACCTCAGGAAGGAATGGCAACCATATTATTTATGTTGGAGTTTGAAGACAACACTGAGGAAGGGGGCTAACCTGCTCCTTGTGCCTGATTATCTCAGTCATTACATAGGAACAGCCCCACTGGCTACAGAATGGTGGCAGAATGAGACCACTGCTTAAGAACATAAAAAGAGCCCCACTGGATCAGGCCAAAGGCCCACCTAGTCCAGCTTCCTGTATCTCACAGTGGCCCACCACATGCCTCAGGGAGCACACAGGGACAAGATACTTGCATTGCCACTCCCCTGCATCTGGCATTCTCAGACAGCCTATTTGCCCACATACCACCACCACCCATGAAGTAAAGGCACCAGACTACAGCTTGGGTTTAACGTTATTAAACACAAATGACAATTTTTTGAAAATGAATTCTGTTTTTACCTACAGTCCCTGCCCCTCTGCATCTTTTCTGTTCCTTGGTCACATTGCAGTGTTACAGAATACTTGAGGAGTGAGATGGTATGTTGGGAATATACGTATTATTAAATTGTGATTATGTAATCACATGTAAATTATTTTATTACTGAATTTAAAAGTAGGCATAGAGTATTTAACATTACAATTCATGCTAAAATGCCAACAATTTATCTCTGCAAAGCAAATCTTGGTTTAAGTGTTGCTATTGACAGAAAGTAGCTGCATTCTCTTACGTTTTTTCCCCATTAACCAGGTCAAATGTATTGGGCAGTTATCTCTGTTCATTTCTCAGTAATCAAAATGCACCATTATGATATGCCTTTCTGCTGGCAGTCTCATAAAAAAAATGAAAGACTGGAATATAATCAAAATGTGCCCAAACAACAACAAAAAGAATTCCAAATGGTCAAAATTAAATGCAAAAGCAGTGATCCAATTGAGCAAACATTTCTGCCTGGTTAATTTCTGAATCCCTGGAAAAATGTGAACACTGCAGGCATTGAGTTTTAAGAGAATGGAACTGTAATAACCATTAGTATCCTTAATCTTGAAGAAATAGGTAGGGGCATAGTTAGGGTTACCAGATACAAACTGGGACAGAGTGCCTATACCTTTAACCATTGTATAGCAAAGGGAATTTTGGCAGGTGCAACTTTTGAAACCTTTCCATAATGAGCTGCACCTGCCCAAATTCCCGGTTCTATACAGTGGTTAAAGGTATAGGCACTCTGTCCCAGTTTGTGTCTGGTAACCCTAGGCATAGTGTATTATTCTCATATAGAGAGCAACTGGAACAACCATGAAAACTCTGTGCAGCTACCAACACTCCATACATAAGCATACAGATAAGTGAAAATGGGGGCTTTAGAAGACTATTGTATGTGATATAAATACTCAAATATTTTTATACATAAACATCCCTGTTAGAAAACATGATCCACTTACATGATAGACAAAACAATGCTCTCCACAAGTGAAGCAATACAGCTTTTCACTTGTACAAGCAATGTTCCAGTAAACTGATAAAATTAGGGTCTGCAAACAATTCTATCCCCAAAATACTCATTTTTCATCACCAAACTAAACACCAGCTTCAACTGCACTAGTGGAATCAACAACTTGTACTAATTTCTATTTATTTATAGTTACCAACATGCCATTCATTACACAAATTTCATCAAAAAGTGTTGTTCAATGAATTCGCTCACAAAAACCCAGAAGGGCTTAAAAAAAAACACGCTTGTACTAAAAGTCCAGACTTTCTTACTACTTCAACTAAAATAAACAAAAACTACTATTAAATACATACCAAGCATGCAGTCAAAATGAAGGAGGAGGGGAAGCAAACTGATTAATGTTTCACATGTGAAGTCATTTCCTTGCACCTGTGGCTCAGATCTAGGAAAAATACTACAAATGCCACTAGAAACAAGGGTAGCATTCACAATGCCTGCAATTATTTATACTTTAGATGCTATACTCTCATCTTCATATTTTTAAATGCCAGGAATCCATCCCATTATTTTTTACGGTGTGCAGGAAAACCACATTTTAAAACCTGTTAAATCTTTTATTTATTCTAAATCTCATGTTCGCTTAAAAATTCTAATTCATATTTGGATATGAAAAACATACAAAATCTTCACTGGAGGCAGAATTTGTTTAGGTGCCTCTATGCACATACATATACAGAACTCTGCAGACCAACTCATCTAAATTAAATCTACTTAAGTCTCAGAACGTATTTACATTCATGATTGACCATAATTTTGCCCATAGTAAACCAAAGTTGCTATATTTCAAAATGGCACTTGTGAGCATCTAAACAATTCTTATAACAGACTAGCTTGTTGTTACCCGGCGTTGCCCAGGGGACAAAGTATCCCCAGCTTGTATTAGGAGAAGGAATGAATACAGGGACAGAATCAAGAAAAGGAGCGTACTGAAATTGTCACAGTCACTGATCAATGTCTGCAGGTCCCGTGGCAGTGTGAGACACTCACAGTAATGTTAATTTAACCCAAAACCTGTTTGCAACCCACATTTTTAGTTTCTCCTCCAGGAGCAGGAATAACAATGAGGAGACAGGGACACAATCAAGTACAAGGGCAAGATGAAGCAGGCATACTCACTGATCAATGTCTGCAGGTCGTGTGTTAGGATAGCACTGAAGTATGAGAAAGTGGAAGAGGTGGCCAGCTAGCTCTCTGGAAATAGGTCCCTCTCAGATCCGACTGGGTGCTGGAACTCTCTGGATCATTTGCAACTCTTTGCAACTCCAGCAGTGCAAAGTGCTTTCGGTTTCGCTTTCCCTGTGTATCACATACCCTGCAGAATCGTCTGTGACCACAGGGTGGCAGCAGACCTGTAGCCCAATGCAATCCCTTTGGTTCCTGACGATCTGGCCCCCCCTCCCCAAAAAACAGGGGGCTGTAGGGGGGTCTGACCCCCGCAGTGATTCTTTCCAGGCTGCAAGGTACCTGTGTGCCAAGTTTCGTGGCCATGGGTCAAGGCACGGAGACGTGTATAAATAACATACATACACACATACATACGTCCATTTTTATATATATAGATTTGCAGCAGGCAAGATACGAACTTGGCTACACAACTGAACCTTAAGTTACATGTTCCTAACGGTGTTGGGAGGGGTGGAAGTTTTTCATTGGCTTCAGTGGATTCTGGCTCATTATAGTCCTACAAAGCTACAAACGTAAAGTTCTATATAGACTGAATTGGGAGGAAATGTTCTTCACTTTAACAACATTTACCTACCATGGGAAAGTTTAAGACTAAAGATGTATTCAAAAGAAACACAAAGAACACATTTTCACCTTGAATGTGACATAATGAGCAGGAGAAAGCAGATGAGAGTCACTGTTAATTGGAACATCAACTTTTTAATAATTTAAATGCACACATGCCAGAGAAGTAAAAATAAGAAAGAATTGTTAGCATCATTTACAAATACAAGTGGGGTCTTTTTATTTGCGAGGGTTCCGGAAACAGAACCTTCGTGTATAAAAAAAATCTGTGGGTAAATAAACCCACAGATTTTGCTCCACCCATCCTTCGAAGCTGACTGGAGCACAGCTCCTGACAGGTCCAGAGGGCTCCCTGAGCCCCCCCCCCCCCGGCATGCATTTGCACGCAGCTTTGGCAGGAGTCAGAGTGGCGGATTTTCCCCACACCCCACTTTCGTACAACAGTGGAGCTGTGCTCTGCAGGTGTCCGGACGGCTTTCTGAGGCCCGCTGAGGCTGCACAGGTCTTCCTGCGGCCTTGTCAGGCCTCAGCATGGCCATTTCAGCCGAATAATGCCACTTCCAGGTTTCTGGGGGGAAACAGAAGTGTCGTTTTGAAAGCCGCTCTCCTGGGCCTCAGAACGTCTTAGCTTCTATATATATATATATATATATATATATATATATATATATATATATATAAAGAAGAACGTACGTGTGTGTGTGTGTGTGTGTGTGTGTGTGTGTGTGTGTGTGTGTGTACGTGTACACATATACGTATATTCCGCATAGGCACCAAACTCGGCACACTCATGCCTTGCGGCCTGGCGACAAACGCTGCAGGGGTCAGGCCTCCCTCGCGCCCCCGGGGATGGGGGTACGCAGAGGGCCCCGCATGAAAATGGTAGAAAGTGGCTAAAATCGGCGTCGAATCTGTAGTTTCCAGGGTTGCTGGGATGAGCGGCGACACTCCCAATGCCGTTGGAGTCCGGGTTTGGCCCCCCCTCGGCGTGGGGGGCAAGAAGGGGTGCGAAACAAACTGTCCGCCATGCCCTGCTGGAATGCCTGGAGCGATGTGCACCAAACTCAGCACACACATGCCTTGCAGCCTGGCAACAAATGCTGCGGGGGACAGGCCCCCATAGTGCCCCCGGGGGTGGGGGTGCGCAGGAGCCCCCGCATGAAAATGGCTGAAATCGACATTGAATCTGTAGTTTCCAGGGTCACCGGAACGGCAAGCAACGCTCCCAACACCATTTGAGTCCCGGTTCAGCCCCCCTCGGCGTGGGAGGGCGAGAAGGGGTGCGAAACAGAACGTCCACACTGACCTGCTGGAACACCTGGAGCAATTGCCACCAAACTCGCGTTTGAGTTTGATTGCCACCAAACCCGCGTACGCATTATGGCCTGGCGACAAACACTGTGGGGGCACGATCCTCCTGGCGACCCCAGGGGTGGGGGTGTGCAGGGGTGGGGGTGCGCAGGGGACATGAAAATGGTCGAAAACGGCCGATATTGGCATCAAATCCGTAGTTTTCTGAGTCGCCGAGACGAGCGGCGACACTCGCGACGCCGTTGGACTCCGGATTCGGCCCCCCTCGGCATCGGGGGTAAGAAGGGGTGCAAAACAAAATGTCAAAAATGATGGACATTACTGTCAGATCCACAGTTTTTTGGGGTCACTAAGCTGATTGGTGACAGTCCCAATGACATTTGTTACCCGGGCAATGCTGGGTACCAAAAAGCTAGTAAGGCATAAAAAAGTCACTTCCCAGTTTCCCTGGAAAACGGGAAGTTACACTATTCAGCCGAAATGGCCATTCTGAGGCATGCCAAGACTGCAGGGAAGACTTGGGCAGCCTTGGTGGGCCTCAGAAAAGCCTCTGGAGGCAATTAGATCACAGCTCCGATCACTTTCAAAGGCTTTAAAGGTAAAGGTTTCCCCACGACCGAATGGTCTAGTCGTGACCGACTGTAGGGGGCGGTGCTCATCTCCGTTTCAAAGCCTGTGAGCCGGCGTTTTTGTCCGATCATGGTGGCCAGCATGATTCTACGCCGTAGCGCACGGAACGCCGTTACCTTCCCACCAAAGTGGTCCCTATTTATCTACTTGCATTTTAGGTGCTTTCGAACTGCTAGGTTGGCAGGAGCTGGGACAAGCAACGGGAGCTCACTCCGTCACGCAGTCTCGAACTCCCAACCTTGTGGTTGAAAGCCCAGCGACAGCGGATTAACTCGCTGCGCCACCACGTCCCCTTTCAAAGGCTTTAGGTTGAGCTTAATTTGGCTCAACATGGGTCCCCCAGACCCACAAATGAAAAACCACAGATCAAAAATCCGCGGATAATTAGGCTCAACCTGTATGGCCTAAAACTATTCAAACTTCTCAAGATGTAATAAATCTAAGATGTAAAAATTGCATCTTATTTTCCTTCCTGCTTTTCCTTTCTCTAAGTACCAAGTTTTCCAGACTTCTCTCTCATATACTGTATTTTCTCACATTCTTTTTTCCTGGTTTTTACGGTTTCTAAAAGATTTCTTTTTTCCAGACTCTAATTCTCGTCTCTTGTTTCTGATCCCTTGACAAAAAGACAGACCTCAGATCTTCATACTTTGCTAGTTTCTATTATCTGGTGCTCCTATCTCATCTTGCTGTAGGGGGGGTGAACCCTGACCCAGCTGCAAGAAAAGCTGGCTTTCTGTCCCAGTTACACACAGCTTGCATGCTTACAAAATAAAGTTTATTGCAGCCTATTGCCTCAGTAATGTATTAAAACTGCAACCCACTGCAACACAATTGAATGGAGGTTGAAGTGGGAACTATTTGCTCCATCCTTCCTTTATCTTGATCTGATGCTCAGCAAGATGCCAGCATGAGGGTCCTACAACTCCAAGACCATATGAAAGAACCCTACTCTCAGATTGGGCATCAGTGGGTAATTTTCACAATGGAGAATGGTGAAAAGCAGAGTGACCCAAGGACCTTTCCAGGGACCGGTTCTTTTCAACTTGTTCATGAATGATCTGGAGTCAGGGGTAAGCAGCGAGGTGACCAGGTCTGCAGATGCCATTAAACTTTTCCAGGTGGTGAAGACTAAAATGGATTGTGAAGAGGTCCAAAAGGATCTCTCCCAAACCGGGAGAACAGTGGAGGTGTTTCAATGTAATTAAGTGTAAGGTAATGCACATTTAGCAAAAAATCAAAACTTCACATATGGCTTCTGTGCTGTCTGTGATGGATCAGATCTTAGGGTGCTTGTGAGCAGCTCAAAGAAAGCGTTGACCTGGTGTGTAGTGGCAGTGAAAAAGATTATGATCAGGATAATTAAAGAGGGAATTGATAATAACACAGCCAATATTATGCCATTGTACAAATCAAAACCACATCTGGAGTATTGTGTATAGTTCTGGTTGCCACATCACAAAAAGGACATAGCGGAACTCGAAAAGGTGCACAAGGGCTGGGCACATCCCTTATGAAGAAAGGCTGTAGCTTGGGGCTCTTCAGTCTAGTAAAAAGGAACCTGAAGGGGAACATGATTGAAACATACAAAATTATGCATGGGATGGATGGAGTGAGTGGATAGAGAGATGTTCTTTTTCCTCTCACACAAGACCAGAACCAGGGGACATTCACTAAGAGTGCAATCCTATACTGGACTGGACTGGCAAGGCCGGCCGGCCAGCACCAAATCCAACGCAGTATAGTGGAGGCTGAAGCCTCCCCACGGCAAGATCCGAGAAGACCGCACAGCCCGAATCAGGGCCAAGCAGCCTCTTGAATGGGTCTAGCGTTTGGCCATCTGGCCAAATCCTGGACCCGACCACATCCCGCCCCAACCCCCCCTCCCCACTAATCCCCATCCCGAAATGGGCTGGAGCCTCCCCCGCGCCGACCAGCTTCGGTCGGTGCAAGGGAGGCTCCGATCAGTGCTCTCAAGCTGACGCTACTCGTAGCGTCGGCTTGAAAGCTTTAGCACCCCCACAATGACATTGAGTCTGTGCTACGCACCATTTAGGATGGCACTGTAAAACTGAGTGTCAAGGGAGTTAGAAGAAACAAAAGAAAACATTTATGTTCTCAGCATTTAGTCTGTGGAACTCCTTGCCACAAGATGTGGTCATGGCATCTGGCCTTGATACCTTTAAAAGGGGATTGGACAAATTTCTAGACGAAAAGTCCTCCAGAATTACAAGCCATGATGGATATGTGCAACCTCTTGATTTTAGAAGTAGGCTACCTTAGAATGCCGGGTGCAAGGGATTGGCAACAGGATACTTGTATATCATTGTTTTGTATGCTTCCTGAAGCATCTGGTGGGCCCCTGTGACATACAGAAGCCAAACAAGATGGACTTTTGACCTGACCCAGCAGGGCTCTTCTTATGTACTTATATAACCCCATATCTCAAGAAGAACATTTTTTGAGTAAAATGACATTTCCCACACCCACCCACCCACAGATAACTAACAGCCCAATCCTAACTTATGCTGGCACAGCCGGGTTGCATGGCCTGCACTATATCTACAACAGATTAGGAGGCAGCTGGAGGTCTCCTCAGAGTAAGGGGAATTTTACCCTAGTGCCCTATGGGGCTTCTCAGATCTGTACCACCTATATAGCAGGTGCAAATCTGGGAAATGGTGTGGAAGGGCTGGGAGGTTACAGCAGAAGAGACCTCCACCAATCCCACCCCTGACCTGATTCTGCACTTCCCAGAAAAACCTGCTCCTGCCACCCTTTCCATGACCTTCTGTCACCTGGTGCAACTTCACCTTTGCTGTCCGGTCTAATACCTGGATGAAGTGTTGGCGGGGTGCTGCAGGCCTCCCCAACAGCACAGCCTCCTCTCTGGGCGCTGCAAACAAGCTTTACAGCATGCTCATTAAACCTTCAGCCAGTACGATGGCTGCTGTGTCAGCTGAACCCCAAGTTTGGATTACACTCTAAGGCAACAATCCTAAACTCATTTCTTAGAGATTAAATCCCATTGAACACAATGGAACTAACTTCTGAGTAAACATGCTTCTAAGCATTGTAAAAAAAAAAAGCAGACTACTTTTAACATCTGATTTGCAAACATAGCCTCTGGGATAAGATTAAGAATGTAAAATTTCATCTGGTCAGAGAACAGCTGGACAATTTATAAATCCACATTTCACAGCAGGCTGCTAGGGCACAAGAGAAAATGACGAGTACTGTAGATTAGCAACTTCATTGTAATGTGATCTTATTATGATGACTAATAGCCTTATGAACAGAGATCTTCCAACATTTTGCAACAGTTATGCAATTTGCTAACCAAATTGATTTCATGTCAGGCTAGCAGATCTAACTGAAACAAATTGAATTATCTGACCCCATCCAGTACTTTTCATGTCACTGAAATAATGCATTTACTAGATTTGGTTTCAACCAACACAGTAGGAAGGAAATCTCATTGAACCCAGTGATAAGACCAAGCTGCTTACAGAAGTATCAGTTAAGCAAGCCCCCCACAACGCCCTCTTGAGGAAGGAAATGGAATGTCTTTATTCTCAGAGGGTCCTCATGAAGATGGCAGGAGAGTGGCAGAATGGGGGCCTGGCACTGTTGACAGAGGATGTCAGGTAAGTGAAGGAACCCTGTCAGGTGGTGGGGTGAAGTCTTTGCTAACCAGCATATTTGTGTAACTGGCTACTCCTGTTTCCCATGCTGGATAACAAAACTTTTACTATACATTAGTAATTTTTAAGAAAGGTCTTTAATTTAGTATATCATAAAAAAGTATAACAAAAGGAGAAACAAGCACAAGTACCTGAGAGAGTATCAGTTGTCCGTGAAAGGTCCACACAAACTTTGTTAAAAAGGCAAAATATGCTGCTTCTCCAATTTTCTCCGTAAGGAACCGCAGAAGGAAATAACCCTGGAAGAAGCCACCAAGACAGAAAAATGGTTATTCATAAGTATGCAAACATTTATAATATTAAGAACATCAAACACGTTTACCAAAGCAATCTGACCTTCACATAATGAACCTGCATGAAGATTTTTTCTGCATTAAGGCCATGTTTTATGATAGATGATCCAGACTCGCTCACATTGCCAGTGTTCTCTTTGTTGGGCCTAATAGGGCACAAATAAATCAGGATTTAGATATATTGCTCTGATCAAAATACCAGATTACAGTTTTGTTTGAAACTGCAAGTAGAGTGTAAAAGCTTATATTATTATATAAGAGGTTTCATATCTGATTCAAGTACCTCTCTTCATTCACGGAAAAAATAATAAATTTGCATGTTTCGATTATAACTTTATATACGGTTACATAAACAGCTGAAGTCAAACTGGTAGCCAGTTCTAAGCTAGTGTGAAGTTACTTAACTCTTCTCTCAGACATGACATCATATCACATGGCATTCTGCTAAGACATGCTACATAGACAGGAGTGTCACATTATGAATGACAGGAAATGAGAAGAGATTGAGATATTCTAGATGGAGGAAGCGGAAAGGAAGGATATTGAATTCATTACATCCAGCTACATAATTTGACTGCTCTCACCTGAGCACAGGCTTAGCAACTCACAAGACTACACCTGCAAGAATGAATAGCCTCTTTCATCTATGCCCAATATGCTGAAAATAGGTTTAAGCATTCTTTTTTCTTTAGTTTGCAATTTTCCATGCACATTAGGAGAAAAGCAGCTAGAGTTTCTGAAAGAGAAGTCCTGATACACCCAGCATTCAGAATTTCTTCCAAGAGGACACCAATATCCAGAACAAATTCCAACTGTGTGAATTCTTCATCAATTGAAGTTAAGTTAGCAAATCCTTGCCAGACACTTATTGGCCTGAGAGCTCTTCAGTTTAAGCCAGAAACTAGGAAAAAGGGGGAGAAAGCTGGTGCAATTTTTTCCTTCTTCCCAAGTGGAGCCTTCCTACAACAGTTAAGGGGGATAGCTGCATCAACCATTTTCCTGAGATACGTGGTATGAAAAGCTTGTGCTGACTCCACCAAATCCTAGATATAGGTATGAGTAGACTTTTACTGTTCTTCCAAGTTTGATACTGATGGGAAAGGACTTATAAATGGGTCATTTATTGCTGCTCTTTGCACTTAGCAGGTGCTAGCTACACAACTGCAAAAGGGTGCAGCAGAATATTTGAGAAGAGAAACAAGAAGATTATTTGTCTTGCTCGTTTTTCCTATCCTCAAGAAAGATCCATATTGTGCAAACACATTAAGTGTTCAACCTATTATTTCCTTTCTTTAAAACTGCTTTCCAAAAGACTTTACATAAGAACGACAGCTAAGTGATGGAGACTTCAAACTTTAAGAGTTGGTTGACTCCTGAGGAAAGGTGGCTTCTCTCTACTCCCACTCCTTTCTGATTGCGATAGCAACAGGCTGCTGGTGTTCTAAAATGGCATTCCTCCTCCCAGATACTGTACTTCATTTGAATCATGAGGACAGACCCCTGTTCCTAGCAAAGATTTCTACCAGGTTGTTGTTACTTGGAAGGATGCAAATAAAGTCTGGCAGTAAATAGGCACGAAGTGACTGCGTGTGTGGCAAAATGGGTTATATTTTTATAAAGTAAGTAAGTGAATCTATGGGTTTTAAGTCAGTGGAAAACAAGGATTTACTGTACATCGTGATCACATGTCAGTGAATCATGGGGTTAAGAGTGGTCTAAACAAGGGTATACATCTGTTAGAGGGAAGGGGCCCAATGGCTCAGCCCTCCATATCAGGGGCAGTGGTAAAGCTCAATGCACCATCAGCGGGTGAGTGACGGTGCCATAAGCTCTTGCCCAAAACACCCAGCAAAAAGTACTAATTTAAGTGGATAACCTAGCTCAGGGAGCTCCAAATTCCAAACCTGGGCCAGGATCCTTCCCCTGAGTGAATTGGATCAAGGATGACTGGGCTAGGGGTCAGAATCCAACCTATGTGCCAGGCTGTATCCACACTCCTTCCCTGGGCCAGTCCGCCCATCCCCCACCTTCCTGCCACGCCTATTCTGCCTTCTCGCAGCCCCGCATTCCACTTCGCCCCACTGTCCTCAACCCCCTACGCCAGGTGAGCTTGGCTGGCCTTACCGGTATGCTGCTGGGCTTGGGTGTTGGCTTTCCCCTCTTAGGTTGTCGCAAACATGCTTTACAATGCATTTGCAACAACACTCGGCTGGCACAAAGGACTTGTGCCAGCCCATAGAGTACTCTGGACTGCGCTCTCAGTCTATAACCTGCCCATCCAAAGAGGCAGGAGAAAAAGAAGGGGAAGGACCCATGCGCTCGGCTTTGAGCTTCTTGAAGGCAAGGTACACTGAATTAAATTCCATCTGCAAGCTGTCCTTAGGATCCAACCCAAAATCTATATATGAACTGTAACAGGACAGCTGTTAAGCCCTTCTTATGAACATTATCTTATGTTTCTGGGTGTACCCGCGTTATGATCTACATTTCATATGATAACATGGAACAAGGATCTCTATCTTGAGAAACCATAGCAAGCAAATAAGAGGGCCAAGAAAGAAAGGAGAGGAGAAAAGAGG
Source organism: Lerista edwardsae (assembly GCA_029204185.1). Classification (NCBI taxonomy): domain Eukaryota; kingdom Metazoa; phylum Chordata; class Lepidosauria; order Squamata; family Scincidae; genus Lerista; species Lerista edwardsae. The sequence goes on along the minus strand of JAJKFI010000001.1, from coordinate 23,434,435 downwards.
GTTCAATGTCTTACAAGCAAGCAAGAGTTCTCCAGCATTAAAATAAAAAGTATATTATGTCATTATAGAGTCAAAATATGTTTGATTTCACTGTATTCATACAGTTTTTTAAGTATCTATTGTAGAATTAATGTACCATCAGACCAATGTGATTTTTTAGCTTGATTTAGTTTAAATTAGGAAAGCAACTCCCCAGATAAGCTTGCTATCACAACATGCCACGTTCACTATCAAAAACTATTTCATTGAAACAACAGCAGCAAAAAACACAAGCCAACCATGCTGGCAATTAGCAGCTATGTTGGCTGCAGCTGCATGGTAGCTAGTGATAAGCCTGTCTTTCTGTCTACATCTATTGTCAAGCTACACACTTGGAAATGTGTGACTTGTCTGACTTTGTAAATACAATACTATGAATAAACATTAATGAAAGGAGTTCATAGCAAGACTATAGTTATGTGCAGGCTGGTTGTAGAAGCCAGAGGATCAACATTGGGCGAACCACAAGTGAAAGGCTTTGCGGACAATGTTCCAGAGGTGGCCATTTTGCCAGCGATATATTCACACAAGAGTAAAAAGCATTCCATTCTCTTTTATACCATTTCTAACATTTAAGTGTGGACAGGAACAACGTTTCTGTTTAGGATCAACTTTAAACAGAAGAAATTACATTTTCATAACTCTTGATTAGTTACTCTTTCTTCTACCTAACAGGGTTGTTGTATGCATAAATGCATTGTGAGGAAACCATAAACAATGCCTTGAAAGGCAGAATAACACTGTAAAAAAAACCCTAAAAAACATGATAATGGCAGTTTCTCCAAAGGTTCAGTCAGCCCGCATGCAGGGTCTTGGCTATGAACCGTGGTTTCTTCAGTGTGCAGGTCAATATCTGGCTTCTCTGCCAGTGGAGCTGCAGGAACACAAGGTCCCTGTGTACATTCTAGTCTCTATTTCTTGGTTGCCAGGTCACTGCTTAAGGTTGGGTTTATGATAAATAGGAGTTTCCCTGAGCTGTACTGCAAGCTGATTTTTCAAACTTGGATAGGTTAAAAAGGAGCATGCAATGCAATGTAACTGGTATGCAGAAGTAAGCACTTGTTTTGCAGACAGAGTTCCTCCATACAATTCCTTGAACTAGAAATTGAGGTCACAATCCAGGGCATGGGATTATATATCAATTGACAAGAGTATATGGAAGTCTTACTGAATTCCAAGCATAACTATGCACAGTACTGGAGGGCTGTAGACATTTTATAGAACAATTAATCATAAGCAAAGCTAACAATGAACCACATATTCTTCTATACATCACACACTGGTGTTTATACTTAACCCTGCTACATCTGTTAACAAGGATAAACTATAGTACCAAATCCAGTTTAAAGGCTGCATTTAATTGTAAAGCAATCAAATCAACATGTTTTAACATGTTTAGAATCAACCAATGAAATTCACATTACAGAAAGGAACGTTAAAAAAAGAAAAGAAAATCTTAAACCAACTAAAATCAGCTAGGAAAATTTGTTGCTGAAATGTGCTTTAAATCAGTACCCCAATGCTAAAGTACTGTATTCAACAAGCTGTTCTATGGGTTGTTGTTGTTCAGTCGCTAAGTCGTGTCCGACTCTTCGCGACCCCATGGACCACAGCACGCCAGGCCTCCCTGTCCTCCACTAGCTTCCGGAGTTCGCCCAATTCCATGTTCATTGCTTCGGTGACACTCTCTAACCATCTCATCCTCTGCCGTCCCCTTCTCCTTTTGCCTTCCATCTTTCCCAGCATGAGGGTCTTTTCTAAAGTGTCCTCTCTTCTCATGAGGTGGCCAAAGTACTTGAGCTTCAGCTTCAGGATTTGTCCTTCCAGGAAGCAATCAGGCTTGACTTCCTGGAGGATTGACCGATTGGATCTCCTTGCAGTCCAGGGGACTCTCAAGAGTCTTCTCCAACACCATAATTCAAAACCATCTATTCTTCGGCGCTCTGCCTTTCTGATGCTCCAGCTCTCACAGCCATACATTGCTACTGGGAAAACCATAGCTTTGACTATTCGAACCTTTGTTGGCAGGGTGATGTCTCGGCTTTTGATTAAGTTGTCTAGGTTCGCCATAGCTTTTCTCCCAAGAAGTAAACGTCTTTTAATTTCATGGCTGCAGTCACCATCTGCCGTGATTGTTCTATGGGTAGGGGCAGTCTAAAATGGTATTTGCGAAATACCACAAAATTGGCCATTAAGGTAAAGTCCTTCACATTATTATAAGGTTTTTAAACATGCTAACTGCTTCCTGCTATCTTTTTTTAAGCATTGCAAAATCTGTACTTATGTAGTACAGTACTTATGCCGTACTTAATCTGCAGTTTGAATCTGTGTGTTTCCTCTGCTGTTTTTTCACATCATGCTGTGTTGTGCACACCAAAAATGATCCCTGTTCTGCATTCTAGGGAATCTCTGCAATTCTCTGTATTTTGCTATGTACCTCTACTGAATCCCACTGCAATAATGACACAGGCAGATTTGAAGGGGGGAGAGGGAGAAATAGAACCTGAGGGAAGAACCAGCCAAGAGCCAAGGAATTTTTTTGGTATAAAGAACTGCCAGCTTGGGATGTGACCTGTGGCGGGGTGGGGGGAATGAAAGTTAGGTTGCTTTTGGCTGCTTAGCTGCCCCCAGCTCCTGTGTGCAGTTTCAGGTCCTTAACGGCTTGCTAATTCTGGAGGAGGGTGTATGTGTGTGTGATACCTATTTTATTCCTGTGGCTATGTCTGCTGACAGCCACAGGCATAAAACACATATATGCCATCTATAGGGCCATGATTGCATTTGATAAAGATGCTTTAAGATTGATTAAAATATTGATTTGGAATAAAAACACATAACACCGCTTTCAGCCCCCCCTTTTTTTTTTGGATAACACTGCCATCCATGAAAAAATAAAACCATTTTAGACCGTCTCTATCTATGGGGTATAATAGGGTAAACTGTTGGGTGGAAAGTGCCATATTGAACAGTAAACAAACATTGCTGTATTCTCTGTTGTCAGAGTTCGGGGTTGTAACAGAGAGGTTGATATTAGCTCAATCTTCAATTTAAATTTATGAGACTAGCTAAACCAGAATTGTTCATTGGAGTGATACTTTGTGTGGAAACAAGCATCCTGTCTTTATTACAATTAACATTTAAGACAGTTAACTTGGGCCAATGTTAAGGTCGATTGCAAAATTTAGACTTGGCAGTCTGCTTGGGTTTTGTTTTTGAGTTAAAATTTCAGCTATTATAAATGACAGCCCCTCACAGCTCATTTTTAACAGCAACAAGTGCTACAAAGCCTTCAGGGGTCAAACTATGCATTTAATGCAACATGAAGTTTGGCCCTTACTCTCTTCTGATGATCCAAGTTTATTTATTTATAGGATTGCTGCTTTTCTAAAAATCCAAAGCAATGTACAAAATATAAAAACATTAAAACAATATAAAACTAAAAAACAGCAACAATAAAATAGCAGCTTGACAAAATAATGTAAGCAGTATACAAGTTAAAAGTTAAGAAGGGGTTCCCTAGGGAGTACCTCTCTCCCCAAAAGTTAGCAACTGGTTCCTGAGGCATGGTGACACAACCGAGAAGGCCCTACTCCTTGCCACCACGACCCTGGCTTCAGATGGCAGCGGAATTCTAAGATGGACCCTCTCTGATGACTGCAGTGGACATGCAGGAATACATGGGAAAAGACGGTTCTTGTGGTATCCCAGTATAGGGCTTCACCAACACCTTGAATTGGGCTTAGAAAGGAATGGGCAACCAGTGTAGCTGCCGGAGCAACAGCAGAGCAGATTCTGCATGCCAAGCACTAGTGACCAACCAAGCTATCGCATTCTGCACTAACTGCAGCTTCTGAACGATCTTCAGGGTTCACGTAGAGTGCATTACAGTAGTTTAACCAACATGTCACTAGGCCATGGACTGCTGTCGCCAGATCCGACTGACACAGGTTAGTAATGCAGCTTAGTAATTTTTCCTTCATTTTGTTTCAAGGGCCATCCTAACCCAATCAATTAGAATTATGTGGCAGACTTTGCTTTCTACTTTTCCTCTGTGTAAGCCTTTGGCAGCATAATTATGCAGATTATTTGGATGTATTATTTTGAGAGAGAAAATGAATTGCGGAGACAAAAGACAACAGGGGACCTAACCAGCTTGTACAATACCTTAAAACTTGCAGATCTTCTTCAGAGTTCTGCACCTCATCTCTTAGACGCTGCCAGCGCAGTAAAGCTTTCAGATCCTGTTGTTCTTTTGCTTCATCAACTGTCAGCTGCTTATATACAAACATGAGTTCATTGTTAGTTTTTTTCCCTCTGATTTATCAGTAATCTTCTAATAGAAAATCCTTTCAGTTATTGCCCTTTAGGAAAGATAAAGGCAGCAGAGGCTAGAACTATCTTCCACTCTGCACTTGGCATATGTTCTCTTCCTCTTATTAATAATAGTGATAACTGCTATACAACATTTTTTATTTGAAATATTTATATCCTGCCTTTCCAAAACTCAAGGTAGCTAAGAGTTCATCATAAAACACATCAATCACAAATAATGTCAAATCTATATATATAAAGAAGAGCGTGTGTGTGTGTGTGTGTGCGTGTATGTATGTATGTTTCGCATAGGCTCCACAACGCCTGGAGCAATCGGCACGAAACTTGGCATGCATACACCTTGCGGCCTGGCGACAAACACTGTGGGGGTCAGGCCCCCCCTAGCACCCCTGGGGGTGGGGGTACGCAGGGGTCCCCGCATGAAAACGGTCAAAAACGGCCAAAATCGGCATCAAATCCACAGTTTCCGGGGTCACCGAGATGAGCCGCGATGCTCCCGACGCCATTGGAGTCTGGGTTCAGCCCCCCCTCAATGTGGGGGGCAAGAAGGGGTGCGAAACAAAACATCAGCCATGCCCTGCTGGAACGCCTGGACCGACTGGCACGAAACTTGGCATGCATACACCTTGCGTCCTGGCGACAAACACTGCAGGGGTCAGACCCCCCTAGCGCTCCCGGGGGCAGGGGTACGTGGGGGGGGCCACGTGAAAACGGCCGAAATTGGCGTTGAGTCCATAGTTTCCAGGGTCGCTGAGACGAGCGGCGACACTCCCGATGCCACTGGAGTCCTGGTTCGGGCTCCCCTCGGCATGGGAGGCCAGAAGGGGTGCGAAACAAAACATCCGCCATGCCGTGCTGGAACGCCTGGAGCAACGCGCACCAAACCCGGCACACGCGTGCCTTGCGGCCTGGTGACAAACACTGCGGGGGTCAGACCCCCCAGCGCCCCCAGGGGTGGGGGTGCACAGGGGACCCCACGTGAAGATGGCCAGAAATGGCCAAAATCGGCATCGAGTCCATAGTTTTTGGGGTCGCCGAGACAAGCGGCAATGCTCCCGACACAGTTGGAGTCCGGGTTTGGGCCCCCATCGGCATAGGGGGGCAAGAAGGGGTGCAAAACAAAAGGTCCGCCATGCCCTGCTGGCACACCTGGACTGATTGACACGAAACGTGGCACACATATACCTTGTGGCCTGGCAACAAACACTGCAGGGGTCAGGCCCCCTTAGCACCCCTGGGGGTGGGGGTATGCGGGGGTCTCCCTGTGAAAATGGTCGAAAACGGCTGAAATCAGTGTCGAATCCATAGTTTCCGGGGTCGCCGGGGCAAGCGGCAACACTCCCAATGCCGTTGAAGTCCGGGTTCAGCCCCCCCTTGCCATGGGGGGTGAGAAGGTGTGCAAAACAAAACGTCCACCATGCCCTGCGGGCACACCTGGACCGATTGACACGAAAATTGGCATGCATACACTTTGCGGCCTGGCGACAAACACTGCGGGGGGCAGGGGGCCCCCAGCGCCCCCGGAGGTGGGGGTATGCAGGGGCCCTGCATAAATTGGTTGAAAACGGCCGTAATCGGCGTTGAATCTGTAGTTTCCGGGGTCGCCGAGGCAAGCGGCAATGCCCCCGACGCCGTGGGAGTCCGGGTTTGGCCCCCCCTCGGTGTGGGGGGGCGGGAAGGGGTGCGAGACACAACATCCGCCATGCCCTGCTGCGACGCCTAGAGCGATTGGATCCACACTCGGCACGGGCATGCCTTGTGGCCTGGCAACAAACACTGTGGGGGTCAGGCCCCTCTAACGCCCCCAGGGGTGGGGGTGCATGGGCCCCCCCCGCATGAGAACGGTCGAAAACGGACAAAATTGGCATCGGATCCGTAGTATCCGGGGTCGCTGAGGTGAGCGGTGACGCTCCCGACGCCATGGGATTTCGGGTTCGGCCCCCTCTCATTGTGGGGGGTGGGAAGGGGTGTGAAACAAGATGCCCGCCATGCCCCTCTGCGACACCTGGAGCGATTGGCGCCAAACTCGGCACACGCATGCCTTGCAGCCTGACGACAAACACTGCAGGGGTCAGGCCCCCCCCAGCGCCCCCAGGGATGGGGGTGCACAGGGGGCCCCAAGTGAAAATGGCCGAAAACGGGCAAAATTGGCGTCGAGTCCATATTTTCCGGGGTCGCCGAGGCGACCGGTGACGGTCCTGATGCGGTTGGAGTCCGGGTTCGGCCCCCGTTGCTGTGGGGGGTGAGAAGGGATGCAAAACTCAAACTCTGGAAGATCATTTTGTTACCCGGGCAACGCCGGGTAACAAAAAGCTAGTCAATCAATAAAATAAAGTCAGGGCACAAACTCCACTGCAGATAATAAACTAAAACAGCAGTTTTAAAACAGCAGGTACGATTAAAACAGTAATTTTTAGACTACTAAAAAAAAGCATCCCAAAGAAAACAGCAGAACAGTAGCATTAAAATCTACATTAGAAAGCATGGACAGCAAAATAAAAGCAGCTCATCTTCCCCCCCCCAATATTCTCCCCACCCTCAGAATGTCAACAGAAATAAAAATACCTTCAAACTCTGCACCTTTTGATAAAGGAGAGTTTTTCACCCATAAGGAAGCCAGTTCCACAGCTGCAGCCACTACTGAAAAGCAACTGCTTCTCACTGCCATACCTCTAACTTCTATTAAAGGTGGTGCACAAAGCCTCTTCAGAAGATCTTAGGAGATGGGCTGGAAGCAGAGAGCCCCTAAGATATACCAGTCCCAAGCTATAAAGGACTTTAAAGATTAAAACCAGCACCTTGAATTGGGCCTGGAAACAAATGGGCAGCCAGACAGGTCCCAGACCACTCGCCCAATGGCATTGGAACAGCCAATCTCCAGCAACCACACACAAGCCACCACATTCTGCACTAACTGCAGTTTCCAAACTGTCTTCAAGAATATCCCCCCCCCATTGAGTGATCTCACAGTGATGTCTAACAGTGATGTCACCAATGCATGGATCACCATGGTCAGGTCCAGTGGACTGTGGTACAGCTGCATCTGGTACCCGGTTGAAGCTATGCAAAAGACCAGTCGGCAGCAGCCAGTCGGCAATCCAGGAATAGCAGTGGGTCTAAAAGGTCTTCCAAGCTGCACACCTGTTACTTCAAAGGGAGTGCAACCCTATTCAGAAGATATAAAGTAGCAGAACACTCATGCTCTGGATTTACAGACCAGAAAGACATCTGTTTTGTCCAGATTTAATTTCAAACTATTAACCCTCATCCCCATCACCTCTGGACAGTGCTTCAGGACCTCAACAGCCCTGAATTTGATGGAAAATAGAGTTAGCCCGGCAGTTCTCAAACTCTCCGGGAGTTCGAGAACTGCTGCAAGTGCTTGCGGGGGCAGGGGAATGGCAGCGATGCAATCACTATGATAACATCACTTCAGGGCACATATTAGGGCTGGGGGGACTTACTACTGGCTGCCCCAGCATCCAGGAAGATTGGGGAACCCTATACACACATCAGCAGGGCTCCCTGTGCGTTAGAAATGTAAATAAAAATGATTGCAATTCACTTCTGGTTTCGTGATTGCAACCAGGAAGTGGGTTGAGATAGTTTCTGTTTACATTTCTAACATACAAGGAGCCCTGCAGAGGAATGCACAGAGCTCCCCAACCCTCCCAGCTGCTGGGGTAGTCAGTGGTTAGTCCCTCCAGTCCCAATATATGCCCTGAAGAAACATGATCATAGCGATCATGTTGCTGCCATTCCCCTGCTCCTTAAGTGGAAACAAGAAGGACTCTTCAGGCTGGAGCGTCACAACTCAGGAAACAACTGAGTTAGCCTACTGAGGCACCCAACTCCAAATCCCCAGATGAACTCTCCCAGTAGTTTCATGCAGATGTTAGACAGCAAGGGGACAACACAAAGCCCTGTGGCTCTTCCCATGTCATAGATCAGAGTGCTGAAAAGGAGTACCCTAGCACAACTTTTTGGGACCAATCAGAGAAGGTATAGAACAATTGCAAAACAGTGCCTCCAAGGCCCAACTCAGCCAACCTGCCCAGAAGGACACCACAGCAGAATGGTGTTACAAGCTGCCAAAAGTTTCAGCAAGACCAATATTCCCTCCTGTTCAGTGGTGTCATTCAAATGATTTAGAAACAGGTTCTCACTTTTGATTGGCACTTGTTGGGGTCCGCCCACCGGAAGTGACATCATAAGCAGTGGTGTCATTCAAATGATTTAGGAACAGGAACTCACTTTTGATTGGCACTTGTTGGGGTCCGCCCACCGGAAGTGATGTCATGGCAGGAAGTGATGTCATCAAGCAGACCCAACAATTCCCAAACTATTCCAGATCACTCTCAGAGCATGTTAAGAAGGCCTGAGAAGGGGGACGTCAGCTCTTCCCAATCTAATTCTTTTGGGCTGTGTGTGCCTGACCATACTCTAAAGAGTTCTCAGAATGTACACAAGGTCTTCTAAACCCATCATACTGTCAGTGATTTGGAGGTAGGAGGAATGCAATGACACAGGAAAATAGGATAATCTTTACAATTATGGGCAGAATTCAGCCAATAGTTCTCAAGGCTGAAATTCTAAACACACTTTCTAAAGAGTAAGCCATTCAGCAATATATGCATAAGTCTGCAAGTATAAGCCTGTCTTTTTGGAAGATCCAACTGAAAATAATGGGGCTGACTTCTGAGTAAACAGTTTAGATCAGTCTTTATGTCTTAGGGATTTCAACTGGAGGGAGAATTAAGCACATGTTTGACTACTCAAAATCAATGCAATGTAAAAGCACTTAAATTACACTGGATCATGCCCAATTAATAATAATTATCACCTGTAAATAACTGCGCTGGGTAATCAACGCTGTGCAAACTTTAGAGTTGGCAGGAAGGAAAACCAGCCTTTAACAACAGCTTAATTCACAGAAACCATCATACTGAACTATGATTCCTACTTGGATTTACATCATATAGTGATCCACTTTGCAAGTTACTAGTCCACAGTATCCCCAGTTCAAGCTTCATTTTATGCCATCCAGACCAACAGGATGCTGCATGTCATTTTAGTAGACCTATGAATGGTCACAGACTATGTCTCATATTCACAAGAAATTTCTTGCTTCTCAAGAGAGACAGGAGAAATCTCGTGCTTCACTATGTCAAATAATGTTGCTTTAAAGTAGTACCCACATCATTTAAGATTCCAGCAATAAAAGCAACAAACCTTGTGGGAGGAAATCTAGTTAACCTATTGAGGGGGGGGGGTGTAACTCCCCTCCTCAGGTGTAGCTGCTGCTGCCACCAGCCCAGGCTCAACACAACAAAGGGAGCTCCTGGGCAAAAATCCCTCTTAAAAGAAAGCCAAATAACAGAAGTAAAAAACCCAATTTTATTGACATATATTAAGAGTTATAAATAAACTACAGAGGCTCTGTACCATAAAACCTGAATATTAAAATGACAATAATCAACCCCTTTGTTTATAACTTAACTGAGAGGAACTCAAAGGACAAAAACAACAAAAAAAAATCCTATAGGATTTTTACCTTACTGACTGACTACAACCAGCTTCCACAGCACATAGTGAGGCTAACCTTCCCTGAGAGCAGCCAAAGGGGTCTGTTCCCTGAGGCTTTTAACTTTATATCAATGAACTAATCACCCCCACCTGAGCCATTTACACTTGAGTAGTTCTCTCCCAACTAACCAGGTTCACATAAGACCACAATTTCATGACACCCACAAAGAACAACAACTACGTGTACATCTTCCCTTTACACTTTTCTAGAGAACTCACCACAGTTCCAAACACAGGGAAAATCAACTTCCACAAAGATCGATATAGTGAATTGCAGGCTACAAGGAAGTGCAGCAATGCTAAGCTCTGTGCTCACACAAAATCTCTTCATGCACAACGATCCTGCAAGGGAAGTCTGAAAGGAAAGGCATTTCTAGGAGCACTTAAAGGAGAGGCTGGGGGGCAATCCTGCAAGGGGGAGAGGGAGGTCTGCATTTCTAGGAGCACTTAACAGAGAGGCTGGGGGGGCGATCCTGCAAGGGGGGGAGAGAGGTCTGCATTTCTAGGAGCACTTAACAGAGAGGCTGGGGGGGGGGGCGATCCTGCAAGGGGGGGAGAGAGGTCTGCATTTCTAGGAGCACTTAACAGAGAGGCTGGGAGACGGAGCAAACAACAACAAAAAACAAAGCCAGCGATGAGTGGGCGGAGCCAGCCCTAAGGTTAGGTTCTGGAATGCACGTTCCGGTGCCTTTCCCCTCCATGTCACCACTGCTCCTCTCCCTTGCTGCTGTAGCCAGTAAGCAACGCCAAGATGTTGCTTTTCCCTGTGAGGATTGGCTAAAATGGTGCAGGAGAGGAGTGATTCCACTGCAAGGTAAGGCTTCTTTCAAAACTTAAGAGCTTTGCCCTCCCTTAGATTTGCCTCTGCTTGCAATTGAAATTCAAATTCAAATGGGCAGGAAATGGCCCTGTTTTCTGGTCCAATTAACAAACGGAGCCACACAAAAAAAACCCACGAAGTGCAAAGCAAAAAAAACACACACCAACACGAAGTGCAAAGCAAAAAAAAACGGAGCAAAAAAAAACCCGAAGCAAAAAAAACAAGGAGCCAGCAATGAGTTAAGTGGGCGGAGTCCACTAATTGTAACAACCGGAATGCCGTTCCAGCTGCATGACAGCACTGGCGGGCCAGCTGCTGTGGGCGGGGCCAGCTCATTTAGAAACCGGTTCTCGGGAACAGGTGAGAACCGGGTGCATGACTACACTGCTCCTGTTCAATCCCCAGCACAGGTCAATGACCAAGCTGATCAAGGTTATCTTCAACTCAAAGCCTAGCCTGAAACCAGACTGAAAGGGATCAAGATAATTTCATCCAGAACCCTCTGGAGCAGAGATGCCATCACCTTGCTCAAAAAAGTAAATCTCCAGAACAGTGGGACTCAGGGAGGGCTTTTTCAGAAGAGGGCGCACCTCCACCATCTTTAAAGCTCTAGGCAGTGCCACCTCTATCGAAAGTGCATTATTATCCTCCCCATCCACTCAGCCAGATCCCTCAGGCAAGGGCTTAATGGCCAATTTACTACCATTAAGTGTAGGGACAGTGCAGAACTCAAAATTACATGGGCTATGCGCAAGTGAAAAGTATTTGGCCAAGATTGAACTCAGGGCCATACAGAACTGTTGCTAGAAGTCAGAGCAGAGAAGTTTCTACATGCAAATGTAACACTGATGCAGCATTTTGGTGCCTGTTCATAGTTCTCTCCAAGAGAGTTATCAATTTGCAATAGCCAGATAAGACTGGAAGAAGAAATCAAGGAATGACAGAGCAGGGTAAGCTAGAATAGGATAGTTCAGGGAAGGATTTGCTAAATAGGAATCATAAATAGAGGAAAAGCAGAGAAACAGACAAATGGTAAGATTCTTCATTCAAGTACAGGGACAGGATGTAAGAAAGCTCTGAGTTATTAACAGTGTGCAGCATGTCAACACATTGCTGAAGCTACAGAAACAATGGCGCAAAGATTTCATAACTAAACTGTTGTGCTTAGCAAATGCAGATCCTAATCCTTACTCAGGGCTTCTTAAAGAAAGGGTGGGACAGATATGTAATTAATGAATTCATTAAAGTAGTAGACTGCAAGGACAGATACCTTTTTCAGCTGAAAAACTATTCAAACTCGTCAATTACTTTGTCAGTTTCGTGACAAAAGCCCAGACCTTTTTCCCCTAAATGCATTCATAATTACATGCAATGTCTTAAGGTCTATCAAAATTACTACCTGATACAATATGGAACAAATTAATACTAGTATTTAGTGAAGAATTTATATCTTGTCTGCCTGTTGCAACAGAAATGCCAAAGACAGTTTATATCAAACGTTTCAAAGTAATCTATTTCAAAACCAGAAAGCACAAAATAAAACTGGAGCAGCAAATAAAACACAGCGATGATGTCTATGGAACTGAGAGGGCATGCCAATAGCTGCAAAGCAATGTCAAGGGTAGGGTATTGCCTTCATGCCCAGCTTCTGGGCTTCCAAAGCTAACCGGTGGACCCCAGTAGAAAACAGGATGCTGGACTAGATGGGTTTTTGAGTCTGATACAACAGGCTATATACTCGTATAAGTATCAATCACAAACCCTAAAAGAACTAGGAAACTAAAATCAGGTAACAGTAAAGCCAGCGCCAGCGCCTTCCAAGACAAAAAGGTTGTCCGGCAACAGCATAAGTCATCAAGGAATGAGACAAATAAGATGTTTTGGGACAGAGAGTTTCATAGTGCAACAGACAAGGGTCTTTCATATATTCCTGCCAATTATTTGTCAGATGATGGTGGGACATGAAAGCTGACCTGAATGAACAGGATCATGTGGGAGGAGATAATCTGTTCGTTCCTGGTCCTAAGTCAAATGACCACGTTTTCATGCTTCTTGATTTAACTTGTTAGTTGTTAGATTCCCCATTTAAAGTTCTTTTTACTCAGTTCTTTTGAATTGAGTAAAACTGGAAAATCCAGGATTAGTTCCCCAAATCACAAGCAAACATGTGTTAAAGAAGAAGTGCAAAGGGTTCTGAGAGGCAGACAACCTATTTGTGTCCCTCTGAACAGAAATGGATGGAGAGCAAGTCCTTTGCAAAGGCAGCATCCTTCAAGAAGCTATTTTTCTCTGCAGAATAACAACATTCTTCTCAGCACAAAGATCTTTGGAGAGAAACCACAGCGACGTCTTTTATAGAGTGTACAATGTGTTAAGCTACCATATTGAGCACAGTTACTATTATAGTTTTACTTATAATTAGCAAATGGGGGAAAGAGGACTGTAAAGTGTGACAAAACTGTGGCCTGATGTGGGGTTATATTTATAAACAACAAATGGGGAGGGGGTGAAATCTGATAAAATTGTAGCTAGAATGATAGAGAGACTTCAGTACTTTGCCCTGCTGCTGCTGTCATACCGATCATGGCCCCCTATGTTCTATTTTTAAGTGAAAAAATATTTCTATTGGCTTTCAATAGAAATGTTTTTTCCCAAGTAAAAGCAAACATGAAAGCGTACACAATCAGGATCAAAACCACAGTGGAGGCAAATACTAAAGACCTCCTACCACCTGGCTGCAGTTTCATCATGTTTTGTATTATATCCCAAACCTTGCTAAATAAAATTAACCCACCATCACCACCAGGTCACATTGTGCAGTTAAGTGCATATTTAGTTTGACCATTAATTGACTGAAGAATGCAGCTCTAGTTCTCAGAGTTCTCTCCTGTCTGCACCCATGTCTCCAAGCTTGTGACACAGTAGACAAAACTTGGCTGAGGAAAGCGGCTATTGTGGCACTGGTAGATGACTGTGGAAATGATAGCCGCTGCCCTTCTCCTTCGTCGAATCTCATCTCTTCAAGCTAGAGGATAAGAAGATTAAGCTGTTTTAAAAGGCAGCTAAGCAAGATGTAAGAAAAATGGAATTTGGAGAGGAAACACACTAGTACTGAATTCAGTTTCAGAGAAAATTAACTGAAGGAAAATTAATTAGGGGGTTCTGGCTGGGATTTGAATGTTTGAGGATTGGTTTTGAAGGAAAATATACTAGAAAGGTCTGGGAGGAGATCAAATGGTTTGGGGTATTTATTTGTGAACTGATGTAGGAGGCTCTGATTTGGATTTGATTGTTTTGGTTTAAATTAGCTGAAAAGGAATTGACTGGAAAGATTGATGCTTAGGACTCAGATGTCACCTCTCCTTTGTCTGGTTTCTGACCATGGCCATGTCACTTATCTCCATCTAGTCCAGCATTTTGTTTCCTGCCTCAGGGAACCTCAGAAGCATGGCATTTTGTTGCTCATAGCATCTAATATTAAATATTCAATTTACCCGATATAGGCAAAGGAGGGGCTTCCGTGGATCCAACTGAGGTTCAGCAGATAGAAGGAACTTCGGGAGAGTATGGCTGAATGGTTGTGTGGCAAGAGCAGTTAATAGTGTGGGTGGGACTTGAGAACCCTCACCTTCTGGAAACAACAGATGTCACTGGAAGTCTATCACAAACTAATTACCACAAAGTAAGCAGACAATGCAGAAGTGAATTAGCAGGGAGAAATTAATATATGAAGTGAGAAAAATGTGGACATCTTCTCCAACTTTCTAGAACTTAATTACATTGCAATGGTAAATGTGAAACATGTAAGTAGCAAGGAGTTATACCAATGGTTTTTTAATTTGGGGAAGATCTAAAACCAATAGCCAGTTAATTATTTGCTTCTGAAGATGACTGCTTTTTATTTATACACTAGCTTGTCCTTACCCAGTGTTGCCTGGGTATTTATTTATCCCCAGCTTCTATTGGACAGGAAAAGGAATGAATTCTATCTATCGTGTAAAATCAATTTTATGTACAGGAAATTAAAAGTAGAAGTACAGTATAAAAATTATAAGTAAAATCTTTTACAAATTCACTATAATATTAATTTAACTCAAAACTGGATTATAAACATTTTCAGTTTCACCTCCAGGAGCAAGAATAAATAAATTCTTGGGTGAACCCACCCTTGAGCAAGCAACATAAAGTTGTCTGTGGGAGAAACAAGGCAATCTCAAATCCACTCTGCAGTACTTAATAGACTGCCCCTGTGACTTGTTGATCGTGATTGAGAATGCAAGACTCACTGGAAATTGCAATCTCTTAAAATTAAAAGGGAGATCCGTTGAAATGAGTGGTATCCGTGGGATAAAAACTGTTTCACCCTCTCCCTTTCTTGTTAAGATAGTCACTTCAATTACAGTACCCAGCATCTTCTTGACACACAGCCTTGTGCCGTTGCAAAGGTTTGACGGGTCGAGGTTCCGTAGTAAAATAATTGGAGATCCCACTGTAAGTAAAAGACGATGTGGTGGCAATGCAGCCGGATCAAGTGAGTTTAGGAAGTCTGATGGGAAATTGATGACCTCATAGGCATCTACTACGGTATCAATAGCCTTGTATTCAGTGACTACGCCTAGTAATATGGCAAGTATCTGATTGGAGTCCAAGACCGGGGCATAATGATTTCTAAAAATTTCCAGAAGGTTCTACGGAGTTCTATTCATTCTATTCGACTACACTTGGGCTTAAATGTCATCAGAACTGTCACCAATCAGCTTAGCGACCCCAAAAACTATGATTTGACACTAATGTCTGTCATTTTGGACATTTTATTTTTCACCCCTTTTCACCCCCCATGCTGATGGGGGCGGAACGTGGACTTAAACAGCATCGGGAGTGTTACCGTTCATCTCATTGACCCCCCCCCCAAAAAAATATCGGCCGTTTTTGATTATGTTTACATGTCACCCCCTTCCCACCCCCACCCGTAGGGGTGCTAGGAGTATCTTACCCCCACAGTATTTGTAGAAGTGGGATGAGTTGTGAAATCTGAAATCAAATAGGACCCTCTACGCCACCATCAGCGTGCTGTGGCCATTCTATTTCCAAGCGCTGTATCCTGCACCCCTTCTCACCCCCCATGTTGAGGGGGGCCGAACTCGGACTTAAACGGCATCGGGAGCATCACCATTCGTCTTAGCGACCCCGAAAACTATGGATTCGACACCAATGTCGGCCGCTTTCGAGTATTTTTACATGGCACCCCCTTCCCACCCCCACCCCTAGGGGTGCTGGGGGTCTTACCCCTGCAGTATTTGTCGCCAGACCGTAAAGCATAAATGTACTAAGTTTGGTGTAAATCGCTCCAGGCATTCCAGAGCTTATGTGGAACATACACACATACATACAGTACGTTCTCTTCATATATATAGATTTGCCCATGTCTGTCCTCTCCATGGTAATATGCACAAGAATATTTATAGTGGTGTCGGCAAGCATGAATGATAGGCCAATTGGTTGACTTAGAAGCAAACAACTAATTTTCCACTTGTGGTAACAGATATTTTCACGCCTTTATTTACGATTTCATCTGCAGATATGTAATTGCATTATTAAACTGGTGTATAACAACAAAATTACCCAATAAATTATAGATAAAAGAGCAAATACATTTGGTAGTCTTCAAAATTATTCAAAATAACACTCCTTACTATTCCATCTAATGAAATGTATAAGAAGAGTCCAGCTGGACAAGGCCCAAGGTTCATCTCATCCAGCATCCCACAGTGGTTTCCTAGAGGCCCAGAGGCAGGAGACAAAGGGCACCCATCTCCCACCACTGTTCCAAAGGTAGCATTTATAATGTTAGGACAGTCAATTGACATTAGCCAGTACAGCTACAGCCTTCATGCTTGGAAGGAATATACTTCCAATTACTAAATTTCAAAAAAAATGGCAGTTACCATCTTGCCCACAAGTAGGAAACTCTGGGCATCTAACCTGCCACTGCCAGTCACAGATTAATGGAGTAGTAGCTGATTTTGTCCAAATTAGCATGACAATTCTTTTGTTCTGACATTCTTCAGTAAAGGTCTATAATAGATTTTGCTCTGACTATACCAAACATATACTGAAGGTTACCAAAAAGAGACTATTCTTGCCATACCTGTTGTGCTGCTGACCAAAATGCATCTTCTAAGTGAGTGGCAAAACCTTCACTTAGCCATTCTTCCGTCCAATCACGTGCACCAATGGCCAAACCAAACCAGGAGTGAGCAATTTCATGGCACAGGCGTGTTCCACAGAGGTGGTTCCCTCCAAGTAGTGCACTCTGTGACAGGAAGATGATATGTGGGCTGTATAATATGAATGAAGGACAAAATACGTTATGGACCTGTTGTAGCATGCACTGCATGGCTATAGTAATATGTACACTTTATTAGCCTTGTCAGCCTGTTATTACTGTATGCATGCTATATCATGACAGTTAGTTTATAGCTCAGACATTTTTAGGAATTAGGTTGCACATTGTTTTCTGGCAGAGATTCAAGCTAAATATTCTGCCAAGCATTTGTTTCATATTCAACCATCAAACAGCTATTACCTGTAATAAGTAACTTAAACCAAAGTTTTATATTTTTCAAATTACAAGGCTGATTTATTTCAGTAGAAGCATTTACACTTAAGCCAAGATAATAAAAGAAGGACAGGTGTGAATACAGACCATAGGTATTTTTGGATAAATGATTAAAGCAACCAGAAAAAAAAAAGACCAAAAACAAAATGAAGGGAAAAGTGACTATTACGAAAGGAACATTATAAATGTTGAAAACTAAGCTGTCATGACAAAAGGAAGGGAAACACAAGAGTTAAATGAAATGGCTGAATCCAATTCCAATTCCCCCTGCAGTGATGCAGCAGCACCAGTACAGCTTCTACTGTATCCCACGGAGGAGTTTTGGCTGCTGGAGTTCTTCCTGGGGTAAGGGGGCATTTGTCCCCTTGCCCCGACGTCAGCTCCAGCAGCTGCTATCAGGCATCGTGGACCTGCAGCAGTTCAACCACTAGCACAAGTCCACATTGCACCAACTTACCTCCTCTAACAGATCTCCATAGATCCACTGACACATAGAAGAAGGCCTTTGGTGCTCTCACAGCATGTGCTGCCAGAGTGTACTTTTCGGCAGCTTTTCAACAGCCATCACCAGCAGAACGTGTGTTCCACCAGCACAACAGCCCAAAAGGATTGGGCTGTAAAATAGTCAATAGCGTTAAGGGGATGGCCATAGGTTATAAAATGCATTTGTACAAGGAGTGCATTCTCAGACTTGTGTAACATTGTATAACAAGTAATTAATAAATATGCTTTCTTCTAAGTAGATATGCCTAGGACTGCACTACTTGTTACTCTCCTTGATTAAAAATGTCACTGATCATCCTGAGCTTCAAAATAATAACTCTCTCTCTCTCTCTCTCTCTCTCTCTCTCTCTCTCTCTCTCTCTC
>JAJKFI010000001.1:23400158-23416162 GCA_029204185.1 Lerista edwardsae | reverse complement strand
TCTCTCTCTCTCTCTCTCTCTCTCTCTCTCTCTCTCTCTCTCTCTCTGTGTGTGTGTGTGTGTGTGTGTGTGTGTGTGTGTGTGTGTGTGTGTGTGTGTGTGTGTGTGTTTAATATAACTATTGACTTGGTGAAAAGGTGGGGTTAAAGTGTGGTGAGTGATGGACTAGGACCAAGGAGATCTGACTCAAGCACTACATAGCAGTAGGTGCACATCACTATCTTTCATTTACAGTACCTGACAGGGTTGCTGTGAGAATACAATTAGATAACCCCAGATATACTAGTCTGGGCTTCTCTAAGCTTAATTTCACCCCTACATTCTTCTAAATATATTTTCTGCCTAGAAAATATATACACATTCAGCAGCCACAGTGATGAGCAGGCACAAAGCACATTCGAAAGGTAAAGTGTCCCAAAGAATGGTTTAAAGGGACACAATACAGTAACTTTACTGAAACTAGATTGGGTCTTGGTGCCTAAAGAGATGGCTGCCTGGGAACCTCATGTATGTTACCTTGAGTTCCATGATGGACAAAAGCTGGGATATAAATGCAACTAATAAAGAACATGCCTGGAAGTTACAACAATCCCTTGGCATACAACACATGACTGCTGACATCCTGAATGTAATTAATGAGCTACCTCATTACAAGAAATGGATTGTGGATTTTGCAAATAAATTAAAAAATAAAATATTACTTGTTAATAAATATTTCATTCTGGATCAACTTTTTTAAGCCTCATTAAGCTAGGTAGGTTCTGATTGTCATTTTAAAAAGTGGGTCTAGGTGCTAAACTCACTATCTGAGAACCACTGTCTTATTGAGAACCAATGTCTTATTGTGTTGGAATATGGAGGAAAGATAACTGGAGGCAGCATGACGTCATTTTTTTGAAGCCATAGGGGTCAACTAATATGGTTGACTCAGATCATTGCCGCCAAGGAGGATTGCCACGAATTCACAAATAAAAATCTCCCTGCACGTGTGTAAAAGTTAATCTCAACCTCTTTAAGCATGCCTGCATGTTCTGCATACAGGGGTGTGCGAATCACTGTCAGAAAAATGGGATTTAATTTCCACGGAAAGATTCATGTATTCACATTACATCGGTTCAATAAAACTACAGTTCACTGAAACAGTGAGTGCGTTATTTTTGAAGCTGTGTAATTTCTTGTTGTTCCTAGCAGTCTTATTCACCATTTTCTGGCACCCACTGTTAATGGTCTAGAAGGAAAATATATATATATTTCCCCCCCTCCTTTTTCCCCCTTCCCATTTACACTTTTTTTCCCACCTTCCATTTTCTGCTGTAATATTCTCAAAATTCTGAACATTAACAGAATTTGTTTTTTTTGGGGGGGGGGGAGTGTAGAAGTTTAAAAAAAAAACTCTTAATAGTCTAGAAGTAAAAAAGAATTACTCTCATATTGACAACAACTTATGTTATGAAGAGATTTTAATGACATGCTTGTGTAGATTTCAAAAAATAAGTCTGTCAAAACAGTGCAATCTGAGTTTAAATAGACAGCAAGTAGCATTTCGTCGGGTATGTTCAGTAATATAATTCTGCGGAATTTAACCTTGTAATTGCATATTAAATCATAATAAGGTTACCAATAATGTGTCTACACAATCACGTTTTTATTTTCGTAAGTTTTTATTTAAGGAGTAAACTATTCAATCCTAAACAGTACGAGCAAAGCCTCCTGTTATTCTTCCTCCATGGTTGGAATATATGGGTTGACATTATGGAGGTGATCTTCCTAGGCCCTGGGCCTTGACTACTAGAGCAGTGTTATTCAAACTGTGGGTCGGGACCTGATGTCAGGTGGGTTGCGGAAAGCTGGAAGCAGCCATCTTGAAAACTGCAGACCTTACTCTTATTATACTCCTTTTGTGAGAACAGTTCAAACTTTCAAGTGAGAGTTTTTAAAAAAAATTGTTTTAGTTCAGTGTTTTTATATAATGTTTTGTCCTTGCTTTCTGTCAGGGATGTTTCATAGCTGTACAATTGCTGCAGTTCAAGAATGCCAATTCACCTTTCATTGTATAATAACACAATGACATAATACAAATGTCATTGTATTATGTTACAATGACAGCACTTCCTGCTTGAGGATGTCACTTCCTGCCACAACATCACTTCCTGGTTAATGAAATCACTTCCAGTGGGTCCCGACATGAATGCCATCCTAAAAAGTGGGTCCCTGTCTAAAACGTTTAAATACTACTGCACTAGAGAATACTCTCTCTCTTATCCAGATGAGATTTTGCAAAGCTTTTCCCTGCGCTTTTCCCCATATTGACATAGCATACTTATCCTCACTTGTCCTCAAGACCATATATGGCTAGAAAGAAGGATGAGATATAATATCTGGGGTTACAATTCTATTGTTAAAAATCTGTAGAGGTACAACCGTCTTGTATAAAGTGCAGGTATGGCCTTAAGACATTTCCAGGATGTACTAATCTGTGTTCCAAAGAGCCTCTATTATCCAGCCCAACCCTTCCCTCAAAAATGTATGAACACCCACACTTCTCTTGAAACAAGCTTATCTGTCTGGATCTGCCTGCAGAGCTGTGTTTTTTAAAACAAAAAACCTGTGGTTTCGGCTGGAAACACACACATGTAGTCACAATCTGAAAATTAAAATTCAGGAAAGCAGGTCAAATGGAGTTAAACCAGTGAATACCACAAAAGACACCACAAGATGCTGAAGAACCAGCAATGGAGAAGAGTCATTGAGAACAAAGAGCAAGAATAAACAGTACCTTCCCAAGCCTCCACCCAAACCAACTCAAATTATGAAGAACAAAAAAGGCACTGAGGTGAAAAAATCACAGAAGCTACAGTACGTAATGAGACACTCCCTTTTATTACAAAGCCCCCTGTTGAGAAGAATAACTGTGTAACTTGGGGGTACCGCTTTGGTCATTTTTAAGTAAATGACCCCTAGCTGTGGTGTGTGCAGTGCTACAAAGAAATAGCCCAGAAATGTACCAAGTAAATAACATTCCAGACATACTGCTGGCAGCCTTTTGGCTGAAACAAAACAAAAGTAACTTCAGGCCATATAAACAGACACACAGAAGGGGTCTGCATTTTAAGCATCTGTTATATTTCTATGAAGAAATAATGCAGAGATTATTTTTTCAAGTACCTTTTTTGTTTAATGTACTTAAGCAATAGAAAAGTCACAAACTAAAAAAATATGACTCTTACAAGAAGACCAAAAAAAAAGGCATTGTACACATGTATGCAAACGTATGCGAACTGCACTGCAATCAGGTCAGCAGGAACAGAATTTCATTTTAAAGCACTTCCTTTGGGGATTGGAAGGAATTACTTCGGCTTTATTCTTGATCAAGCCTCAAAAGTTTCCTCTTTATTCTTCTCACCAAAATCATCTAGGGCTCTCTATCTAACCCAGTATCCTCTTCAGTGTAACAAAGACACTTCTGAATTAAATGTTGCCACACAGCACCAAACATAATCATTTACCTTAACACAAATTTTCTAAATTGCTGGGTGTATTGTTTCAATATTACTTCCAGGACCAGTTGATCTTTACAACTATTTCAATGACCAAGAGCAATTTCACACAAGGGACAAAATTCAAAGAATGGTATGATAAGACTTTGTAGTCTCTCAGTTCTTCATTTTTCAATATGTGACTGTGAGCACAATCCTAAGCAGGAGTTAGGCTGGCATAAGCTAAACTGGCAAAGATTGGCCAGCACAAGGGCCACCAGAAGTGTGTTTGGACTACTCTCCGAGTCAGGGAGGATGGTTCAGATCTGTGTGCTGGCTCTGACTCTGAGAGTGGTCCAAACATACTTTATGGTGGCCCTTGTGCTGGCCAAACTTTGCTAGCTTAGTTTATGCTGACCTAACTCAGTTTAGGATTGTACCCTGTAAAAGTGCATATGCACATTTCTAGTGGCAGGCAATGTGAGAATCATTTAGTTATATTTTTTGCCGTTTTCATTTGTTGTACAAATTATATCTAATTATCATATCTCTATCAAAAATAGAGCATCTTTGTTGCCTCAAGTGATCTGACCCACTCAACTCTACTCTTTAAAAAGGTAAAGGTTTCCCCACGACCGAATGGTCGAGTTGTGACTGACTGTAGGAGGCGGTGCTCATCTCCGTTTCAAAGCCTGTAGAGCCGGCGTTTTGTCCGAGGACAAGCTTCTGTGGTCATGTGGCCGGCATGACTCTACGCCGTAGCGTACAGAACACCGTTACCTTCCCACCGAAGTGGTCCCTATTTATCTACTTGCATTTAGGTGCTTTCGAACTGCTAGGTTGGCAGGAGCTGGGACAAGCAACGGGAGCTCACTCTGTCACGCAGTCTTGAACTCCCAACCTTCCGGTCGGAAAGCCCAGTAGCAGCAGTTTAACCCGCTGTGCCACCATGTTCCTCTTTAGGTTTCTGTTAATTGCATTTTATAATCATTATAATCTAAGCTTCCCAAACTGAAAATGGGCGCAATATGTGCTTGGACTATTGCCCTGGTTAGAACACGAGGTGGATATTCTATGTCTGAATCCATTTCGTTTTCTTATGGTGTCCAGTATTAGCCACAGTGATGGTAGTCAACACCAGATGTATCATGGGTTACCTATGCAAGATTGCCATGGTGACTAAGACCTGCAGGCAGGGAAATCATATGGACGATGACATGTTTTTCTGAAATGTTCAACACATGTACTGTTCCTCTGCTCACTGCACAAATGGCAAGCTTTGAAAATCAAATTTGTCATTCATGGGGTTTCCTGGAAATCCAGTGCATGTGGATCTCATCACGAGTGACTGGGGGGAAAAAAATCACCTTGTGACAGAAGAAAAGTTATTATATGAATCAACTGAGTTCTGAGGCCTCAGGCATGGCAAAAAACAAAATCATGTGTATACATTCTGTATACTGTTGTGAAAAAGTATGCTTTTTTTTGTGGATTCATATTAGTGGAAAATTGACACAACTTGTTCTGTCTCATCCCCCAGCTCCAGACTTCTTTCACCACACCAATATAGTTATTACTATTTTGCTTGGACACACTAACATATACCCAATTTTCTGCAAGATATAGTAGCTTAATGAATTCAAACTGCATGGCTGCATTCTCTCAACCTGATCTCTAAGCCATAATGGGCTCTCAGTGTTTTTGCTCTCTGGGCAAACAGTTAAAGACATTTTTTTTTGCTCTCTGGGCAAACAGTTAAAGACATTCCTCTGTTCCTGGGTGAATAATATTGAAGCTTCTTGTATTATGCTGCAAGTGAACAAGCTCACTGGTGGGCAACCCTATCCTAAGCCCTAGATCCACTGTGAGGAGAAGCAACACCGAAATGACCGCCTTTGCATCCTGAAGGGCCGGTGCAGCCGCCAGAGTCCCCAGTGTAAGCCCTGGTAGCCCCAATGGGTTTTCTCAGATGTGTGCCTGCTATTTAGTGTCGTATATGGAGTACCACCAGAACTGAGGAGTATAGATTGGGCTCTAAATGTAGCTTGGTGAATATGTTTTCTTGATCATTTTCATAGCTAGCTTCTCCCAACATTCTTTTATGTCTCAAACAGGAACTTTCTTTTAACAGTGAAGCATGATGCGCATCAGCTTAAGATATGACCAAGTCTAACTACTTTAAGGAGAACCTCTGTTTTCGTACTATAACAACAACGCAAGTTGCAGGCAACTTCAAAAGCAGGCCAGAACAGGTTAACAGGTAGAGTACATAAGTCAAAAAACCACACCCTGCTAAAAAAAAATTAGCAATCCCGCCCAGAAAGTTGGCGTGGCTCCCAATACTCCTTATAGAAAGCAAATTAATGTATTGCTTTCTACGTGTGCATACTTGGGTACACTTTTCAACAAAAGGGGGATTATGGTGACCACTTCGTTTGCTTCAAAAATAAGCCTTATGATGCCTCGCCCAACAGACTCCAGACCATTACATAAAAATTTGAGCGCTGATCCGGGTAATGATTTTTTTGAGAAAATGCACATAAAAGGAGATGAGAATCCTTTGCACATCCAAAGCAGGCCATTAATTTTCAACGCATGAAAACAAACCAATTCAAAGAACTTTCAGTAACAGCCTTCTCCCAACTGAAGTGAAGGCACACTTTCTTCCTGAAGACAGATCTAACTGAAGACAACAAAATGCAAATTTTTAAGGAGCAACTGAAATTCAAACTATGATTTAACCAGCATGAAAGCCATCTCTCTGTCAGCAAGCCCATACAGATCTGCTTCAAGACTAATGAGAGGAACAGGTGCCAATTTGAAAATTAGCCACAGGGGGAAAAATATAGGATTATTCCCACATATTACTTCATCAACAAAAACATCACAGACACACGGGCTCAATTTATTATACACGCTTACTCTTTAATTAAATATTTGATTAGTGAAAACACATCACGCATATAAGGACAAACCACTTTTCCAAAATGCAGGACTCATGCTTCTGAAGCTCAAAAAGGTATGATCCTCCACCTGGGCAGCACTGCTCACTGTGTGCTGCCCAGACAACAGCTGTTGCAAACATGCCATAAGGCACGTTGCGGTAGGCAGGCAGGCAGAGGCACTGGTAGGGAAGCCTGCACCACTTGGTGTTGGGCTGCACCACTGCCACTCCGCACTGGTGGCAGGAGTAGGAGAGGCGTGTAGAGGTGGGTGCCCCTATTGCTTGACAGGAAGGCGTCTCAGGGTGCGGGGAGGTGGCAAAACTGGGCGACAGGGAGGGCCAAAGGGCAGACCAGGCACCAGGGGACGAAGACAGTGGTAATGGCTCCAACCCCCACTTTGGCGCCTGACACAGTTCTCAGTTCTGCCATCCAGGCCATTAGGGATCTACAAGGAATAAGGGAATTGAACATCCCTTATCCCAAGGAGACCTCCAACTGATTCCCCAGCCCCGCAGGATGTAGCAGCCGCCATTTCAGTGCTGCTGTATCATGGCACAAAAGCCAGGGATAGGATTGGGCCCACCGTCTATGCAAAAACCATACATCTTCTATAAATTGAAGTTTCTTGAATCTAGGCAGGTTATGCAATGTAATGTAATCAGTTTAGCTCAATACAGAATAGGTAACTATTAAGTGGCTATTTACAAAATAGGAAGCCCTTGAAGTGGTTGTTATTTAATCCTACAAGCACAACAGAAAAAAGCAATGTTTTTTGAACTATAAAAATAAAGGTTAAACTATTTCTAGAGCACTGAATGGGATGATTCCTCCACTATGACACACGTCCAATAGCAAATGAGAGCAACCTACCATCATGAAGTTGAGCAAGATAGAGAAAAAAATAGTACAAGAGTGTGCAAGTATAAGTTCAGGGCATGAACTGTGTAAGGTTTAAAATGCCTACACAAACAAATTGCTGCAACACAATAACCAATTTGCTAGATGAACTGGTTATTCATACATGTGTGCAATATCTCCATGGGTCCAACATTTCTATACTACCAATGAATTTGATGGTGAATTCTTGGCACCCACTTCACAAATACTGTTGGCAGAACTAATATTTGTTGGGGGAACTGGTGTTCATTGGCATCTAAATAGTGTGACACCTATGCCAGAACATTTTAATCAATTGTTACATACCGCTTTTCAACACGAACTTCACAAAGCAGTTTACAGGCAAATAATAATAATAAATGGCTCCCTGTCCCAAAAGGGCTCACTAAAATGATGCTAAGCAGGATCAGCCTTGGATTGGCCTTGGATGGGAGACCGGAAGTCACTGACAGAGCTTGTGGAGGAATGGGAGGAGTGTGGAGGAGTCAGCTGACAAAAGAACTGGCCATGGTGTGATCTGTGGTGGACTGTGAAGGCTCAGAAGGTGCAAGAGTGCAGCCAGGATCATGACCACACATTGAAAGGGATACGTCTGAAGAAATTGAGGGTTCTGTGAATAGAACAATAATTGTAAAACCCCAGTTGAAAAATGGGGCTTATGAACAGCCTGCCCATGTAAACCGCCTTGAGTCCAGTGAAATCTGGAGAAAGGCGGTATAAAAATACATTAAATAAATAAATAAAGAACACCACCAGCAACAGCCACTAGAAAAGACACAGCGCAGGGGTGAATAGGGACCATTACTCTCCCACTGCTAAAAATAAGGGAACACCATTTGAAAAAGTGCCTCTTGCCCAGTTAGCAGGTAACTCAATACAGAATAGGTAACTATTAAGCACATGAGTACTGCTTTCATCATTATATTTACTGTATAGGCACTAAAATCAATGGAATTTAAACGTGCTTTTAAGGTTCTTCTTCAGCATTAACATAAGATGTGCTGACACACTTACAATGCAATCCTATGCATGCCTACTCAAACATAATATAAGCCCCATTGAGTTTAATCATTTACTCCCAGGTAAGTGTGTATAGGACTATAGCTCTAGAGACCTTTTTACACTTCTCTTTCATTTTCCTTGTGGCATATTCAGGGTTTTTTTTTAAGGATTGGCTCCCTTCAGTCTATGCTGGATACACTAATTAAAGAGGTACCTCATAAACAAGGAAACACCAATATTCTCTTGTGTTGATTGATACCTTTCTCTGTATTCACAATCATGAATGGAATCCCTATTTCACTTTTAAACATGCACTGGAAAGGTGTGAGAGAAATATCCTGCTCATTCCAGCTTGTTTCCTTGAATTTAATGTGCTAGTTGGAGAGCAGTAGAGATTTTTCCACACAAAGAAAGGGTAATTCAGGGTACTATATAAAAAACAAATTCACAAAACCCTGGTTTCAGGCATATGACTAACTTCAAAGTTAAAGGAAGTCATGTGGGTAAAGCTCACAAATGTCTTTGAAATATTAGCTCTAAGCTTTTAAACTCAGGTTTCTATTCCAGTCAGTGAGAGACTACACAGACAAACCTATTTTTGTTTCTAACAGGCAGATCCTAACCCACACTGGCAGGCCAGCTGTCCTGCCTCGTATCCAGCGTGGAGCTGGGGCTGGCTGCAGCGCAACCCAGGGTAAGGGGAATTAATTCTCCTTACCCTGGATTGCACAGCAGCCACCCCAATAGGGCTACTCGGATTTGTGTCATCTGACGCAAATCTGAGGGGCCCAGGGAAGGCTGACTGGGCCAGGGACAGGGGTTTAGATCTGGCCAATGTCAGCCATGCCGGTCCCCTCCCCCTCCCTGATTTGCCCTCATTTAGCCATGCCGGTCCCTCCCCCTCTCTGATCTGCCCTCATTCGGCCACCCTTCCCCCACCCTCTCCAAACCCACAAGCCAGCCCAAGCCAGCACATGCCTTTGCACAAGTCTCCCCTCTCCAGAGTAGGCGCAAATGTGCCTTACAACATATATGCAACACTTCTGGGTCAGCATAAGGGACTTGTGCTGGCCCAAAGAGTGCTCAGGATTGTGCTCTAAAGCAGTATCTATGGATTATGTACATTACAAATCTTTCCTTTGGAAATTCAGATAACAGTTCTCTTCACATTTCTTAGCTTCAGTACCAGCTTACTACCATCAATTACAACACATCTGATCTTCACAATTCACAGGTGAAATGCTGCAGCTAGCACAGGTTTTCCAATAGTCCAAAAGGCCAATGGGGATTAGTGCGCTTTGCAGTCATGACTGATGTCCTGGTGTTGAACACAGATGGAAATTGATAAGGCAGAAAATGATGGTACTTTCCCATGATACTTTCCGTATTCCAGGATGCTGTTACCAGGCAAGAACCAGCTATAAGCAAGACTGCATTGTAACAATTCACACAGTTACTGTTCCACTGATGTGAACTGGATGAACAACAGTAAATTGGTTATATATGTAGTATCCTATAGAAAGGTTAAGCAGGTAAGTAATTGAGAAATTTTACAAAAAAAGAATCAGAATCTTGCTCAGCCCTCAGTTAAAACATGATGGGAATCAATGCCCTTTAGACACTTTCCCAGGTGCTTGGAAAATGGTTTTACATTATCTCTTTCAATGAACCAATCCTGTGAGTAAGGCCCAATCTCATTGAACCAATTCTGTGGGAAAGACTCATATGATCAAGGCCCACCCATGTGGTTGAGTCATTTAAACATTCTCCCAGCTGTGTGGGAGCAGCTCATTATTATTAATAATCATGAATTGCATTTTTGTCTCACCCTTCCTCCAAGGAGCTCAGAGCAGCACATATGATTTTCTTTCCCCTCCCTTGTTTTATCCTTACAAAGAACCCTGTGGGACAAGGTTGAAAGAGACAGAGACTATTGCCCAAGTTCACCGAGTGAGCTTCATGGCCTTCATATTTCAGCCTCGAAATATGTCTCGAACACTCCAAATTCCTAGTATTTAAAACCACTACTGGTATTTAATAAAAGGTCATTGGTTATTGCTAATAAGAATATTTATATATTGCTTTTAAACAAACAAGTTCACAAAGCAGTTTACACAGCAAAGAACAAAACAAAAAATCTCTCCCAGAGAGTTCACAACTGAAACAGACAGAAGAAATATAGCAGCAAACAATCAATGGGAAAAAATACTATTTTGGGATGAATAGGGACAATTGCTCCCCCATCATTCATGATAGGAGAGCCAAAGCTTAAATGGTGCTTCTGGTCAGCAGAGGTATTTCTATTGTGGGGTTACCAGTTAGAATGCCAACCAATTCAATTTAATACTGGAAGTGCATTGGGACTATATTCTTTTGGTTCATATCAAAGATCTACTTCTCTCAGAGAGCAATCATAACCCCAAGCTGGAATAGGCAGGCAGACAGACTTGCTCCATATCCTGCCCGGGGTTGGGACTGGCTGCCGTGTAACCTGGGTTGCCATGAAACAAGGGGAATCAAGTCCCCTTCCTCCTCCTCCTCCAAATGGGGCTACTCGGATCTGCGCCGCCAAAATAAGTGGCGCAAAGCCAAACAGCCTGGATCGGAGCCAACCGGGCCAGGGATTTGGATTAGGAGTGCCAGATCCTGGCATCACCCTCTCACTGGGCTGATTTACCCACCCCCACCTTCCCCCTGCCCCAATGTGTGTTGCCCATCTCGCCTCCTCCTGCCCCGCCGCCCTGCCAAAACTCCATCCTGCTGGGCTCAGTCGTCAGCATGAGAAAGCCAGCACACATATATGTGCTGGCCTATGTCCTCTGTTTTGGCACAAATGCACTTTACTGAGCATTGGGCTGACACTGGGCTGGCACAAGGGACTTGTACTGGTCCATTGAGCACTTTGGACTGCACTCTCAATGAGACAAAATGCACAAAGTGATGTGGCATCTCCAATCACTGCAATGGAGGGCTTACAAAAATCATATGTGAGAGTTCACTGAATATTTTGGCAATATATCACTAATACTTTCAGAATAGCTTTTGATAAAAGTCACTGAAATAACCTCTACAATTTTTCTCACCCTTTTCTAAAATTAAAGTGAGATGACTTTTAGTCCAAGTCTTCACTGCCACTACTCTTACTATGGTACAAAGCCACTAACAACTCTTTTCCCCCATCTTAGGTCTTTTCATGGAAATGTGCATTGCTCTTGCATGCCTTCAAGTACTTTACTAAAATGATAAACATGATAAATAGTCCCTGACAGGGTTTTCTGTTCCTGTCTGGAATTTGTCACATTTGTCACTGATGAATGTTATTATTTGCTTCCAAACGGATTTTGTGATTTGCAGCTTTCCATCATAGTCATATGTCATAGCTGTTATTAGGATTGCTTTCTATGTTTTGGGGCAAACATTAAATTATAGTCAAGAGCCTTGCTCAAGAGAAAAGGCTGACAAACAAAAGGAACAAATCATTGGCTGAAAGAAGAGCAGAGGCCCATGGACCAATGTCTCATGATGCAATTTTTGTTCACAAAACTACTCCCAAGTCACTCCACAAACAAAATTCACAGCTTAGACATGCTTACAACTGACCATTTGCATGCCACAATTCTCCTGGAATCTTAAGCATACCTGTAGCAAGTTTGTGAGAAGTGTTGTTAAGTGGTAAGGAGCACCAACTCTGAGATGGAACTCTCTCTGGCTCAATTACTGCTTAACCATGGCTTTATTAAGTAAGCCATTGTCACTCACACTCAGCTACCACCTGTAACACAGGATAATACTCATCTATCAAACAGGTTCTAAAATCTATTGAGAAAAATTATTTACAAAGTGGGAAGCTTCTAAAAGTGAAGAGGTAGAAGTTTAATGAGTAAAAGAATGTTCACCATTTACAAAGTTAGAAACAAAAAAAATTGTGGCATTTTTTTCCCAAAGGAAAGCTTAAAAGTGTCTTTTAAAAAAGAGCGGCAATGGGAAGGTTCTGTTGGATCTTAAGTATTAGCATTACCCTTTGAAAAGTTCATTTGTATTTATATCCCATCTTTCCACCCTTCCAGGAGATCAAGGTCACTTATATAATAAAAGGCAACTATAAAATTATTAGATGGCTTCAAGCAATTAAGAACATAAGAACACAACTGGATCAGGCCAAAGGCCCATCTGGTCCAGCTTTGTGTATCTCACAGTGGCCCACCAGATGCCTCAGGGAGCATACAAGACAACTAGATACCCGCATCTCGTTGCCATTCCCCTGCACCTGGCATTCTGAGGTAGCTTACATCTAAAGTATGGAGATTGCACTAGCCATCATAGCCTGTAGCCTGCGATGGATTTTTCCTCCAGAAATCTGTCCAGTCCCTTTTTAAAGGCACCTAGGCCAGACGCCATCACTAGCTCCTGTGGCAAGGAGTTCCACAGATTAATTACTGCTGTGTAAAAAGGATTTCCTTTTCTCTCTCCCAACACTCAATTTTAGTGGATGTCCCCTGGTTGCCAAATCTGCCAGAAGACAGGTGTTATTTATTCAGGATAATTTTGAATTATTTTGCCCCCCAACATATGATTACATTAACTAAAATATTCCGTATCCATCACACAAACCAAGGGATAAAGAAATGACTGTCTACATTTTATGCAATCCACAAAAATCCAAATACTTGGCAAAAAGGAATTTTTCTAACAGAAAACAGAAAAAACATTAGGAAAAGCATTACTAGTGCCTATGCTTTGTTCAGTATGTCTTGAGCACATGACAGTAATTTCTTATTATCAAGTAGAAGAAATAGAGATAAAAAAACTAGGTCACATCACATCTACTTAAAGTTTCTTTTTATGCTAGCAAATATTTCTGTACATAAATAGAAGTATGGAGTCCTTAAACTACACCATTTGCACACAACATCCACGCGGCCCCACTGAATCTTTCACACAATTTCAGGCAATGAAAAAAATCAGGGACTGATAATCAACTGTCTTGTCTTTTGCTTCTGCATGAAACAAGCAACAAAGCAGCATGACTCCAGCACTGTTCAAATCCATCTTAACATGCAGGGATTCTCTCAGTTCACAATCAGTTTGTTATACCCCTGCTTTATACGTTCAACAAGTTATATAAATTCTTTCTTAAACCTCCACTGCTTAAGATATAGCTACAATAAACCACCTCTACTATTAGACATTATTTGTGATTGCTTTTATCAGCTTCCACAAACCATATGCAGACTGCTCAGGGTACAAAATAGAATGCCTTCAGTTTACTGAATGAGAATCTATGGATTCTCGTTATTTTGATTAATGAGATACATGTTAACAAAAAGAAAGACACATAAGCAGAGGGAACACAGAATAAGCAATGGCTTCAAAATTATTTTCTTAGCTTATTTTGTGCAGCAGCTATACAAGCCTTCCTTTTTATGCATGTCAGTCAATAAGATATCTGTTGTGTGTTTTGCACAAAGAACAAAGATGCCTTTATCGATTCTCAAAGTCTGTAGGACAAACCATTCATGCTGTCAAACTCCCCTAAAACCCTTTCAGCAAATAATAAAATCCATCAGTGACAAATGTCAACATGCTAATTTGCTAAAGAGGGAACAAAAGCAACATTCAGGCAAGGTGCCTCATTTTATATTATATCAGCCCTCCAATTTGTAACAACTTTACAGCAACCCACAGATTACACAATACTAAACAGAATTGTAGAGCAACCAAGCCCAGAACATTTTTTTGTTCTGAAAAAAATTGTATGTTGAGAGGGGGTGGCTTAATGGCCCCACAACATTCAACAACTGAGATCTGGCAAATTCTTCACTTACTGCTTTTTGGAAAGATCATGTGGCAAGTCTTAGAAATGTAAATTCTGCTTAGAACATTGTCACTTATTTAGTAGAAAAATAAGACTTAATACCATAATAAATGAAAGAGTAACCTACTCTGAAAACTATATTAATACCTATATTAATATAGGTTAAACCTATAGAATACCTATATTCTAACCTATAGTAACCTATATTCTGAAAATCAGGTTTAACACATGATACTAGAGCAACTGTAGGGACATGGTGGTGCAGCGGGTTAAACCGCTGCTGCTGGGCTTTCCAACCAAAAGGTTGGGAGTTCAAGACTGGGCGACAGAGTGAGCTCCCGTTGATTGCCCCAGCTCCTGCCAACCTAGCAGTTCGAAAGCACCTAAAAGCAAGTAGATAAATAGGGACCACTTTGGTGGGAAGGTAACGGTGTTCCATGCGCTACGGCGTAGAGTCATGCTGGCCACATGACCACGGAAGCTTGTCCTCGGACAAAACGCCAGCTCCATAGGCTTAGAAACAGAGATGAGCACCACCCCTACAGTTGGTCACGACTAGACCATTCAGTCGTGGGGAAACCTTTAAAGGTTACCTTTTTACTAGAGCAATAGGCATCCTGCATACCTTAAGTAACCATGTCTCATAAGAATTAATGTTGAGAGCTATGGGTTATGGGTAAGAGAATGAGTTGTGAATCAGGACTTCCTTTGGTTTGAATCTTACTTCAGCCACAAGCGCACCACAATTCACTCACTCTCTGCATCAGCTCCCCAGTTGCAACATTGGGATAAAATTCACTTACCTTACGGGGCTGTTGTAAGTACAACATCAAAGTATACATAATACAAGTAAAATGCTTTGCAACTCAGAAAGCAATATACAATTTTTTTTATTTTCTTTAGTAACTATAGCTTTGCGTGTATATTGATGAAAAAGGTACCTGATGCATCTTTCTATATAGTATATAAAGATTTCCCCATGACCAAATGGTCTAGTCGTGACCGACTCTAGGGGATGGTAATCATCTCCATTTCTAAGCTGAAGAGCCGGCATTTATCCGACGACAAATTTCGGTGTTCATGTGGCATTATACACCAAGGCACACAGAATGTCATTACCTTTCCACCACAGTGGTACCCATTTATCTACTCGCATTTTTACATGCTTTCGAACTGCTAGGTTGGTAGGAGCTGGGAAAAATGACAAGAGCTCACTCCATCGCATGGTCTCGAACTGCCAACCTTCCAGTCAACAGCTCAGCAGTTTAACCCGCAGTGCCATCACGTCCCTAGCATATGGGTGCCCACAATTCACTTGCATTTTCCATGGAGATATGTCAGGTCCTCTTAAAGATGTTTATAGCTATCTCCTACTTCAATGAAATACCCTGACAGTTTCTTATAGTGCTTTTCTGGATATCTTCTAGTGTATTTATGCCACAAAGCTATAAAAAAGAAGGGAATTCTGAGGCTGAGTAACAGCTTTGAACTCTGTGGGTCATTGTGCCAAATTGATAGTTAGAATAAAGTTGTTTCTATCATGTATTTAGGAAATGTCAGGAAGTACTAGGTTAACAGGCATTTCTAATGTTTCTAGCATGCTGCAATGTAGATGAAAAAACATTATATTGTACTAGCCTTTTGTTACCCGGCGTTGCCCGGGGGACAAAGTATCCCCAGCTTCTATTAGGAGAAGGAATGAATACAGGGACAGAATCAAGCAAAGGAGCGTAATGAAATTGTCACACTCACTGAACAATGTCTGCAGGTCCTGTGGTAGGATAGCACCGACGTGTGAGAAACAGGAAGAGGTGGCCAGTTATGTTGTGAATTTGTGGTAATTATAGCAGAGTTGGAGGCTCGCGGACC
>JAJKFI010000001.1:23378362-23400148 GCA_029204185.1 Lerista edwardsae | reverse complement strand
ATGCCAGTTTCAACCAGTTCTGGAGTGTGTGGTGTGAAACTGCAACAAGTTAGCCCTCTGGAAATAGGCCCCTCTCAGATCCGACTGGGTGTTGGAACTCTCTGGATCATGCTCTTTTCAGCCTGGGCCACTCAGGCAGTGCAAAGCAGTTTCACTTTCGTTTCTGAGGTCTCTTCCTGTATATCAGCTCAGTGAGTGCCATCCCAGCTCATGACCTGCAGAATCCTTTGTGACCACAGGGTGGCAGCACACTTTCACTCCAATACAATCCCCTCGCTGTCCCTCCCCCCCCCGGGGGCTGTAGGGGGGTCTGACCCCCACAGTGATTCCTTCCAGGCTGCAAGGTGTATTCCTGCCAAGTTTCGTGCGGATCGGTCCAGGCGTTCCCGAGCCTATGCATAACATACATACATACACACCCACATACCCACGTCCATTTTTATATATATAGATAAAATCTTTAGAGACTGCAGTACATTTCCTTCAAGCTTTAACCTGCAATTGCTTGCTATATTAGTCCTTACATAGGTTTCAAATATGTTTTTATAAGCTACTAAGGTACAGAGTGCCCAATTACTCCAATACAATTCCATTGAACAGCTTTGTTATGCAACTCCCGGAATATTTGTAATCAAAATGTGTGAGGTTACCTGAGGCATACAAGTTTCATCCCAAAACATTTTAGCATAGTTACAACTGAGCATCTACCAAAATTGTTAACACTATAATAGTCATAACTCCTAACAGGTTTTATATTCTTTCAAGACAGACGTCAACCAGTTAGTACTGAGATATGTACAAGAAAAAAAATGATGTAATTGAAAATGCTCTTGCATAGATTGCTAAGAGTAAAAGGGGCATTAACAGAAAAGTTATTCTTACTACACATAAGTAACAAGCAATCATTACTAGTTTTACAATTCATTTTATTACTGTCAAGTCACAAGTCAATGGCCACTAACAGGGAGCCCAATCCTAGATGGCACTGGAACAGGAGGCCAGCCAGCCAGCCAGTGCTGTATCCAGTGCAGGATAGGAGGCAGCTGGAGGCCACTTTGGGATGATATTTTCCACTTATCCCAGGTAAATCCCGAGACACCACTATGGGGCAAAATTGCTGGCACAAATCTGATCCATTTAGGGCCAGCCGGGCCAGGCCCAGGGGTTAGGATCCAGCTCCTGTCTCCACCCACCTTCCTGGGCCAGCCTGCCCATGAGTCCACCCAACCTCCACTGCTTCTGCCTCCGCCACCCACCCCCACCCAACCAAGCTCCCGTGCCAGCCAAACACGGCCTGGCACTGTGTCCTGGCACAGGCAGGCCAGCGCACATATCCTCGTACTGATCTATCCATCTCTGGAGTGACACAAACACACTTTACAGCACATTTGCGACACTTCAAGACTGGCGCAAGGGACATGTGCTGGCCTAAATGCAGGTTAGGAAAGTTAAATTGAACTGTTTCCATTGTCTATGCAGGACTTAAGGTGGTATTTACCACATTTGGTTTGCCCAGTGTGAGCATATGTGTTATTTTACTTATATTCTGCATATATAGCAATGAAGGAAGCACACAGCAGGGAAAGGTGCAAGCTCCTTCACCAACAGTGTTGCACAGTGCCAGGTGTTTTAGTTCGGCATATTTAGAAGCACTGAAAACAGAGCAGACCCCTATTTACATAACTCTGCCTTCTCATCTTCATAGTCCCACATCTCATGTCTGAGCTAGTTCAGTCAACAATCAACCATCCAAATGCTTACAAATATTTGGTAGCATTGGCAGTCTACTTAAGTGAACAGGGCTAAAATGTCAGAAACTGCGGATGTCAGGTCCGGAGATCACATTGCCCCCTGTATACCTGTACGATGTGCAGCTGTTCCCAAACTGTGTGTCCAGGCCCACCAATAGATGATGATCCAATTTTTGATGATTCACAAAACTGACAGGGCAGGTTAGGCTATGTCCATCAAGGGTTAAACAACATGCTACTTGCAGGGAGCACTGCTACCCAATCACCACTATAGCCACAGAGGCTTGTGGCTGGCAAAACTTTTTTTTTAGGTGGGTCCCAATGCTAAATGTTTGGGAGCCACTGTGGATACCAATGCTAAAAGTTTGGGAACCACTGTAGATTCTGTGACAGAATAAAATTAAGCTATTCCAGAGGAGAGAAAGGAAATTGAAAACTCCACACCTGGGAGCAGTGTCAGGAAATCCTAAGCCTTTTAAATGTACTGGTAAAAAAAAACCATTAAAATTTTATCACAATTCTCCTTAATGTAAACCAATCAGCTCTTCAGTTCCCACACTTATTCACAGTAATAAAGAAAAACTATGTTGTCAATATTTTTAATGTTTCAAATAAGCAAAACTGTACTGATTAGCTGAAATGAAATGGCAAGATCTGCTAGAACACTACTTTGACATATAATATCAACATTTGCAGTAACCATGGATTTTACATTTACATTCATAAATCAAACAATATTGAAATGAGTAAAAAAAATTCAAAATATCAAGAAGGATGTATCATTATTGGGGGTATGCAGCAGATTTATTGTCTAGGTGAAGATTAAAACCACCCACTATTAAGAATTGTGTGAGTGCATCACACTCAGGTGTCAAAAAGCCTGAAAATTATGTGATCGAGTGAGTGACTTTTAGAGTGATAATAAATAAAAGATGAGTTGAAAACAAAGACAAAAAAGATTTTCACAGAAATGGATTCAACACACCATTGAAGCCAATGGAAAAACAATCAGCAGAATACTGTATAGCTTATAAGCTTTGCAGCAATTAAATTGGAGTCTTAGAAAACTAGCATATAAAAACAGCACAAGCTCCATGATACCTTCTTAAAATGATGGTGCTTAAACAGATGATTTGATGCTAAGCACTTCAATTTTTGATTGGTACACTAAAAAGGCAATAACTATCCCTCATGAGAAACGTTGCTTTGTGATTTAGCAGATAAAGTAGTATGCATGGTTATTTTTACTATCAATTTGCCTCTATGAGATTGTCTTTGGTCACAGCCATGTCTGCAATTGCAACAAGAAAGTATTACGTGAATTTGTGGGCCAGAGGTACACAGTTCTGTTGTTGTGGGAGTGGTTTTTGCAGCTGCCACTGTCACAGAAATTGCTGCACAGTGTACCTGCATTGACTCACACCGTACTTTATATAATTTGTACAGTGCAATGGCTCTTTCGGAGAAAAATGGACAAAAATATCACACACAATCCACAGTTGGTTAATATACAGTTGAACTTTATTTAGCTGTTTAAATTTATTGCTAAACTTCCTGCATATATTAAGAATTTAACAGCCCAATCCTATTTAACTTCCTGTGCAGAGATGCAGCTGTGTCAATGTGGCGCCCACTGAATCACATGGGGGAGTTTTGGTCTCCCCCTCTCCATTTCCCTCCAACCCCCTGAGCTAACTTGCTGGATCCAGAGGCATCCCCAGTCTCCTGGCACATAGACCTAGTCACTTACCACTCGCAGCTGTGGCCAGACCATACCAAATGGCTTGTCAGCTTTTGTGATAGCTGTAAAGGGCCTTACAAAAATTCCAGTAGCCCAAAGCCTGAATAGAATTGGGCTGCAAATCAAGGTAGCTAAAAGCTATAATTTTAAAAACATGCCAAACTCCTACCCAAATTGAGAATTATTCACAAATTGTATAATTTAAAAATCTGATCTGTTCTGCAATGTATAGCACACTGCTCTGTCCCATTTTGTCAAGTGAGTACTTCTCCAAGGAAAGTATGCATAAGATTGCAGCCTTAGTTACTAAAGTGCAAGCAGGGGTTTTCAAGGCTATGAGTAAAGACTTCTACAGCACTTGCCCATTTGTTTTGAATATCATCACCTTGCTACACTTTTTCAATGGTACTAAAAAGAAGCTAGAAGGAAGATCTGGTCATTGTGAAAGCTCTTCAAATGTAGTGTGAAATGCCAAGAATAGTCTATTTTCTGCCAGATCTTCAAACACCCTTTGCTTGTCAATCCTACAATAGGGGAAATAAGAAATGTCTTCCCTATAATTATATTTGGTGGCATGCTAGATCTTGCATTTAATTCTTGCTTTCTTGCTTGTGTTTAGAGCCTAATCCTATGGGCCGTAACATCAGCACTGGATGTTGCAAACGTACCATAAAGTATTTTGTGGCACCCGGAAAGTAAACAGCACCAGTGAGGGGACTTCCGCTGCCTGTTGCTACCACAGAAGAAGCCCTCACTGATGAAATGTGAAAGCCCTCATTTCACATCAGGAAATGTGAGCGTTAGAGCACGGCAGGAGGGCAGAGGAAGCGTTCCCAGGCGGGGAGAGGATGGGATGGGACCAGTAGCTGCCTCCTCTACCAGATCCTATTCCCTTCGATGGGCTCAGAATGACACAGGGCCTCTCAAGTCTGTGCCAATGATTTAGCCTCTTTCCCCAAGGAGACTTCTGACAGCTTCCCATTTCAGCGCTGCTGTACCTCTGGGCGCAGGGAAGCATAGGATTGGGCTGCTCTATCCGAATCTTATTCTCCTTCCTCCGCTAGTGCAGCCACACAGAAAACAAGCAGGTTGTATCCATCAGGGGTAGATAGACAGGAGGCTTTGAAGTGAAAGAGGAATGGCTCTCTTTGGACCTGCGCCAGCTCTAGCAGGTCTGCAAAAGTGAGGATAGGATGCAGCGTGTGCCATTGCCACCACATCCACCCCTCCTGCAGCCATTCCAACTCATTCCTTCCTCCTTTCCATTCAGTTTCGCCCCTTCCTGCCAACCCTCATCACTGCCTTACCTTCTCTGGCAGGCAAGTAGGGGTCCATCATCAGCAGTGAAGCACTTGGGAATCCCTGCAGCAGCACTCAGAAAATAGCTGTCAATGGAGCAATATGCACGCCATCGGCAGCCATTTTCTGACAGTGGAACTCTGTTCTATTGTTGTAAATTCTTGTAGATACTTGTTCTGGCCATTCCAAAGTGTCAAAAAGTGGATGCATGATTTCTAGACTCCCAGTCCAGCCAACTGTCCTTTCTGTAGACATCAAGAAGCATGAGCATCAAAGAAAATGAGAGCTATAGGATCAACTTCTTTTAAAAACCTAAGTTCTTCAGCATTGAGGAGAAGGTGCCTAGCTAGTCCTTGGGGCAGGAACTAATCAATAACTTTTACAAGCCTTAGAAGTATCAAAAACAGGCGGGGGGAAAGCCAATTGGAATTTCATTTTCTAAGATAAGATTTCAATTTATTATGCTAATGATGGCTGATTTTAATTAGGCACTCTTAAGTGTAAGAACATTTGTTAGAAGGATAGAATTTCTGCCTGACACCTATCTAAGTTTAAGGAGCTCTCTCCAGTTGTTGCCTAGGTGACAGACATAACAATACACATACTAGCTTTGCATGCCCAAAATGGAGTTCGGGCATTTTAAAATGGCAATAGCTATGTTCAGCATGCCAAAAAGATCACATTTCAATATACAAATTAGGTAGATCAGCACACTGTCACTGATCTGAATAGCAATACATTTTCACAAATGTTTAGTAAATAGAACTAGTCAAACAATTGAGCTATGTTCCATCTTGCAGATTCCAGATTCTTTGCCACAGGATGATTAACTTTAAAACTGTTGCCCATTTAACACTTGTTCTTCCCAAGGATACTATTATATAGTCAGCAGGGTTTTGCTCTCCATGGCTAGTTCATATTTCATAAGTATTATGCTTAGTTTTTTTCACAGATGTGCAGGACTTAGTGGTTCCTTTTATTCTGATGCCTCACTGTGGTTTGTTATGATATACTATATAGAAAAGGCCACTTACAAGAACATCAAAAGAACTTATATTTCAAGATCAACCACCGATTCCCAGACACTTTGAGACCTAAGATAATAATACTGTGCATAAAAAGCATGACACTGAGTCTTACTGAGGAGAACCGCTGTACTTCATGAGGAAATGCAGATACATGAGATAAGACACTGAAAAATTAATGTACTCTGAGAATACAGTTTAACATGATTTTTAAAAACATATGACTTACTAATCAACTAAAACTTACTAATCAAGAAAATCTACTGTACCCACAAAAGAAAATGGATTTATTTCTTGTATCTGAATGTCTGAGATAAATCTAATAAGAAACATAGAAGAACCTACCAGCAGAATGAAAAAGCCTCCTAATCTAATGACCATTTTCCTAATATATTATTTAACTTTGGAAGAATATTACAACACAACAGTATTACATTCAGAGCATGATTCTGGTTATGTTCTGGTTACATTGTACAAAAAAAAACAACAACAGGAAAAAGAACAAGTTTTCCAGGCTTTCAATTCATTATTTCACAATCTAGAATGGTGAGAGCATCAAGACTCGAGTTACCTGACTTGGAAATGAGTCATGAATTTGCAAAACACAGAGACCAGTGTCACAAAGACAAGTGTAGTTTCCCCGTGAGTCTGGATGTGCTTGCCAACGTTTTTTGCAGCTTCCACACTGAGCAAAAAGATCTGGAAGCTGGCATTCAGACTGGTGTGAACAGCTGGGTAAGTTAGTTCCAGCCAGAAGGCAGGGGCTGGGAAGTGGGGAAGGAGGAGAGTTGATGTTTTGATTTGGGTAGCGGCACTGTGAAAAAGGCTGGAGATGTGGAGTAGCCACAATGTGGAGGAGGGAGCAGGCTCTCTTGTCCATTTTGGAAGGAAAGGATGATTGATTAGACAAAGGATGGGTGGCCTGTTTTTTTTCTCCACAAGATAGAAGACCCAAGGGATAGCGGAAGGGGTTCTTGCCACAGGAACAAGTGACTGGAGAAGGCCAGGGAGGGGGAAAAGGAGGCGGGTAAGGCAGAGGGAGGCAGTGCCCTGTATGCCATAAGCTGCAACATGAAGTCCTCCTATCCTGATCTTCCACAGTTACCTGGGAGGTAACTGTTACTATGGAATACTGACTACAAATGGGACTACTTCTGAATATAGCGGCAATTGGGTCATATTTGTATACCTCCTGGCTACCATGTGCAACCATCCCACTTGCCACTTCTGTCCCCTCATTCTGTCCTGCCCCCTCCCACCTTGCCACATTGGGGCGCCTCCCAGTCCTTGTTGATTCATGGTGTGCCTAGTACTCCTTTTGAAGGAAGAATCAGAAGTAATGATAAGAATGGGGGCGTCATTGCTGGGGTTCATACAGAATTGATCATTTTTTCTGCACTGCATTGCTACACTTGCTTG
Source organism: Lerista edwardsae (assembly GCA_029204185.1). Lineage (NCBI taxonomy): Eukaryota > Metazoa > Chordata > Lepidosauria > Squamata > Scincidae > Lerista > Lerista edwardsae. The sequence goes on along the minus strand of JAJKFI010000001.1, from coordinate 23,392,913 downwards.
AATAACACCAAAGCATGGATTTTTTGTTTACAGAAATGAAATGGTGGTTGAAGGACTTCAGCACACCACTGACTGAAGACGGGATGGGAACGTCAGGGAGTGTAAAACAACAACTCCAACAACACCCCCCTCTGTCAGCACCTCCCTTTATTCCTATGGAGTCATGCCTGACCAGCACCATGACTCATTTCACAGATGATTTATACAAGCCTGACACTAAATAAATAATAAAAATAAGGAAGATGCCCAAAATTTATGATGATATCATTTAAATTCAGAAAATAAGAAACAGAATTATACCATAGTAGTGCAAACCTATTTTCTGCTCTCAAGGTAGTTATTCAGAGGAGGGGGTGCTTTGACATGAAGAGCATTCTTGACAAGCAGTAGGGAAACTGTTTGGAGAATAGTTTTATATGGGACTTCAAACAGCTGTCCATTCTGGGTCAAATTACACAAGATTTTACAGATAGAAATCTATAAACAAATGCAGCTGTCACAAGTTAAGGTTTTCCTCCCCCATAACTTTGATAAGGCATTTTCCATTTGTCTTTTTCCATTCAGTTTATTAGTATAGAAAGATAAGTTTCAAATGCAAAACCTTCTTTGAACCTCTTAACGGCTGTATTTTTTCATGAAGGTGTCTCCAGCAACTAGGATGCTTCAGAAGTTCTAGAATCAACATCTCACTTTTATGAAACACCATGTTGTCTAAACTACATTTCATACACATACACCTAATCACTGTACTGTACTCAAGGGCAACTTTTAGCTGAATTTCTGTTATCACAAACTATCATACCAGGAAATAAGCAAATGTTACATGCAACAAATCAGCAACTAGTTTTGCTTGAAGACTAGTCTGGGGAAGAAGCAAAGGGTGGCTATTCAAGTCAAGCAATACTGTTAGCAACTACTTAGATCAGCATAGCAACAACTGCATACTTATCAATAAAAAAGACACATGGCTCAATCCTGTCAGGGCACTGCACTGCTGGAACAGTTCTGGCAACAGAAGGTCCTTTATATCTGTTACAAAATGAAACACATCATTCAGTGCGCCAGACCATCACCATAAGAAGGCTGCATGCCACAGCCTGGAAAAGAGCCCCAACACCAGTAAGTCAGCAGGGGTGGCGGTGATGGTGGTGGCGGGGAGGCGAAGGAATGGGGTGGAGCAGGGAGAAGGTCATATCAAGGCTGGAAAGAGGGCAACATTGACAGCAGGGGTGTCATCGATATTGTATCCCTTTCCTGGCCGCAATCCACCTTCCTGGGGGCACTTACTGAAGCAGGTCTGAGTATAGGTATGAGCCTTGATGTTCCTAGTCACTGGGGTGCCCAGGGGCATACCTCCAGGGGTGGTGCCACTCCCCTGTGCCTGCTGTCTCTCTCCAGAGGTGTCCTAAGGGCTGGGGAAGTTGTGTGTGGCCTCCATGGCCCTCAGAAGGCCAAAAATAGGATGCAACAATTTTTGGCCTGCAGAAGGCCTTGGAATGTCTTCTGAGGGCCGAGTAAGCCGTGTGTGGCCTTCTGAAGGCCGAAAATTTTCACTTCAGGTTTTCTGTCGACCTGTAGAGGCATTCAGAGGGCCAGAAAGGCCATGCGTGGCTTCCGCTACCTTCAGAATGGCCCACAGAAGCATCCAGAAGCTACTTCTGGTTTTTGGAAGCAACTTCCAATTCTGAATACATCTGTGGGACATTCTGAGGCCTGCGGAGGCCAATAGAGTGGGTCGCAGGCCCAGCACAACCTGGAAGAGGCCTCCAGGGCCTCTTAATGAGGCATTATTTGCATAACTAACTGCTTAAGAACTGGGTTTGGAGAACACACCCCAGTAGTTAGGTTACACATACCTGCAGGCCCAGTAGGGCTCACCCCTGGGCAGGGGAAGAAATTTTCCCTTACCTGGAGGAGACTTTCAGGGCTATCCACCACCACCACCACCACCACCACACAGGATGCAGCATGCATAAGTGGAGTCTGTTTTCAATAGGATTGAGCTGAGACCTAGAGAAAAGTGAGATGAAAGACCTTCCCCTTATGCCTCATCCACACCAAGTCTTCCAACTGTTTCAAGTGCTATGGGAAAAAAAGAGAAAACTTCTTTGGCCTCTAGGTTGACACCTGAGAGACGCTATTTTCTGTCTCCTTCTATAACTATTTAATTGGTATGGTACGGAAAAGGAAGCCTGCTTCCATTACCTAGGATAAATACATTCCATCAGCAAGAGCAGCAGTTGAAAGAAGTGACCACAAGAGAAAAGGAAGTGTTCAAAAATAAAAACACAATTATAAAAGAAATAAAATATCTGTGAACTATCACCTTAATAAAGCAGATTGTATTTATACATAGAGCTTTCTAGTATAAAAGTACATATCAATCTTTCCTTTGTAACTTCATAAGTTCGTTCTTAATAAAGACATGCTGTTACATGTGTTACCATCATTTTATGGATGTCAAATGTTTACTTACTCTTTAAAAAATGCATTAACGTTGTTTGCACTAAAGTCCAGGATTGAACTAAATGGTTTTAATGAATATAAACATATATCAATATATAAACATTTTTAAAGTTTAAAATTGTCCAACATAAACAAATCGTATATGTTAGCAACTCCGCAAAGAAAATTTTGGCTACCTTCTGTTGCCATTTCCTAGGGATATAAATCAAGAGCAAATCCATTGATTTCAGTCAATCTATATTAGCACCAGGATAACATAATCCAAAACAGCACCAAGTTGATAAAGCATTTTTGTTTCATGCAAAAAATTAAGATTTTAACTTAGAGATTTTTTAAAGATTGTCTGTTTTACATGGCACAGTGCAGAATGCAAAGTACTGTGTGCCCATGTTGGTTTCTTCCATTGGAATTAATGCATAAGCCTTTTCAGGCAGATTGATCCTGTTGTGTAAATTTGAATTCATGTTCCTGATTCAGAATGTTGATTGAGTGAACAAAATTTTACATTGCAAAGTGACCAGCTTTATTATCCAATGCCTAACGGGAAACATTTAGAAAATTTTTAGATTGTAATGTCTGTATTAATCCATCCATCATTACTGTCTCCCCAGAAGACAGAACTTAACAACTCAGTTGTGATCACGATGCAAAATGTTACACCAACATTTCCAACACACAATTTGTCTAGTCCCTTGCTCAGAACCCATTCAAGGTATGCTAAGTATAGTATCAGCTAGGAGGAGAGGCCATCCTTCAGTCTTTACTCTTCTGTCAAAAGTTTTTGATCAAATTAACAGCTTGGCTATGTAATTTGATATAATATTCTATCAAATTAACGTGAGCTGGCCACTCATATATACAACTCATAGGATAAGCACCAGAAAAAGAACATGCCAGTTATCTTTTTTGCTCTGGTGGCAATTTTGAGAGTGTGTTGATCAAATTAATATTATCTTACCACAACAATCAAGTCTGTTATAGTACCACTGGTTTTTTCACTATTTGGCATACCTCCTTATATTAACCGAAAACATACACAGTTGTTCATCCATTCTTGCAAAATGTATCTATTTATGGATTACAAAATGTAGCAATGCTATTTGTCATTCATATTCTGAAATCCACCAACAGTCTGCTGCCCTAATAGTTTTTTCCTCATTTCACATGTACTGAACCTGCTTCTGGAGGGCCTCAAGGGCCTTCCTAGGCCTCCTGAACACTTCAGAGAGGCACTTTGGGATTTTTCAGCACACAGCAAGTGCCTTCTGAGGGGCACTTCTAGGTGTGTGTGTGTGTGTGTGTGTGTGTGTGTGTGTGTGTGTCTTCTTTGGATTCAGACAGGAACAGCAATCAACGATAAGCTGCAGCAGTACAAGTACATGCATACACCCCTTTTCATTTACTGCATACACACCTTTTCATTTACTGCAAGTGGCAAGTATCAAACAGGCTAAAAACAGTGCCATACATGGGCAGGGAGAGAAACCCACTAAATACAAGTGCAAAACTATTCTGCGCAATAATAATTGAGAATGGCACTGCAATCCTGAGGAAGGGGATCCAAGATAAGTAACTGTGCACAAGGTTTCTAGATCTCTATAGAATTGAGACTGAGCAACGGAACAGACATGTATCTTTCAAAAAGAATCTGACTAGCATAGAATCAGAAATTTAACAAAACAGTTCCCAGCCACTATAGTGAGTTAGATAATGCTGATAACATATAGCCACTTCCTGTCTCTAATTTCTGAACCTTCGAGAACAGTGCTATACAGATTTCATTGCACATCTCTATGCAATCCATGATTCTCCTCTGCTAGGATGATTAACAGCACATCAGGGGTGTAGCTATGGTGGTGCAAGGGAGTGCAATTGCACCGGGCAACAAGCTTGGGGGGGGGGCAACAAGCTGAGCTTGACACTAGTGGCAAAAATTGTGAAAACCTGGGTAATTACAAATCATACGCTACGTCACTAGCACCAACGCAGGAGCACCGAGCAGCACCCCCAAAATGGCGCTAGAGCTGTCAGGCCAATGCTACGAGTAGTGACAGACTGACAGTGCCAATGGCAAGCCTCTCCTGCATCAGCTGGAGACAGCACGGAGACATGCCAAGACAGCACGGAGATTGGCAGGGGGAGGGAGGTTGGGGGCGGTACGTGGGAGGGCTTGGGAGGCGGCCATAACGCCACATCCTAAGCCTGATTGGGAGGCTGCGTGGCGCCAATATTTAGCAGGCGCAGATCTGAGGAGCGCATAGGGGAGGCTGGAGCCTCCCCTACAGAAAGGGAATGAATGTTCTCTTGCCACAGGGAGGCTCCAGCCTCTCCTAAGTAGCGTCAGATATGGCACTAGCCCATCGGCCTCGCCAGTCCTGCGCTCCTTAGGATTGCACCCTAAGTTTGTGGGATTTTTCCCATGGAAAAACAGTACTCATACCATATTAGAAATATCTGAAAAAAACAGTTGCTTATGACCAATCAGGGGCGCTGACTTGCTTTTAACATTGGGGGTGCCCCGCCCCCTGTCATCGCTGCCTGGCCTCGGAAGGGGCGGCTGCTCGCACGCCCCGGCCTTGGGAAGGGGTGCTGCGGCCCAACAGCAACCTCTCCCAAGGCAGGGGCATGCGATGACAGCAGCCTCTTCCAAGGCCCAGGTGTGTGATCGCCACGGCAATTGCACATCCCGGCCTCGGAAAGGGGTGCTGCGGCCACTGATTGGGCGGAAGGGGCTGGCTTGAACGTGGGTGCTCCGCCCCCACTGAAAAAACTTGTGGGTGCCTGAAAACCCAAAGCCCATGTGACCAACAGTGGGAGAATAGTATGGCTTCAGTCCTGCTTGGAAAAAAAATGGAATTCTTACCTGTGAATGTCCTGTTCTTGGAACAGGGAGGAGGACATTCTCTCACCACATGGGAAGTCCCTCCCACTCAGGGAGGCAGAGGCGGACCTGCTTGAAGCCTCCTCTCCTGGTGGGGGAGGGGATCCCAACCCAGTCTGGACCTGAAGAGCTGAGATTGAAATTCCCCCACACCACAGTCACTGCTTCTGGAAAACAACTATTATACCGAACTAGCATTAAATGCAAAGTAGAGAACGAGATGGTAAAAATAGATCACATCGTATGTGACATAATACATACAGAACTCTGAAGAGTCTAAAGAAATGTGAAAGCGGGGTATCAGAAGTCCCTGTCTAAATACCACCACCTACCCACCCAACAACTACCAATATTACAAAGATAAGTCAAATCGAAAGCCAAGCCAGAAAGTGGCGGGCAGAATGCCCTCCCCCCTCTTCCAAGAACAGGACATCACAGGTAATAATCCCATTTGTCTCTGGAAGAGGGAAGAGGGCATTCTCTCACCACGTGGGATGTTACAGAGCTACTGTATATAATCATGTATAAGTCGAGAAATTTATGCCTAAAAATTGACTAGAAAAACCTGGCCCTGACTGATATTTGGGGGAACATCGTAAATACCTTAAAGTCACATGCTGAGTGGATAGCCGAGCTGTTCCAAGTAAGTCAGGGAGCTGCTTGTAAGCCAGGGAGCTGCAGAGCCTTCTGAGCATGCTCAGCCTTGAGCATGCTCAGAAGCAGCTGAAGAAAATGAATAGAGTCCTATGGAAAGTGAAACTGAGCCACAGTGCGTGGTTACTTTTGAGTAGGCGGCAGTGCCATAGTGCGTTGGACGGGCATGGGGCATGGCACGATGGCATCAGCATGGGGCACGACGGGCAGATCTGCAGGTAACTGTATTTGTGGATCTGCAGGTAACTATCCTGTTTTATAGGATGTTGAAACGTAAATACTCTTAAAGCTACTTTTTTTAAAAAAAAAAGTGACTACAAATGCTACTAAAAACAATTCAGATTTGGTCACTCTCCAATATCATCTTACTCTAATACTAAATGCCAGACAATTGCTAAATCTAATATGATTCTGACACCACAAAACAACTTTAAGAGGCAAGAGAAGTACCTGTGCAAAAGCTGTGTGACAGTATGAGTAATATTAATACAACAATGCCTTTGCTATACAGCCCAACCTTACGTAAGTTTACTCAGAACTAAGTCCCACTAAGTTCAGTGGTACTTATACCAAAGTATATGCTAATAGCCCTAATTGTACAAAATTTTAAGAAAAACCTGAAAGCACAATCCACAGAGACATTCAAACAACTTGTCAAACGCTAGTTCCCTGCTCAGGAGAGTCTAAAATGCTATGTCTAAGATGACAGCAATCCTACCCTTCCAAGAAAAAAGTGAGCCATCCCACCAGGTGAATGCAAGCCCTTCAAGTGAAGGGCTTTCAACTTTCTGGAATGTAGACTGCATATTTTCACATTCCTATCACCAACGGTTACTGGAGGTGGAGCTTTTCCTGGGCCATGTCATAAGAACATAAGAAGAGCCCTGCTGGATCAGGCCAAGGCCCATCTAGTCCAGCTTCCTGTATCTCACAGCGGGCCTACCAGGTGCCCCAGAGAGGCATGAGACAACAAGATGCTTGCATCCTGTTGCCACTCTCTTGCACCCAGTACTCTGAAGTAGCCTACTACTAATGTAAGGAGGTTACAACCCATCATTGCCTATAGCCCACGATGGACTTTTCCTCCAGAAATCCGTCCAATCCCCTCTTAAAGGCATCTAGACCAGATGCCATAAATCACCTCCTGTGGCAAAGAGTTCCACAGATTAACTACCTGCTGGGTAAAAAAGTACTTATTCTTGCTTTTATTATCTAAGGCAGGGTTATAAAACATAAGGCCAGCAGGCAGGATGTGGCCCCCAGAAGCAATTTATCTAGTCCCCATTATCATTGGGTTTGTGCCGTTTGATAGTTGAGCTCTTTCAGACCATGAAATTATGAACAAGATTTGCACATTTTCTCTTCTGTCATTTGCAGCTAATGTGTTTCTGTGTGAGAAAAAAGTGCTTATTTCTGGCTATCTGGCTTAATGATGTCACTTCCGTCCCTCAGCAGGTACCATGAATGGTATTTTGGCCCACTATATAAAGTGACATCCCTGATCTAAGGTTTTTAGATAATAGCAAAAGCCAGATTTCAACAAATCCTTCTAGACATTCACTAGCACCATCAACTGAGCCCAGAAGCTTGCAGTAATGAATGAGCTATAGGATACCAGCTGCTCTTTCTATAAACTACATAGTCTAGAAATCACACAGTAATTACAGGTAGGTGGGAGTTTATGTTGCTGCCAATGTAAAAAACGGTGGCTGTAATCTAATCCATAGTTAATACACATTTTATGCTTTCCTACCCATTCCAAATCGGAATCAAAGTTATTATGATCAAAGACCAGCATAACCAAACAAAAAATATAAAGGTACACATTAATAATACTCCAATACAATATTACTAGATACCAAATTGAGCTTGAAAATGCTACCCAGTACTCTAACACTACAAATGATCAGACAAACAGTATTTATATATTGCTTTTTCACATGATGAAAACAACAAAGTTGCTTTGAGTTAGTACTAGTTCTATTGATTCAGAAGCATGAGACCAAATGTATAGACATACGCACACAAAATAACTGAACTTTTCCACTTCACATATCTGCTAGTGTTAGTTTCTGATTCTCTGATGAGCATCTGTTATCCAGAGGATTATAATTAGAGGCATGCAAAGCTTTCAGTGACTAACAGACAAAAAGGGTATGCTCAAAAAGTCTTAATTAAATGAAGGTTCTCTTGTTATGGCAGTGTTGGGCAGTATGAAAATTGTGGGTAGTTTCTCATGTGGTGTACGTAAAACAAAAACTGCCCGGTCTATCCATTAACTATATTTAGTTGAAATGTGTTTGTGAGCCTTTACATTTCATTCTTTCTAAAAAAAATTGTTTAAAGAATGAAGTGTTGGAAATATTTTGAGAAAAATTTGAAATCCACTTAGAAGCATCACTACAATGATCTCAGAAGAAGTTCAATCATAGCTGTCTCATTTTTACTACATCTTTCTTTTAGTTTCACCAGAAGGTAATTACTGTGTGTTCCACCCTATGATAGACTTAGGCTCAAAACACATCTGTTACGCATTTGTGGGCTAAGTGATTCAGCATGCTGGTAAGGAAATATTGTGTGTTTGATGTACTCCAAATCTTGTTTTGATCCCCAATTGACAACTGAGTGGAGGGCCATTACCACAGAGGGACCAAATTTGACTTCAGGCTTTAGCTAAAAGATGGACATTTTCAGAGTGAAAAATTGCTGTGTCTCTATAGACTATGAGTCGGGACACCTCAGATAACCACTGTTAGCATTGCTCACTAGCATTGCTCAAATGATGACTGCCTTTGAATAATTTTGTCATCTTAACCTATCAAAATGTACTTCCATGCTACTCTGGCCGGCAGTAGACAACTAAAGGCAGTAGACAAATCTGGGCAGTAGACAAATAAAGATTGGAACCCCCCCCCCCCACACACACACACGGTATATAAAAATATACCTTATACCAAATGGCATCTTGATCCAGTTTCAATTTGATTCACATACCTAAAAATTGCCGCCACCACCCAATCCTGTTCTGAACTAGTACAGTGCCAATTATATAATATGTAGAACAGCATTTATGAAACCCCAAAACAACTACAAAAACAAATAATTGAATGGCACAATCTAGCTTCCTCTCCCACAGCCTAAAGTTAGTCTCATATACAAAAATCACTAAGCCCTGAACCAATAAGAAAACAAGTTGAAATTCTTAAGGCAGAAAAACATTTAGAAACAGGAACTGAAGTGAGCTAGGTTTTGAGGCAGCGGCAGAAAAATTCATACAACTGAAAACCACAAACAATTGCTTCTCTGAGGTTTAAGCAAAACCCTTATCTTCATGATGGCCAGAACAATAATCCTAACAGTACAATCCCAACTATTCCAACTTCACGTTGTGTTCAATGGAGCTTACTCCCAAGAAAGCATGCTGCAATCCTAAACACACTTACCTGGGATCAAGTTCTGTTGAACAAAATGGGACTTGCATTCAAGTGAACATGTACAGGATTTTCAGTAAAAATATTACAGTTTCAAGTATTATCTTACTCTAGAAGTGTTAATAGTAGGCTATGATATTAAAAGGGACAATTATTAAACACTATTACCAGGGTTTAAAATATTTAAATAAATTCAGAGAAATAGGATTAAAATTTCCAGAAGAAACACACTAAACCAACCCTCCTCCCAATGTCTTGTTTCTTCCTGCTTCCTCTGTAACAAGAAGTTCAGCGATGCAATGATAGCCAAGGGCATCTTCCACTGGTTCTACTAGGTAAGAAGGCTGCAGCCCATCCTATCATATGATGATCTGGTGACTATCACTCATGCTTTCATCACCTTGAATCTAGACTATTGCTCCTGAAAACTGTTTGGAAGTTTCAGCCAATGCAGAATATAATGGTTGACCTCTAACGTAGGGCAAGTTGCTGGAAGCACATTTCATCAGAACATCTGTACAATCTCCCTGTTCTCTTGCAGGAACAATTCAAAAAGCTGGTTTAAGTTTACAATGGCCTAAACAATTTTAAGTTCAACACAGCAATTGCCTTCTCCCATTTACCCATTATGATTTTTAAGATTAATCAAAAGCAACTTCTTACTGAAACTATTTGTGCGTTAGGTTCATATAACAGGAAAAGAATGAAAAGATGAATTCTCAGTGGCTGCCTCTCCTGCAACTGCAAGTAATGAATATGCAAACTTCTTTCATTTCCATCTTTTGTTCAAACACTCTTGTGTCTCTCATTTAGAAGAGAGATCTCCCTACACTGCACCAAAGTCTTAAAGCTCATGTTCTCCAGTTCTCATTCTGGGACTTTCTGAGTGGAATCTTTCCCGGGAACTGGAAATTGGTCCCCTCCCCAAACCACCATAAAAAAACCCCTAAACACTGTAGGTATCCTGCTTCTCATATGAAAGAGCACCTAATCATTCAAAAGATACCCACCCTCTTGTTTCGTTTACCCTCCATCCGTCGTACAGAAGCCGCTCACACTGCTCACTGTATGATTGATGGACAAGTTTTCAATCAATCAATCAATCAATCAATCAATCAATCACTAGTATTTATATACCGCTTTTCAACACAAAGTTCACAAAGCGGTTTACAGGCAAATAGTAATAATAAAGCTAAATGGCTCCCTGTCCCAAAAGGGCTCACAATCTAAAAAAATGGAGAATACCACCAGCAACAGCCACGAGAAAGACACTGGGCTGGGGTGAAGAGGGACAATTGCTCTCCCCCTGCTAAATATAAGAGGACACCACTTGAAACAGGAAGCATGAACAGCTGATGCAAAAGTTGCTCAGGTATTGTGCTGTCACCACTTTTCTATAGCCACCATCAGTTTGAGGCAATTAATGGCTGAGAATATGCCATGAACTAAGCAATTCACTCTGGTTTTAATGGAAGTTATTACATGTTTTGTGCATTTGAAGAAAACAATCACATATTACAGAGCCAAAATACGAACTTTAAAGCCTCTAGGCAGAGCTTTTGAAAATCTCAGCCTGCATTTGGACTGCACTCGAGTTAATATGTCCTAACTAGTTACTGGCTGGATGTTAAGTATAATCAATAGAACAAAGGGCCTATGTTTTGCCCCTCACTGTGTGAATAATATATAATGAATGCTTAAAGAACAGTACTGTATTCATTATCTGTACCTAGGCTGCTGCTATCTCTCTGGTAGGTTCTCACCTACTTCTAATGAGTTCTTTCTAGCCACTATTAAAAGATATATTAGGCAATACTGTGGGTCCTCCTTATTTGCAGGTTTGGCACCTGTGAATTTGACTCAACATGGGTGCTGAGACCACATCTGGAAGAAGTGCCTTCCCAGAAGAAGTCTTGCTCAAGAAATAAAAAATTAAAACAATGATAATGTTGTGCCACACCATATTTAAATAGGTTACATGAGATTTAGGGCAAAATTCTAACTTGCGCAGGAGTAGGCAGGCCGGCAGGCCTGCACTGCATCCTAATGCAAGTTAGGAGGCAGCTACAGCTCACCATGGGGCAAGGGAAGTATTTCCCCAGCTGGGCTGATGGGGCTCCTGTGATTTGCACCTGCTGTTTGGCAGGCACAAGTCTGATGAGGGATGGGGGATGCCAGGACTGGGGGGTTGGATCCGGCATAACTGTTGGATCCCAGAACTTGGCCAGCATGGGACTGACATACAACTCGGTCACGGCAGCATTGCTGGGCTGAAGCGACTGCCTGCAGCAGCCCAGCATCCATTGCACCACTGTGAATGTGCCTTATGGCACATTTGCAACAGCACTGGACTGATGCAGCAGACATGCATGTGCCCAACGGGCCTTTTTGATGGGGCTGTTAAACTTACACCTGTGTGTCACAATTACTTTACTTGAAGGCTGATTTAACTATGCTGATTACTTGGGGGAAAATGTAAGACTGCAATCTTATACACACTTGCCTGGAAATAGGTCCCTCTGAACTCAGTGGAGCTTACTTCTTAGTAGACATGCACATGATCGTGCTGTAAGCCTATCAAATCAACAAGATTGCAATGCTGTGGAAACGTATTAAGGGAGAGGAGTCAATCTGCAAATTTTTGTTTGATCTGCAGTTTACAGACAAAGAAATGAGCACTAATCATAACCAATGTACCTGTTACAGATATATATGCATCCGAGCTTTCCTTGCTTCCAATGTTGGATAAGTACTCTGAAAATAAGAAGTATGATGCAGGACAGAACAGAATCAACAGATGGAAACCACAACTGCAGCATTTCAGTTCATTACTCAACCTACTATAGAAGAACAACTGAAATGACTGATCATCAAGATCAATTCAGTTTCTGTTGAAGATAGGAAGCAGGCATAGCTGGCTTTGGCTTTTTTTTTTAAATTAGAATTTTATTTCTATGAAATAGGATTTTTTATAGGATTCTATAAAAACTCCATGGCAAATAAAAAACATAAGATGATGATACTTATATAAATAAGATTTCAAAGGAAGACTTTCCTAAAAAGGCGTCAGCAGGTCTTGGGAAAAAAAATGCTGCTGAATCTGCAGCAGCGGCTGCTGGAAACTACAACCTCAAGCCTCTAATTAAGCTGTTCTGTGAAAGAAACACCATCATTTCTTCTTGCTCTGAACTGTGGGATAACCATATCCGTCACACAAGAGATAGTATTTTGGTGCATTAAAAATGAAGTAGCTCCAAGACTAATGAGGAACAGACATGTCAACATACATGGACACACACTAACACACAAACAATATCCCAGTTCTAACGAAAAAGACTGACAATTTATGGCTGTTTTCTTCTGTGGCAGACTGGGGTACAATTAGAATTCTCAGAACAGCAACTCTTTTATGCCAGCATGCTGAAGGCCCATTAGGAGGCGGCAGCAGCAGCAACATCCAGAACAAGAGGAGTCCTTGCACCCGTGTAAGCCCCAGTCACCTCTATGGGCCTGCTCGGATCTTCGCCTGCTATTTTGAAGGTGCCGAGGAACGTGAACAGAAGCGGCCCGAATCAGGGGCGCCCTGGCCAGGGACGGGGTTTAGGATTTGACACTAGGGCCATCCTGCATCACAACTGCCATCTCCGCCCACTGCACCACCCAATTACGCCCCCTGAACACTTGACTGGCACATGGCTGGTGCTGCTGACAGTTGCGGCAGCGCCTGAGTGCCGGCACTGTTGCTTGCACCGGTTCAGTGACAGCACAGCGCCGACACAGACGCACTTTACGGCACATTTGTGACAGCGTTCGGCCGGGGCAAGAGCGCAGCGCCGGTGCAAGGGGAGTATAGGATTGTGCTGTGAGAGTGGTTCGAACATATTTTACGGTGTCCCTTGTGCTGGGCAAACTTTGCTGGCTTAGTTTATGCCGGCCTAACTCAGTTTAGGATTGTGCCCTCATAGTACCAAAAGGCAGTCAGGGATGTCAGTAATTGACTGCATGCTTGTGCTGATATAATGATAAACAAGTACTATTTGGAAATTCCCATCTTTTAACATTCTCCTTGTAACTCACAGATAATTTGGAGGCATGAGAATAACCACAAAGACATTTGTTCAAAAGGGTGTGTTCACATCTACCACTTCTCTTTGAATTCCATCATATTTTACTCCTATTCTAATTACAGTACTTTGCTTTGGCATACAAAAACAAAAGCAAGTCAGATCAGATTACAATCTGAAGGTGCTTTTCTTCCCCTAGGACTTCCTGGGCAGCCAATCCTATCCAGTATTGGCACAGTAAGGCTACATGGCACATTCTGTGTTCACCAGTGGGACTGAACAGGTTGGAGATCTCCTTGGGGTAAGGGAACATTTGTCCAAGAAGCCCCGTGTAGGGCTTGCAAGCTAGGGGTGTGTCTCAAACGTGCTGCAAGGTTTCAAATGGCAGCAGCTAAGTCATGCCTTGCTACTACTGGCCTGGCATTTTCTAAGGGACAGCAAAGACCACAAATGCAGAAGGAACTAGAACCATGCTTTTTTACTCAGTGAAAAGACAATGGAAATATAGTGGATAACTCAACAATGATACAGATATGTTATGATGCAGACATGTTAACAGATGAGGAAACTCCACCCACCCCTTAAGCAGGAAAATGTTTATACCTGGCCATTCCAAGACTGGAAAAGTTGGATGGGACAACCAAAACATCAAGTCTGGAAAAGGGATGAGTGCCCAGCAAAATGTGAGCAGCTGAGAGACACTGAGGAATCAGCTGGAGCAGAATATCTTCACATGCGTTCTGAAGGCACACTGGAGCAAAGATCCGATAAGGAATGACTACCTGAGAAACAGTGGCAGGATCCTGAAAACGGCAAGGATATGGCTGGTGACCACAAGGGTGTTCAAAGCACCTGGCAATGATAAACAATAAAATAGTTTCACTTGATATTTTTAACTTCTCCATCATAAAGACTCAGAGCATACTATGATAATTCAGCTATGCATTGCTATGACAGTGGCCCATTTGGATCAGGAAAACTACTGCTTTCTTTTCCTATTAGATGATATATTATTATTATTATTATTATTATTATTATTATTATTATTATTATTA
>JAJKFI010000001.1:23330788-23378352 GCA_029204185.1 Lerista edwardsae | reverse complement strand
TATTATTATTATTATTATTATTATTATTATTATTATTATTATTATTATTATTATTATTATTATTATTATTATCATCCCACCTTTCTGCCCGAAGGCACCCAAGGCAGCATTACAATAAAAGAAACAATAAAAACAGAATTCAACATCAAAAAACAATTTAAAAACAATGTTAAAATACAATTTAAAATTTAAAAACAACAAGCCCAGTGGATCATAAGATTAATCAAGATATAGCCTGTCAACAGTTAAAAGCTTTTTGAAATAAAAAGGTCTTCAGCCCCCGCCGAAATGTTAACAAAGAGGGAGCAGTTCTCAATTCGAAGGGGAGGGTATTCCAAAGTTGGGGGGCCACCACCGAGAAGGCCCTCTTCCTGGCCGCCGCCCCTCTCACCTCTCCTGTTGGCGGCACAGTCAAAAGGGCCCCCCCAGATGATCTGAGAGTACGGGTAGGATTATATGGAAGGAGGCGGTCCCTCAAATACCCCGGACCCGAGCCGTAAAGGGCTTTAAAAGTCAAAACTAGCACCTTGAATTGGGCCCGGAACAGAACCGGCAGCCAGTGTAGTCGCCAAAGTAGCGGCTCGACAGAGTCAAACCGATGTGCCCCAGCAACTACCCGAGCTGCCGCGTTCTGTACTAGTTGTAATTTCCGGACCGTCTTCAAAGGCAACCTCACGTAGAGCGCATTGCAATAATCTAATCTAGATGTCACTAGGGCATGGGTCACTGTGGCCAGGTCCGCACAGCTCAGGTATGGCCGCAGCTGGTGAATCAGCCAAAGCAGAGCAAAGGCTCCCCTGGCCATCGCCGACACCTGGGACTCCAGGTGTAGCTGTGGATCCAGGAGAACCCCCAAACTGCGAACCTGCGCCTTCAGAGGAAGTGCAACCCCATTCAGAGCAGGACAATAGTCCAGTACCCGAGCTGTGGATTTCCGAACCAAAAGCACCTCCATCTTATCTGGATTTAATTTCAGCTTGTTCGCCCACATCCAGCCCCCAACCACCTCCAGATAGCGATCCAGGACCTCAACCGCCTCCTCAGAATCAGGGAGAAAGGAGAGATAAAGTTGGGTGTCATCAGCATATTGATGGCACCCCACTCCAAACCCCCGGATGACCTCTCCCAGCGGTTTCATGTAGATGTTAAACAGCATGGGGGATAAGATGGAATCTTGCGGCACCCCAAACCTAAGAGGCCGGGGTGCCGAACAAGCGTCCCCCAGCACCACCTTCTGGGATCTGTCAGCCAGGAAGGAGCAGAACCACTTCAAGACAGTGCCTCCAAGCCCCAGCCCGGCCAGCCGACCCAGAAGGACACCATGGTCGATGGTGTCGAAAGCCGCCGAGAGGTCCAGCAGGACTAACAGGGTCGCACTTCCCCTGTCCATCCCCTGGCGAAGGTCATCCACCAAGGCGACCAAGGCAGTCTCCATCCCGAACCCCGGCCTGAAGCCAGATTGGAATGGGTCCAGATAATTAGATATAAGACATTTCTGCAAAAAAGACAGGAAATTGGATGGCATGAAGTTTCATTTTTCTTGGGAAGTTTCAATGGATGCGAATGTTTTTGACAAGCACAATGTGAAGGCCATATTTCTGTTCACATATTTTTCCATTAAGTCATATTGATTTATTTTTCAAATTTTAATTTTCACATTTCCTTCAAGGAGCTCATGGTAGGGTATATGGTTCTCCCCTCCTTATCCTCACAACAACCCTGTGAATTAGGTTATGCTGAGAAACTGGCCCAAGGTCACCCAAGAAGCTTCATGAACAAGCTGAGCGGAGATTGGAACCTGGATATTGCAGGTCAAATCCAACACCAACACCCTGGCTCTCAAGGATGGCACAATCCTATGGCACAATCCTAACTTGTGCTTATGGCACTTATGGCACAATCCTAAATTGTGCTGGAACAGGCATGCCAGGTTGGCTGTGCTGTATCCAGGACAAGGTAGGTATGGGATAGAGGGCAACTTGGAATAAGGAAATTTTTTGTCCCCTTATTCCATGTTGTTGCCAGCCGTTCCTATGGGGCTACTTGGATCTGTGCCTGCAATTTCACGGTCAGGACAAGGGCTGCCACGGCCGGTCCCACCTCCTCCTGGGCCCAATCTGCCTCCTGGTCCACCCAAAAATACCCCCTTCATGCCTCCATTTTGCCTTCTTGCCACCTTTCACAGCCCCTCTACTGGTCTACCCAGGACTACACAAATTAACCTCCTCCAGATCCAGAGCTGCAAGCATCTATGCACTGGCCTAACCTGTCCCAAGTAGTCGCAAACCTGCTTTATGGCACATTTAGGACATTCAGGAGCTAGCGCAAGGGACTTGCACTGACTCAGGGAAGCGTTTTAACTGTACTGTTGTTGCCACTGTATAGCAGTATACATTTGGATTGCACTGAATAGACAAGATTGCCTAGCAGATCTCCTTGAGGACTGAGCTACTTAAGGCTGAGCTAGCTAGGCATCCTTCCTTTTAACAACTGTCTTCCAATTGTACTTCTCACCATCCTTTCACCTCATGAAATGGATTATTATAGTTTCAATATTTTTACAGATTATAAACAGGGAAACTATAAAGTGTCTATGTCTATTTTAGAAGTCTTGTCTAAATTGATATTTGACAGCATAAGCAGAAGCATATTGTGCTATCCTCTGGCCTCATAGATTTTTTCACAATTATAGTTAAGAAAGGGGGGGGGAAACTACCATATGGCAAAAAGTGTTTAAGTATGGGTGTAAGTGGGAAAAGAATTAAACAGAGAAATGAGAAAAGAAGTTATTGTAAGCACTTCAGTGTGGGATATTTTACAGAATATGCAAGCTTACTTTCTCCTAGTTCTACCAGTTTTTCAGTTTATACGGATTTCAATAGAAAGTGGTCAAACAGGCCAACATTATGGTGTTTGAGACCATGCCACAAAACGTCTAATGCAGCATTTCTCAAAGTTTGCTCCTAGAAGCTCTGCAACTCCCTGTGGCCCCTTCAGGGGCTCCATGACCCATACCATGTGGCTGCCACCTACTAACCCTGCACCAATCCAAGCATGTGCCAGTGCTCTGGGGCTCCCTGAGACACCATTTAGGTGTATGAAAGGCTCCAGAGACTGAAATGTTTGAAAACTTCTGGTGTAATGTATATAATCCTATACAGCCAAATTGGAAAAAGTACAAACAACAGAAAACTTGGTTAGGATACTGCAGTGTTTCCACATATGAAGATAAACTTTGAAAAATAGACTGAAATAGAGATATGAAAAAGGTATGGTGAACAACAAAAAAAAACTTGCCATATATTGAGCACTGATCCACCTAGCTCAGTATTGTCTACAGTTCTCCAGAGTTTCAGACAAGGGATTGAACCTGGGACCTTCAACCAAGGGGCCATAAAAGACAATGGATCCTAAAATCTAAGTTGATAAATTCCTTGATATTTAAAAGCAAAAAGCATTCTCTGTCACCAGTCACTTTGTCACAAAATTGTTTCTTAAAAGTTATACAAAGTCTCTTTACAATTTCAAAAAATCACGAAAAATGCAAATGAGATATGTTGATGAAATTTATTTTACATACTGTTATTATTATAGAGGTTTATTAACTGATGCAAAATAAACTTCAATATATACTCCTAATATTGTATACTTTCCATACATGTATCTCTTCATTTGTTTTTGTAATACAAGTTTGAAATTGTAGAGACTTTGTGGACACCCTATATTAGAGCCTGCTACAAAGATGAACACAGTAAGAATTTTACCCTCAAAGCCTCATAACCAATCCCATTTTTCTTCAATTAACTAGTTAACAGCACAACTAAAATATCCACAATCATCCAAATACTAAATACAATGTTTCAAACAAGAACACATAAAAACAAGTCAGATTATAAATAGAGAAAACGAATGGAAGAGACTACACAGATTAGGAGTGCCATTTTCACACACTTCTACATTAACTAAAGTGAAGTTATGTAGAAACAACTCCGTAACACTTTTTTGTACATAAGCAACACACCCATATCCATCCTAGCCCATAGGACTAATTTGTGTTATAAGGTTTCTCTTTGCTTTGATTAAACATGTTCTGCTATTGTTCCTTCATTCTGATGACTCATTTTCTTATATAACAGAAGAAATGAAATACTTTAAAGTACATATTTTTCAATATGCAATCACTAACCTCACATCCACCTTTGAGAACAGTGGAAAAAAAACCATAATTCCTCTGAATATCAGTTGTGCAAACTTCTTTTTTAATTTCTGTCCAACATCCAACAGCAATAGTGAAGGTAGATGCTGGCATTGGCATGGTCACGTAATAAAACCAATTTAATACACCTACAAGGAAAAATATGCATTATTTAGCATAACAGCAACTGAGTAGCTAAACCTAACATGTTTTTCCCTGATTCAGTTACCCAAGAAGCTCAAGGAAGTGGGGTTTTCTTATTAAACTGTATGGTTTTGAAATGATCCCACTTTATAACAATACTCTTTATTAATTTGTTCTAACATCCACTACAACAAAAACAGGCATTATTACTTTATTAAAATACTAGGTAGAATTGAACAGCTATGACCAAATATGATCAGCTATGATCAGCTATCAGTTCTGCACAAATCTTTCAATAACTTCAGTTTGATAACAAAGACTGAAATTCAGCAGGCTTCTGAATTGCTTCCTTTCTTTAGTGTGGTTAGATTTTACAAAGTAAATTTAATCATACAACAAGCAGCTTCTACCCAACAGCATTATCTTCATACGTAAGTGATACAAGGGACATGGAGTCAGTTTTCATCTATAACCCGACTGATGTTCAGTGCATTAAAAGGAACCAAAGGAATTCACAATCTATGGACACTGAAATATTTCTTTGAATTCAAATGTATGTACATATGTTCTCACTGGCTTATTGCAATGTCAGGTAAAATGGCAATCACAGGTCAAACACTACATGAAAAGGTTCCTTACCATCTCAAGCACCACACATTTCAACTGAAGTAATTTCCACCTTCAGGGTGCAATCCTAAACTGAGTTAGGCCGGCTTGAGATAAGCCAGCAAAGTTTGGCCAGCAAAAGGGACACCATAAAGTATGTTTCGACCACTCTGAGTCAGAGAGGCCAGCACACAGATGTGAGCCATCCTCCCTGACTCAGAGTGTAGTCCAAACATGCTTTAGGTGGCCCTTGTGTTGGCCAAACTTTGCTGGTTTAGCTTATGCTGGCTTAACTCCAGTTTAGGATTGCGCTCTCAGTTGCATATCAAGTACAGTTAGATAATCATCCGGGCATCCGAAATCTAGACTGAACACTAGAAGTCTTGTGCTCATTCTCACATACAGGCTGTTCTAGTCTCTGCTTTGTGATGTGTGCCACTGTTAAAAAATTTCAGAGAGGCCAGCAGACATCCAAATGTGTAACAGTGAAAAGGAAGCATTTCTCATTGTACTTATGCAATTATTCTAAAATCCGAACAAATCTGAAATCCAAAAAACCTTCCCAGGCAAAACATCCCGCATAAGGGATACTCAACCTATACTGAAAACTGAAGTGATGTGTGCATGTGCATGAATCACAACAACAACAACAACAACAACAACAAACCTTTATTGGCATAAAATGTGCATGAATCAATAGAATAGGCCAGAGGTTCCCAAACTTTCCAGGAGATCTTGCATGGGAGGTGAGAGGATGGTGCCAGCACTCCCACAATTGCGCTTGGACAAAGATTTTTTCATACCTACCAGGGTTTGTGCCGGCCTTCTGGAGGATGTGGGGAGTCCACTGACCCCTTTGCAGACCTCCCTGCACCTTGGAAATCTCCAGGACATTATCAAAACCCACTTCCAGTTTTCAGAAAACCAGAAGTGAGTCCCAATCACAACCTGAAGCATTTCTAAGGTGTGGGGAGGCCCACAGAGGGTTCCATGGGTTCCACGACACCGATATGTATGGAAAGCCCCCCTTTTCCCCAGCACCAGTGCAATCTTGGGAGCACTAGCACAGCTATAAATCTTGTCCTGCTTGTTATGGGAGCAGGGTCTAGGCTTTCCAGGTTGGGTTGTCTCAACTCCCCAGTTTGAAAACCTCAGGGACAGACACAGGACCAGGGCTAAAACAGTGCCCAGGCAACCCCCGGCCCTCCTTTAACAATGAATAGGAAAGTATTGAAGCTAGGGGGCGGGCTTAGCGGCCATGTTGTTAAGTACAAAACATTGCTCATTCCAAGCATTTCAAATGGGTTTTCGCGTGATGTTTAGGGCTGAATAGTTTACTCCTGAAGTAAAAACTTACCAAAATAACAACGTGTGATCGTGGAGAAACATCATTGGTAACCTAATTATGAGTTAATATGCAATTCCAAGGTTTAATTCCACGTAATTATATTACTGAACACACTGGACGAAATGCCACTTGCTGTCTATTTGCATGCTGTCGGATTGCACTGTTTTGACAGACTTATTTTTTGAAATCTACACAAGCAGGAATAAAGTGTGAACGGGAAGGAAAGAAAAAAAAGGGGAGGGTGGGCAAAAATTAGATAAATATGTAGGAAAATTACATTAAAATCTCTTCATGACACAAGTAGTTGTCAATACGAGAGGAATTCTTTTTTACTTCTAGGCTATTAAGAGTATTTTTTTAAACTTCTACACTCACCCCCCCCCATAAAATTAACTTTCACACGCGCGCCATGAGAGCGAGAGAGCCCCTCCGGTGGCAATCCTCATCGTTCGCGGCCAAGGAGGTTCGCGGCGATTATCTGAGTCAGCCATATTGTTCGGTCCAGGTCCATGGCTTCAAGAATGTGACGTCATGGCTTCTCCAGCCATCTAAGCTTCTTGTGCCCAGGACAGGGACGTATGACATCATGACATCACTTCTGGGTTCTCCCTGGAGGGCGGGGTGCTCACTCCTGCCCCATTCCTTTGGATACTCCCAGCCTCCAAAGAGAAAAAGAATGGGGTGCTTGAAGCCAGCAGCATCTTGCCTTCCAGGAAGAACCAGGGCTGGAGGTTATTTGGTAGGGCCCAGGACAGTCATGCATTCCCCCCCCCCCCACATGGTGCCCGGCGGGGGGGAGGAATACGCTCCTCTGGCTCCGCCCAAGTGGCACCTTGGCACAGGACTAAAGAACAAAAGCATTTCAGTTCACAGTGCTTAGCTTTATCAGTACAGAGTAGTCCCCAAAATACGACAACATAAACTATTCATACAGCTTTAGAGTCAAAAAGCAATAAGGAGAGAAATTATGAGGGGGGAAAAGAAATCAAGACAATTTGGGGAAAAAGATGTATGCTATATTCCTATTTGCTTGGAAGTAAGTCCTACTGAACACAATGGAACATTTCTGAGTAGATTTGCATTTACTTGGGAGTAAATGCCACTGAACACCGCAGGATTTACACTGCAAGGGTCACAATGAGACAAAAATGGCTGAACAGTGTCCCAAACAGCAAGAAGATTCCCTTGTAAGTCATACAACAGTTGGACTCTAGTCTAATGAAAGAATAGTCTGTTGCTAGACAAACAAAGGGAATGAAAAGAAATTTATGTACATACTCATGCACATGTGTATTTCAGTCCCCTTCCAAGCACACACAGGGGCGAGGTACAATCCAAAGGGGCATGTGCTGCATACTGCAGTGGGGGGGGGGGCAGTCCCGGAGGCCTCCTCAAGGTAAGGGAATGTTTGTTCCCTTACCTCAGAGCTGCATTGCCCTTTCCTCGATGCTGGAAAGTTGGTTAGGATTGTGCTCACAATCCCAAAAGGCTGAATTGGCAAGTTTGCAGAAGGTTTTAAAAGGACAGAAGATTTTGAACAAGGACAGTGAAATGTACTGCAACACACAGATTACAATAGGGAGCAGTAGTGCTGGAGCAACAGCAAACCTAGAAAAGAGAAGGTGGCTTTAAAAAGAAAAGTACTAAAATGAGGCAACAGAACCTTTTGGCCTTTTTCATCTGGTCTGGAATTGAACTATAACAGAAAAACATTTCACAGAATAAATTCTGCTTTATTCTTTTATCACTCACTATGTACAGATTTTCAAGAAATACTATTCAACAATAATGCTACAGTAGCACAAAACCAAGGTAGGAAGGTTGCTAATATGGGCAGCATTTCTCTAGAATCTTAATGTAATGAGAGACAGAAAGGGGAAATACGTTATTTCATTCAGAGAACCGGGACAACCTCAGATCAAATCTCACCTCTGCCATAAACATACTAGGTCAGCTTAGGCTAAACATGACATGACAAGGGTAGTGACGTTGGTTAATGTTAATGCCCAACAGGTTAATCTGCCCTGCTCACATCTAAAATGGGAGAGGATTCTTTTTACAACATGTGTGTGCAGATGACTGGCCGATACTTCCACTGATCCCCCACTTTATCTCAGATCCCCACTGGATCTCATGGCACTATTACCTAAAGCACTTTTCTCCCAAATTGGCTCCAATACTGGCATTGAGACAGGCTAGCACTTGAAGAAATGAATTGTGAGAAGGTGAAGAAGATTCTATTCCCTTTATCTTTGCACATGTTTTTGATGCAACAGTAGAAACCCACCCACCCCCATTTTAGATATACAAGGGAAGGACATGTGAATAAATAAACATAACTAAATGTTAAACAACGCACGATAGATAAGCCACTATCTTTCAGTCTTATTCTTTAATTTCCAATATCTGCAACACAATAAAAAAATCACCTATCTTGCAGGATTGTTGTAAAAATTACCGAGAATACATATTTAATATTTTGAACCCTCTAAAGCATTATATTTACGCAAATGATTTTAGTTTTTTTCCTGTTAAGCCAATTTATTGTTCTCAAGGCTCTATAAACCTGTAGCACTGCTAGAAATTCTCAAACTACCTGTACATGTGGATATCATTTCCTGAACTACAAAGGATAAACTTGTTCTTTTTTTCACACTCATTTTTTCTAGATGTTCAATTGGTGTGTTTTTCTTCTTCTTTCTGCTCTTATTGTTTCCAAGAACTTTATTATCATCTCCCATGTCTCTGGTACTGCTTTCCCCTTCTTGCTCTGTGCCTTTCTGCCACAGAGTTACATCCGCATCTTGTTGCTATCTATTGTCTCAATTGTATGACCTTGTGTGGCTCCCTTGGTCACAGCACCACCTAGGGTGGGAATGAAAGAAATATTCATGGATGCAATGCACATTTCCACGTGGCACTCAAATGGTCCAATTGGTAAGCAAAAATACTGAACGCTCTTTGGACCATAACTAGTGTTTCCAACAGAAAATAGAAAAGTGAATCCCTTCCCTGTGCCAATGACTCATACAGCTATCAATTCCAAACAGCAGGTTTTACATCCAAATTGCAAGTAGAAAGCTAGAAGACGGCAGTATGTGGACTACTTCAAAAAATATGTAATTTAAAGCAATGGTACAGTCAGACAACATCTTGCATGTGACTGATTTGCACAAATTCAAGCATATGTATGAAGCTTCCCCCCCCAAAAAAAAAACACCGAGAGAAAAACAATAAAATCAGTGGTCTTCAACTTTTTTCATAACCCAACAAATAAGGTATGACATTGCCAGCCCATAGTTGACCCCCCCCCAAAGGGACCCTATCTGCCCACCCCCATCTTCTAGTAAGGGGCAGAAATAGGAAAAAGATGGTAATAGGGCAGCTTTGAAAGGTTGCCACAACCCCACAAAAGAGGCTTCATGACCCTGTTGAGGTCCCAACCAATGGGTTGAAGAGGTCCAAACTGACAGGTTGCTCATCATTCCTTTACACTATTTATACCCCAGAGTGAGCCTGAAATGGGAAGATGAAGTTGCTGTTCCCTCAGTTCCTGTGTGCCTTTTAGTTTTTAAAAAGATAGCACATATTTGTTGGCTTTAAGGGAGTTTCAGATAAGGAAAGGAATTGGCAGAAGATCAAATTATTTGCACCTCCCTCACTGGAACTGCAAATGCAGCAGGGCAGAATCTTGAAGTCTCTCTACCCTACCCAGAAGTTGCACTCCATTTTGCAGTCACTCTTGTGTACTATCTTTTAAAAATTCAGAAAAAACACCGGGTCAAATTGAACATTTCATTTAACATGTATTTTGATTCTAAGCAGCTGTGGTGAAATGGAAGGAGAAGTGCTTTCTCCGGCATGGAAGGATAATATGGACAGAAGATGTCTCTATCCCTACAACAGAATCACAATAATGGTCTCATTGTGTACATGCAAAAAAAATGAGCTAATACCATTAACTGAGCTGTTCCACAATCTCTTTCATTTTACCAATGATAAATATATTGCCTTAAATCTTCAGAAATTGGGGGGTGGGGGAGCGGGATCTCTTAAACTGCTCATAGTTACAAAAGGGAAAATTACTTCTTGCAAATACTGAACAAAATTAAAGAGATGCCTTTTCTGTTCTCTACAGCACCATAAAGCACAATTTTGGATTACTAAATCACAGTGTAATCAGTGCTAAAACTATGGAACACTGATGTCACTTGTGACACACTAATCAAGAGCATGCTTACATTTTTTCCATGATTAAATTTCCCAAGTCACAAAGCACTCTTTTTTTGTTTGAATTGTTAACTTAACAAAACAGGCAACAAAACTGTAATGAGAAGGATCACTTTTTGACCAACTTATTAGCAAAAGAATGTCGAACTGGTTCAGTTGTGAAGATTTATAGCATTTCATTTAGCGAATTCCAGTGACAGAAATCTTCCATGAAGATTATCAACTCATCGCTTTTTTAAAGAGATTGGGGAAGCTTCTAAGGATACAATCTTACGCACACTTAGGAGAACCCCCATTGAACGTAGTGGGCTTACTTTTGAGAAAACTTACATGCAGTCAAAATATACATGAGAAACACACATTCATTCTCACATAGCATACTTGATCAAACTACTTTCTTCCTTGAGAAGGCGCCTCTCAATTTGAGCCTTATGTAACTACAGTGATAATGGTCAGGAACTTGCTGTCTAAGCCTGCAATCTGAGGTACAATTACCTGGAAGCAAGCCCACTAACACAGTGGAACTTACTTCTGAGTAAGCATGTACAGAGTCATGCTGCACCTCTCTTTTCAACAATCCTTGTGGTTTTGCAACTCTGATATAAGCCTTAACATTCTTGTAGATCTGTATCCAACATGAACTACTATCAGGCCTGTTCTCTGTGGAAAGAGAGCAGGAATAGCCCTGGCCTTCTGATGCACTGCTAACCTATCCACTTGTGTTGGACTGGAGGGAAGACGGTGATTTCAAAAGGACTTGTTCTTTGCCCTACTGCCACTGCAGAGGCATAGTCTTCGCCTTCCATAGCAAACAACAGGACAACTGGCATCATAGGATGAGAAACTTTCTTGCCTCGTTAAAGACCAATACATGAAAGCCTACCCCTCCTGAGTCTGTAAACAACTTATGGCCTAATTCTATCCCCACTGCTGCCGCTGGAATGAATGTTCCAGCGGTGGGGCATGCTTTACAGCCAAAATAAAAGGCCTTCCAGAAGCGTGCAGTGCTGCATACAGAGGCCTCACGTGCAGTGGTGAGGAACATTGCGCCTACCAACAAAAGTATATCAGGAGGAGGGCAAAACAGGGCAAGGGGAGGGTGAAACAGGGCAGAATAGGGAGAGGGCTAGGGATATAATGGACGCAGGAGGGGTAGCATTCGGTGCGGGCAACTTGTGCCAAATATTATCCCCCTGATAGCAGCTGGCATGCACCCTTTCTCTCCTCAAACTTTTGCCATCGAAAGAACTGGTGCATGTCCAAGGAGACCCACTGGCGAGCAAAAGGCTTGCAGAAGGCTAAGGGAAAACATATTTTCCTTTCCCTCCTAAACATCCTGATCTGCCCCCCCCCACCACCACTACCAGAAAATAAAGCTCAGCCAATTTTGGTGCAGCTGTATGCTATGGCCAAGTGTGGGGTGAGGGAAGGATAGGACAGGGCTATTAGACAAATGTGTTTGCAACCCACCTTAAATATCTAAATAGTGGGTAAGAGGGATGCATATTTTAAATACATTAATACATACAGAAGGTTGTTTGCACCACCAACAGTTCAGATGGCCTTCTGAAGGGGAGACTAACACCTACGCATCCCCTCAGTGTGAAGAACAGTGAGGCAAGTAGGACAGATCACCGTGCCCATAATCTTTTTGAACTTCTTCCCTCTAGACGTAGTTATAGGACATGGTATAACCAGGCACAAGAACAGTTTTTTTCCCTGTGCTATTGGGCTACTAAATAGCTGATTATGTTGATGTTTTGGTTTTTATCTGGATAAGTTTAGAGTTAGTGGGGGTTTGTTAATGTGATGGTATTATTTATTAGTTTAAGGTATATGTGAGAGCTTTTGAGCCGAAATAAAGTTCCATGTATGGTGAAATTCCATGTATGGCCAATAAAATTTTATTCTATTCTATAAAAATTCTATTCTGTCAACCACCTGTTCCCAGATCCTCAGTCTGCCATGCTTTCTGCATGGGTGTATATCAGTACACTTGGCAAGAACTGGAAAAATAGTTTGCCTCCAATTTGTAGTTAATTGATTCTAATGCTTATAAAAATCATTTCCTTGCTACAGATATCCCATCTAGGCTGAAAAATCAATGTGGGAAGAAGTTTCAATGGCCATGTAAAGTGTATAAAGTGTTTCTTCAAAATAGAAGAGCACAAATTAGCCTCACACATACAGTAGTTTACGTTCAGATCAATCCCTAGGTTTGCAGAATCAACAAATCAACGCCACTAGTATGTCAGCACAGCAACACATACCAAAATGTTATGCCCATGTTGCAAGAACTCCAGTGTTGCATGCCACCTGCACAAATGCTTTGGATCATAATTCCAAATATTAACATCTGTGATAATATTTACAGGGACAGGATCCCATGGTAACTATATTGAGCCACTTAAGAAATAAGAAATTAGTACCTCCAGGCAATTTACAAAACTGGCTCCTGAAAAATCTTAGACTTTGCAAGGAGAAACAAGGATTGATGAAAAAGGAAGACAGGATCATAACAGAGAGACCAAATGAGGAATGAAACATGTAAAAGAAAAGGTATTGGGTGGATTGCACAGAGAGATGGAGTTAGAGTGTCTTGGGAGAAACAGGATTAAAGGTGAGCTGAGCAAAAGCCTGGATGCTATAAAGCAGAAGTACAATTCCAATATTAAAACATTTTCCAAATGACGTTTTGTGTCATACATTAAAATAGCAAATATATACTGTACCGTCTGTATATTCTGTTGGTTCCGCTGCATTTTCACCACTCATTAAAACAAAATAGCTTGCATCTGCTCGGATTGTGGCTTGCCATGTTGACATGGCAACAGGTGGTTCTTGGCATGGAAAAAGGGCCCTGTTGTTTATTGGAGACCCTACTGTATAAACACATGGCCTATAGGGAAGAGCGAGAGAGTGAAGTAATGTATACTGTACCACTAATCACAGAAAACACCAGACTCCCAACAAAGACAGAAATTCAAACGATCAATAATCCCTGTCTATCTGGTCTATGCTCAATCTAGTTTAAGAAGAAGCAAACTACTAGAGATATGCATTTATATGTCCTTCAATACAATATAATACATTGCTCTTTTTTCTTCTAACCCAAGATGCAACAGAAAAACACATATTTCTGTCTCCATGCATTTATATGACACTTTGCCTGCAAAGCAATATCACTTCCATACTTGTGTCACAGATATAGTCAGTTCCATCACTTAAATATTCTCCAACATTCATAGGAATATTTTTAGCTCTAGCATTCAAGTGTCAGTATGTGGAAGGAGAACTGCACTTGCCAGGTTACAGGTGGTAGCTGTACCACCTCTCCCTTCAGTAAATATCATAAAAGAATGAGGCCTTCTGAAAATACTGAAGCAAACATTGAACTGATCAACTATTTGCATTGTAACTAGCAAAATGTCTGTCATGAATGAAGGCAGCTGTGTGAAACGGAAAGTCTATGCTCCAGAAACCTGGAATACGGGTTCAATGTGTCTCTCTGCACAGTTGACTCTACACAGAGATACGTTGCATGCACGCATGGCACAATCTTTGTCACTGGGGGATAGGCCGCAAAGTATCAGGGGTACACGGTAGATTTTACTCCCATCAGAGTGGTGTCCCAAGACTTTGTTTTTCCCTCATTAGTGAATGGCAGCCATTTACTGCTATGGAAAAGGTAGGAGTTGCACTGAGTGAAATGAGGCTAAATCTAATCCCAGTTATCTCAGTGCCTAAATAAGGGACAAACTTCCTTTTCAACTGCGTCCCAAATTGCAGCACAGAATTCTGTGGGGGGGCCAATGAGAAACACATGAGCTTCTATCTCTATAGACTGAGATCAAACATGCACAAGACAAAGGTTCACCTCAGTGACATACCTAGGGGGGTCAAGGGGACAAATGCCCCAGGTGCCACCCTGCACGGGCGGCACCACAATCCTCCCTCCCCCCCGCTGCCACCACTGCCAGTCACCCTCTGCTCTGAGAGGGAGCAGCCTCATGCTGCTGGAAGCAGCACTCCCCTGTCCAATTGTCAAAGGGGGCAATTTGTTTTCAGGAAATAATTGTGTGACACAATGATGTCACAGCAATTATTTCCATGTTGTGGGCAGCCGACTGGGGGTTTGCCCCAGAGTAGGCAAGCCCCAGGAACTCCACTGGTTCACCTGGTTCAGAAATCCACGATGCAGGTTTAAAGTATCATCCAGCTCTGAATGTGGTTGCACTCCCTGAGGGAGCAGGTTTAAGAGTTTGCCTGGATTTGCAGCTGCCTCTGGACTCCCAGAGTCTGGACTGTGCTGGCTGGTGCACCAGCAGTGGCCATAGCTGGATCATGTGATCTATGGTACAGTGATATCAAGATGAGACTGTTTAGCACATTCTATATGGAGCAACCCTTAAAGATGGTTCTGAAATTGCAATTAGTGTACAATGTAGCGGCTGATATAATTGCTGGAGGTAGGCAGTTTGACAACACTGCTCAAGCAACTGCACTGGCTGCTAATTTGTTTTTTGGCCCAATTCAAGATGCTGGTTTTGACCTTAAGCCCTATACAGCTTGGGGCCAGGGGACTTGAGAGACCACCTCCTTTTGTACAATCTGACCTGTCCCCTCCAGTCATCAGAGAAGGTCCTTTTACCAGTGCCATCACCTATGAAGGTGGGAGGGTGGCAGCAGCAAGAAATACAGCCTTCTTGGCAGTGGCTCCAATCTTATGGAATTCCTTCCCTCTCAGCCTACAAACTGCTCCCTTATTGGAGGCATTCCTGTGGGGCCTAAAGACATTTCTTTTTAGATTAGCCTTCTGAGTCTTGGGGGGGGGATATTTAAATGCTAATTGATCTTATGGACTTGCCCCTTTCTTTAATGATGGCTGCTGGTTCTTTATTTGCGGGGCTTTTATGTGATATTTTTTAAGGTAGTTTTATGGGTCTAGGTAGGAGATTTTAATGTCTGTACATCTGTACATCTGTGTGTGTGTGTGTGTGTGTGTGTGTGTGTGTGTGTGTGTGTGTGTAGGCCTGTAAGATGCTCTGAGTGCCCTTTGGGGAAATAAAGTGTAGTATAAATACAGAAAATAAATATCTATGACTTGGGGGGGTGAATCTGCCACTTCTCCCATCACTCGCCCAATTCCAGCCACATCACATCCGTGGCTGGGCATGTAATAGATCCCAACTAAAGTTTCTGGAAGTAGAACAGCATCTCTGTTCACTCAAAGGGATTAGTTTGCTGCCAGTCGTCCACACCATACTTCACTCTATTCCTGAGTTCCCCTGACCATCAATATTCACTTTTTAGGAGATTCTACGAGCTGCAGGTTGGAGGAAGAGGTGGAAAAGCCCAATTCCATGAATGTCAGATACTCACAGTTCTACAGATCCAAATAATTCCTTTGCATACATACACATTTCCTCACCTGCTACAACTGGCAAGAGATGAGCGCAAAACAATATAACAGTAGCACAGGGACAGTGAGCATGTCATCTCTTGTCTCAGAATTGGAAGGGGAACAGCTTTAGCACTGGTGGAACAAGTGATTCAACAGCTATGGTGTGTACCGGATCTTATCCCTTAATCCTGCAGCCTCCCCGCACCATTTCTCTCCTCAGACTTATGCTAGCAAAATCCCTAGTACAGGCTGAAGGAGAGCCATTTCAGAGTACAAGACTTAAAGAGGTGTAAAAGAATTTCTTCTCTGAAGCTTCCCAATCACCCCACCCCACTGGATACAGCCTGCTGGTTTTTGGTGTGGCTGTGCCAGTCAGGTTAATAATACATTACATTAATAGTAGGCTACTTCAGAATGCCAGGTGCAAGGGAGTGGCAACAGGATGCAAGCATCTTGTTGTCTACTGAACTCCCTTAGGCACCTGGTGGGCCACTGTGAGATCCAGGAAGCTGGACTAGATGGGCCTTTGGCCTGATCAAGTAGGGCTCTTCTTATGTTCAGGTTTGGGCTGAGAGCGTAAGAATGAAACAAAGAAGTTATTCAGAGTGACTTGAGATACCTGACTGTATAGATGGGCAATGTATTCAACCTCTGCTAGAGGAAAGGGGAAAAAGGCAATAGAGTTAGTGTGAAGACTGGGTGATGCTTGTAACATGGACTAAGGCTATCTGGCTATTGATGGATGTGAGGAAGTGGGGACATAGACACTTCCAGAGCAGCATCATACACAGAACTGATCCGAGCACAAAGTTTTGGGCCTAATGAAGAATTTCATAAGAAGGAAAATTCCTTGTCATTTCTGAAATATCACTCGATAGTCTTATATGAATAAGAAAAGCCTAAAACTGTTCCATTTACAATTCTAATCTAAGACAACTCCAGCTTCAGGCAAAGTATGTGTAGATACTGCTGTACACAGTTCAAAAGAGGGAATAAGTGCCTCCTAGGACATTTCTCAGTGATTCAAGTAACCACTACAACATCTCATTTATAAGTCAAGAGAGTTGTTATATACTTAGGGCAAACTAGAGAAGATTCAGGTTTGCAGAAATCATTTTAAGAGGGCAATCCTAACCTGCACTGGAATAGGCAGGCCAGCTCAACTGTGCTAACAATGTTAGGAGGGGGCAGCAGCTCAGCATGAGGCAAGGGAATGTTTTCCCCTCAGGTCACCCTATGGGGCTGCTTGGATCTGTGCCTACAAAAGAGAAGGCACAAGTCCATGTAGCCAGGAGTAGCCCAAATCAGGGCCACCCAGCCTGG
This sequence comes from Lerista edwardsae, assembly GCA_029204185.1. Taxonomy (NCBI): domain Eukaryota; kingdom Metazoa; phylum Chordata; class Lepidosauria; order Squamata; family Scincidae; genus Lerista; species Lerista edwardsae. Next base: position 23,361,102 of record JAJKFI010000001.1, on the reverse strand, counting down.
GGACAGGAGGCTGGATACAGCCCGTGTCCTGTCTCTGCCCCCATCTCTGCCCACAGCGCCACGCCGTTATGTCTCCTACCCACCTCTGGCATGCCCTCAGGGCTAAGCTGGCGCTCAACCGGCACAGCTGAAGGGCACGGCGGCATCCATGAGCCGGTGCTGCTGCTTGCTTGCTGCTGCTGCTTGATCCAGTGACTGAATCCATGGCGCAGACGCGCCTCACTGGCACATTTGCAACAGCGCTGGTCCGGTGCAAGAGTGCTGGACCGGCAAAACACCGGCAAAACACCTAAAAGGGTCAAAGCAGCAGCAGAGAAGGGATGAGTAGGAGGGAGTCTAATTCTTTCCCAGTGTGCCTTTTCCCCCCAGTCTGAATCCCCACATACTGTTGCTCTCTCCCTGTGGGATAACACATACAGGTATTATACAGGCCTGTAACTTTACATGGGGCACACAGCAGCTTCAGGAAAGGGGGATTTGAATTGAGAGAGTGGCACCATGGGAGAGGTTAAATAAAATAAAACCTTACTCTGGCTCTGCCACTCCAATCTGAATTTGCGAGCTCCTGTGGCTGCATTTATCTGTTTTAAAAAGTGAATGATTGGGCCTAATTGGATCCCTAGTACATAATTTTTGCCACAAACTACTAAAATTGTATTTAATGGCCAGCTGTTAGGGGCTGAAAAGAATATATTTATTTTATTTATTTATTTAAGAAATTTTTACCCCGCCTTTCCTCTGCCGGGGCAGATGTCCAAGGCGGCTTACAATATTAAAAAAGATAAAAATAAAGTATAACAATTAACATTAAAAACAGTTAAAAACAGTATTAAACAATAAACAATCAAGATTAAAAACGCAAACAATTTAAAAACAATTAAAAAATATACAGCAGTGAATTTGTTTCTGATCTTAACGGACAAGGTAGCAATGGGAGCAGGATAAAGAGCTGACAAATGAGTACTTCGGATGGAGAGGGGCTGAATCAGACGACAGCAGAGGGATCAAAAATGCATGGATCAGAAGATAGTTGCTCAGCATGTCTTCAAACAATATAATTTCATAAAAATTTCATAAATATTTCAGAGTTCTACTGTTGACAACTACAGTACAGTGAATTATCAATTGCACCTGTATTACAGAACTTCTTGACTTGTGGATTCTTCCTATATTCAGATATTAACTAAAAAGTTAAATTAAGAGCATACAAAATTAATTCTTCCCAATCATTGCAGCCATATCCAAAACGCTTGCACTTTCAATCATTACAAAATGATTTCTTAAACAAGAAACCCTAGGGAATGGATTAAAATACATTGTGAAAGTGCGTTATAGAATATGTTGGCTTCTGATGCTTTTTATCCAAAGTACACAACCATATGTTGTTCCCTCCTTAATTATTCAGACTTAAGAAATTCATTTGCTTCATCCAGGCTGCAAGTAATGCAATCCTATTATGTGCTCTGAACTTTGCCTGCTGTGCTACCAATCCATCAACATTCAACCTTGAAATGAATGTGTTCTCCACAATTCAACTGTGCCTGAACTAGCATATAATATTGATACGTATAAACAGAATAGTTGAAAGTGTTGCATACCTGCCGGTTTGGTCTGTAGTCCAGCTAAGAGATCTTCCTTCAGACTTTGTTTTGTACCATATCCTTATGGCATGAGGAAAGTCCTTGGGCAGCTGGACTCCTGCTTTCCTGATCTCCAGGCTCCAAGTGCCAGTAACAAACAGCAGTTCTCCACAAGCAGGTGCCTGACTGCAACGCCTGTAGAAGTGGTGCTGCTCCCTCCAATGGTCTGCAGGTAATGTCACAAGTTCACACACAATTTGATTCCTAAGATCTTTTGGATCCTCAGAAGCATCCATTAACTTGGCAGACCTTGTAAATTTCTCAGAGCCTGGAACAGCGGCAACATCTACTTCCTCAACCTTTAACACAGATAAATCACAGCAGTCTAGGACCAGCAAAAAATCTTCATTCCCATGAATCTCAAAGTCACAGCCGTTCTTTGAACTAGAAATCCCAGAAGCCTGTTCTCTGTTGCCATGGCTACCATTTTTATCAAAAGTATCATTTTCACCTTTACCACAGTCAGCAAAATCATTGCGTCCACTTTTAGTTGAGAAGGCACTTGCAGCTGGCACAGGGATGGAACAAGCTTCAGGTCCCTGAACATGGCAGGTTTCATCCGACTGAGAATGACAGGCTCTTTCCATCTGCTCACTGTCTCCTTTTCTGCATCTGCTGCTAGATTCAAAGAACAGAACTATGCTGCCCCCAACAACATGGCTATTAAAATCTACATCCAGATCCAATACATAATGTCTTACCAACATATGATTAGTATTGGCCATTAGAGGCAAATCATCTTTGGTAAGGTCCAGCTCCATCTTTGTCTGCCAATCTTCTATGCAACCTCTTGTACTGTGTGTAGGGTTTTTCATTTGTCAAGTGTTCTTGTTTCTTAGAATCTCTTCCCAAGAACAGCCAATATACTAAGCTTTCCAGCTGTCATTAATTGCAGTTTCATACAATAATGCATTTTCAGTATAGCAGACTATACCATCACCACTTGTGTCCTACCCTACAGGGAAGATGAAAGCCACCAACAATTAGATGCTAATTTAAACAGGGGCCAAAAATACAGAATCATTTTAAATAATAAATATTCAATAGAAATCATTTTAAATAATAAATATTCAAAAATCAGATACTCATATTTTTATTGAAACTGCATTTGAAGGAAGCTAACTGCTTAAGAATTAATTTTAGAAAGAAGATGTAAAGGAAAATTCAACAAAACAAAAAGATAAAAATTATTGAAACAGATTTGTTTGGAGATTGCCATTTGAAAGAAAGCTCCACAATATGATAATACCAATATGATCTTGTTGTTAGCAAACTGCTGAATAGTTAAAAATAATGTGCAAAACGTGAAAATATATATTATTGCTTATCTAGTTTTTGAGAAGCAAAATGTATCATGCCTAATTTCTTAGCTCAGAATGGCAAGACTATTTTTCTGCTTTGATTCTAAGTAAAAAGTGTAATTGAAGGCTAAATTGTCTCACATGTTTTATACCCCAGGAGCAATAATTTAATACAGACAATGTAACTCCAGGGATTAATGTACTTTTCACATTATAGCTGCACTCATATCAGCACTTCTGTTAAATTACAAGAAAATGAGTCAATTTACAAGAGGTATATTCTAAGTACCATATTCTTTTGAGATCACTCACAGAGGTTTTTAAAATTTATAAATACTCCCAATATATCATTACATCTTAATAGCTAGGAAGTCATTAACATTCTGAATTAGGATGTTTCATAGCAAATAAAAAGCTTTTGCATTCAAAAAGAAATATGCAAATACCTACACGTTAGAAAAAACAAAATTTCATCAATATTTTTGTAATAGGAAGCAGTTCTTTATCAATGTGTAAAACAAATCAAGATTGACCCAGTAAATTAAAAATTGCACACAATTACTGAGCTTACTGTTATTTCCATTACTTTCTAATTCAGCGGTTCCCAAACTGGTGGGTTGCGATCCATCAGCCAGGGAAGTATTTTCCCTGTCCCTTTAAGGGGTGGGGAGGGGGGAGGCAGCAACACGATCCCCAGGACTGCGCTACTGCCGAGGATGGAAGGGTTTTTTACATTTACCAGCCTCCAGTCCTGGGGAGCCCTGCAGAAGGCTCTCCAAGCCTCCAAACGGGAAAAAGGCACTTCCAGTTTCGCGATGAAAACAGGAAGTGCCTTTTTTCTCACATCCTTGGAGGCCTGGGGAGTCCTCTGCAGGGCTCCCCAGACCCTCCAGGACTCTAGCATTGGAGGTTGGTAAATGTAAAAAACCCTCCTATCCCTGCCAGCAGCATGATCCTGGGGGTTGCATTGCTGCTCCAGCCCCTCCTCCCATGGAGGACTTTGGGAACCTGTTCTAACTAGTACTACAGTACCAAGTAGTGTTCTTAGGCTGCAATCCTATGCACACTGAGAGTTGTTGTTGTTCAGTCGCTAAGTCATGTCCAACTCTTCGTGACCCCATGGACCACAGCACGCCAGGCCTCCCTGTCCTCCACTAGTGTCCGGAGTTCACCCAATTTCATGTTCATCACTTCGGTGACACTATTTAACCATCTCATCCTCTGCCACCCCCTTGTCCTTTTGCCTTCAATCTTTCCCAGCATGAGGGTCTTTTTAGAAAAGACCTCTACACTGAGAGTATACCCCATTTCATGGGAGTTACTTCTGAATAGACAAGCATAGAATTATGCATTTACATTCTTTTTCTGTCCTACCATGGAGACAGTAAAGAAAAAACAAACTTACAAAAAAGCATATTGTTGTTTCAGCGTAGGATAAGCTCTTAGTTTTATCTTTGAAGCTCTGAACTCTTGCTTATCTTACTTTTTTCAAAAATGGTTTGGTCCTTACTATAAAAGGCAACATTCTTACACTGGTTATTCAAACTGTCATAGCCAAGATTCTCCTTATAACATGGAAACAAACCTGATAGTGCATGTATTTTAAGGAACCTGCCTAGTGGTTCCAATGCACAATTATCTAGGGATTGTTGCCTAAGTTTAGCAAGTCATTCTTAGAATAACTAGTGTAGGAAACAACCCTAGTGATTTGTATGTTCAGGCTTGTCATATATTGTTGTATATCCTGCAGTTCAATACTAGGGCAGCTTAAGAACAGAATTATCATATGCATGGCACTATATTGGTTGGTGCTACAGTTTTCTCAGGAGTACCTTCACGCTCACACTGCCAGCACTGTAGAAAACTTACCTGTGGATCATGTTCAGAATAAAGTGATTCCAGGCTGATTGCCTTTTACTAACTCAGGAGTAAGCATACACTGACTAGCAAGTCCTATTTAGGACAGCTTGCTTAGGGCACAATCCTAACCAACCTTCCAGCACTGACATAACTGTGCTGATGGGGCATGTGTTGCATCCTGCAGTGGAGTAGTAGTCATAGAGGCCACCTCAAGGTAAAGGTTGTTCTGAAGAGAACATCTGAACAGCTGCATTGCCCTTACCCTGGTGCTGGAAAGTTGGTTAGGATTGCACCCTCAAGAGCATAAAACGGAAAAGGTAATGAAATTACAGTCTGCATCTAAACCAAATGTTCTTTTCAATTATTATAAATCTATCTTCTAGCTAGTTCAACTAGAAGTATATGATTAAAATGAAACTATATATATAAGTATATAGTTAAAATGTATTTAACTAGGCTTTTGTGGGGGAGGCATTCTGAGAGGAGCATAAAAATACAAGATTAAACTACCCATTAAACTCATTAAACATAACCTACCACTAGAAACCAACTAGAGGGGCCATAGCTCTATAACAGAACCATGCTTTGCATATAAAAGATCCCAGATTAAATCCCTAGCAAGCCATTTAAAATAATATTTTCCAACATTTTTGAAATTGTTACAGCAAATTATAATTATTGTTAATGTATAAACAATAGTCTGACTCAGTTTAATGTAGTTTCATATTGTACCGTGTGGGTGACCTCTCAGGTGGGAGGGTAGAACTTGCATTCTGAATTGAGGGACTATGATATGCTCCTCCAGGAATCATTTCTGACACTGACCAATGGAGGATGGATCACTTAGCATATTAATAAATACCAATTGTGAGCTACATGCTTGCAGTCCCATAAGAGAGAGAGGATCACATTCTGATGTGACTGCTCCAAGCCACTCTTCATAAGTAACATCAGCCTGAATAATTTGCTGTAATTATTCTGTAAGTCAGAGAAGGGATAAAACATTGTCTTTATCCATAAACTCTAACAATAACTAAAAGCAGCTGCTTACTATATTATTGGGGCACAATCCTAACCAATTTTCCAGCACTGGGGTAAGGACAATTCAGCTCTGAGGTGAGGGAACAAAACATTCCCTTACCTTGAGGGAGCCTGTGTGACTGCCCCTCCCCGCTGCAAGATGCAGCACATGCCCCATTGGTGTTGCTCTGTCAGTGCTGGAAAGTTGGTTAGGATTGTGCCCCAAGTCATATGGATTTATAGACTCAAAATTTGAGACTTTAAGAAGAATTTTACCATCTTATGTTACTAGCTGTGAAACCTGAATTCCACAGAAAATAACTGAGATTGTCATACAAATAAAAAAGGGTTTTAATAACTATATTTGGACAATTCAAATAACTGTAAGTCGTCTTGGACAATCTAAAATAATTGTAAGCCATCTTGGGTATCTGCTTTGGCTGAGGAAAGGTGGGGTAGAAATCTTTTTAATTAATTATATTTTATTATTTATTTATTTATTTATTTTATTTTTATCCCACCTTTCTGCCCCATGGGCACCCAAGGCGGCTTACAACATTAAAAGTCACTTTAAAAACCACAACGATTAAAACAATGTTAAAAACAATATTTAAACAGTTAAAAATTTAAAACAAACAAGCCCTGTGGATCCTTTAAAATATAAGATGAAAAATATAAAATGCCAGCCAGCCAGCCAACAATTGAAGGCTTGCTTAAATAAAAAAGTCTTCAACGCCCACCGAAATATTGCCAAAGAGGGAGCAGTTCTTAATACTAAGGGGAGGGTATTCCAAAGTCATGGGGCCACCACCGAGAAGGCCCTATTCCTGGCCACCAACCCCCTCACCTCTCCTGGTGGCAGCACAGTCAGAAGGGCCCCCCCCAGATGACCTAAGAGTACGGATAGGATTATATGGAAGGAGGCGGTCCCTCAAATACCCTAGACCCAAGGGCTTTAAAAGTCAAAACTAGCACTTTGAATCGGGTCCAGAAAGGAACCAGCAGCCAATGTAGCTGCTGAAGCAACGGCGTGACAAGAGTTGAACCGACGAGCCCCAGCAACCACATGAGCAGCAGCGTTCTGTACTAGTTGCAATTTCCGGACCGTCTTCAGAGGCAGCCCCATGTAGAGCGCATTGCAGTAATCTAATCTAGATGTCACTAGGGCATGGGTCACCGTGGTTAGGTCACCGTGGCGCAGCTCAGGTATGGTCATAGCTGGAGAATCAGCCAAAGCTGAGCAAAGGCTCCCCTGGCCACCGCCGCTACCTGGGATTCCAGGAGCAGCTGTGGATCCAGGAGAACCCCCAGAATGTGGACCTGCTCCTTCAGAGGGAGTGCAACCCCATTCAGAGCAGGGCGGTAGTCCAATACCTGAGTTGTGGATTTCCAGACCAGGAGCACCTCTGTCTTATCCGGATTTAATTTCAGCTTGTTCGCCCACATCCAGCCCCCAACTGCCTCCAGGCAACGATCCAGGACCTCGACCGCCTCCTCAGAATCAGGGGGAAAGGAGAGAGAGAGCTGGGTGTCATCAGCATATTGATGGCACCCCACCCCAAACCCCCGGATGACCTCTCCCAGCGGCTTCATGTAGATGTTAAATAGCATGGGGGATAAGATGGACCCTTGCGGCACCGGGGTGCCGAACAAGCATCCCCCAGCACCACCTTCTGGGATCTGTCAGCCAGGAAGGAGCAGAACCACTGCAGAACAGTGGCTCCGAACCACAACTCAGCCAACTGACCCAGAAGGACACCATGGTCGACGGTGTCGAAAGCCGCCGAGAGGTCCAGCAGGACTAACAGGGATGCACTCCCCCTGTCCATTCCCCGGCGTAGGTCATCCACCAAGGCGACCAAGTCAGTCTCCATCCCGAACCCCGGCCTGAAGCCAGATTGGAATGGGTTCAAATAATCCGCTTCCTCCAGGACCTCTGAAGCTGGGACGCCACCACCTGCTCAATCACCTTGCCCAGAAACAGGATATTCAAGACTGGCCGAAAGTTGTTTAGATTAGTGGGATCCAGGGAGGGTTTCTTCAGGAGGGGGCGAACAATCGCCTGCTTCAAAGCAGGCGGCAACACCCCCTCCCTCAGAGATGAATTCACCACCCTTCCTGTCCACTCGGCCAGCCCTTCCCGGGCAGATCTAATTAGCATATTTATTAATTAAACAGCTTATGTGGGCATCAAAAGACATTTATACAAAGGTTTCTCACCTTATGAGAAATCACTGTAGTAAGGATCAGAAAAATGCAGGTGGAAATGCATGAAACTTCTCCCACCCCCTCCCTGAATGAACTTGTGTCCAAACCAGGAAGCCAGCCACACAGTTTGCTCAGCCCAAGCTAAACCTCCTAAGCCTTGAGCACCAGTGTGGGTTACACACTGCATGGACTGCATAATATTAAAATATTGTAGCCAAGCCTTCAAATTAAAGCCATATGGGCATGCCCTATAAGTTTAGTTTTGTTTTTTGATACCAAATAAGATTGTCTTCCAATGGAATGATTTATTGTGCATGGATTGTGTTCCCTATTCACAATTAGATCAATTTTTGTAGCAATTACCAACTACAATGTAAGCATGGATGTTATAAAGCCAGATCCACTTAGAATTAAAATAGATGATGTTACTCATGCTATGAAAACAAATCCACTTGCAGTTGATTATCAGACAACTTGATCTTGTTAAATTGATCTAAAACCAAGAAATGGGTTGCAGTAATTCTGTACATTTCCCTGCTCCACGCATGCATACACGCACGCGCAAACACATTTCTTCCTTTACTCACAAAAGCCCAAACCAACTGCAGGATTATTCATATATTTTGTCATTACAACACCATCAGGTTCAATCCTATCCAATTTTCCAGCTCTAATGCAGCTGTGCCAATGAGGCATGCACTGTGCCCAGTAGTGGATGGGCAGTCAAAGAGGCCTCCTCAAGGTAATGGAACATTTGTTCCCTTATCTTGGAGCTGCATTGCACCTGCATCTGCAAAGGAGAGTTGGATTGGATTGGGCCCACATTAAATTACAGGGGTCATTAAGAACATTCAAAAGCAAAAAAAAAAAGGAATACATACTCTCAAGCAACTTTGTTTTACAAAATATGGAGTAGTTAGCAAATAAATCAATACACTGAATTTAAGACACTGCTACATATTTTATTACCCTCATTAAAATTATTATATAGTTATGATCAGCAAAGAAGCAAATTGTCTCATATTAAGAACAGAATTGCAATTCTGTATTAAATATAACTGTTTTGGAAATGATAATTCATATCAATATATAATTACTATATATGCACAGCTATATAAACAAACAGAAATCTGAAAAAAACTAGAAAATCACAAGTTGTAATTAAAACTAAGAATTGCAAGAGTGGCCTAATAAAGGGAGAGATTAACTTTGGAAAATACTAGGAAATCTTAATTGGAATTGGAATTAATTTGCAATTAAGCAAATCTCCCATGGATTTGTTTTCAACTTCTTCAGGCAATCAATAATTGACAACCCAATCCTAACACACATTGTGCCAGTGGAGGCTGCTTTACAGAAGTCACAAAGTAGCCTCTGCCAGAGCATGTTGCTGGGCTGCTGGTGGGAAGCCTAGAATTGCCTCCAGGATGCCGATGAACAACCAAAGATCCACCAGAGCAGATAAGGCTGTGCAAGGGGTGGAACAGGGCAGGGGGAGGACGAAAGGGGCAGAATGGGGCAGGAAGGAGAGCAGGTCTGGGAGAGACAGTTCTGCAGCCGTAAACTCTGAATCCTCACCTCTCCTTTCTGGGCCTGATCCACTTTCACAGATCAACTCGGACTTGCACCAGTAATTGAGCCATAGCGGGGGTTACTCCAGGGCAAGGGACCTAATGTTCCCTTATCCCGAGAAGGCCTCCAGTATCCAAAAATTCCTTGCAGGATACAGTGGAAGCTGCATTGGCACCACTGCCTCCCTATATGAGGATTTAGATGGGTTTGGCTGTGTCTCATTCTTTCACTCTCATACTCACAAAATATATCAAGAATTCCATGATGGCAGTGGCATCTTTTCAAACCACTATATATTAGAAATCATAACAAAACAATTCCTGGGATTGTTTAGAGACATAGTTATTTGTATACAGGCCCTATTTGTATAGTGTTCTTAAGATGCATAATCAAGAACCTATTACTCACTTTAAATAACATTTACAGTCATTAGAAGATACATTTCTCATATATACAATGCATTTTATGCATCTATTGTGATTATACTGATTTGAATTTGTAAACACTGTATATAGTCACTAATTAATTTGAACACATATGAATGATGGCAATGCTATAGAAACAGCAACAAAGATTATCCATCCTTTTATATTTACTATCAATAGGGTTTGAGTGTGAGAAACAAGTTTCTTGTCTACTGTATCATTAATATTTATATACTACTTTTCAATTTTAAAAGTGTCTTACACAGCAAAAGAAATGAAAAGATGGGTCTCTGTCCCAAAGGGCTTCATAATCTAGAAACACAAGGGAGACCCAGAGGCAGATCTACAGGGAGGGCAAAGCTCTAAGTGTTGCAAGAAGCCTTACCCTGTCATGTAAATCCCACCTCCCCCTTGCTGCTGTAGCCAGTAAGCAACGCCAAGATGTTGCTTTTCCCTGTGAGGATTGGCTAAAACGGTGCAGGAGAGGAGTGATTTCCACTGCAAGGTGAGGCTTCTTGCAAAACTTAGAGCTTTGCCCTCCCTTAGATCTGCCTCTGGGGAGACCCCAGCAACAGCCACTGGAAGGGGCATTATACTAATATGTAGTCCCTGAAAAAAAGAAAGCCACCATTTTAAAAGATGCCTCCCTGTCCAGTTAACACAAGGAGAAATCTTTTAATTGCTTACTTAAAAATAAATTAAAATGAGGATTCTAATGTGTTAGTAATTATAGGGTTGAGGGGATGTGAACCCTTGCTCAGAAAGGAAGCGTTAGGATGGAATACCAACAAGTATTGTATTGTGCTTTCTGAGCATGCATGTATTATCCTGATGTTGTCCATACAATGATCCATAATTAGTATTATTATACTTTTCTTGCAGCTGAGTTGCTAACCTACCAAAATGGGCCTGGAATTGTCAGGAATCAACAACAATCTCCTTGTGACTATTTAAAATTGGAGATTTTAACAGTGTCTCCAGAAATTTCCAACATTCCAGGGTGGGGGAGGGATCTCCAGGAACAGCTTCCAGGAATTGGCAGTCCTATTGCTAAGAGGGAGAGGAGACTGCCTGTGGCCACCTGGTGAGAATTCATGAAGAGGGGAAATCTGAGCCAGAGCAGTTCCAGGATGGTGTAGTAGTTCGGGAGTTGGATTTAGACCTGAAAGAGCCAGATTAAAATCCCTGCTCAGCCATGAAGCAGGCTGGGTGACCTGGGGCCAGTAACAATGTCTCAACCTGGCTACCTCACAGGGTTGTTATGAAGACAAAAGGAGGGGAAAGAACTCTATATAATACACCACTCTAAGCTCTTGGGAGGAAGGGAGGTATAAAATGTGATAAATTAATAAGCAAGAGGACAGATTAATGGAGTTCAAACCTACACTTGTCTAGTCCAAAATGAGTTCCATTCAGGAAAGTGTGCATAGGATTGCAGCCTCACAGCCCAATCCTAAAAATGTCTATTCAGAAGGAAGTCCCATTACAGCCAATGGGGCTTAACCCCGGGTAGGTGTGGCTAGGATTGCAGCCTCAGCCTCTTAGCCACGATGCTACCACTGCAAGGATGTAGCCAAATAAACGTTTGCCCTCTTGATTCCGATTAGGAAAGGCTGCTTAAATTGTGTTCCGGAGCACAAGGCATGACAATCGCCGGCGGTTGTGAAAGCCGCCAGAGGAAATAAACACACCGCACACGCGGAAAGGACAGCGATGGCTACCTAGCAAAGGAGCGAGGACCTCCTTCTTTACCCTCAGGAAATGAAGAAAAAAAGCCTCGAGGCCGCTGGGCCGCCACCAGTCCAAGCAGGGCTTAGCTCCCCTGTTGAGAAAAGCGGGCGCCTCAGGAGGGGACTGTGAGAGGGCGCCTCGCCGCCTGTCACGGGTCTCAGTCCGCCGCATAAGGGCTGAGCGGCGCGGCCTCGGCTCGGAGTGCGCGAAGTTCTCCACCACGGGGTCTTTAGGTGAGGGGAAGAAAAGGGATCCGGATAGTGAAGGCTGGCTTGAACAAGACAAAGCGGCCGCCTCACCACCAACCCCGTCTTCCCCTTCCCTTGCCGCTCGCCCAGGATGAAGCCCCAGCCGGAAGCCGCCCTGTCAGAGGCGGGCCCCGCAACCCGCGGAGGAGCAACCGGGAGCAACCGAGCAGCGCGTGCCGCTGTTTACCTGACGCGCCACCAACGACTTTTATTGGGGTGGGTTTTTTGGAAAAAAAAAATTGTTCTCCTACCGGCTTCGGCGGTGGAGGCAGCAACTGATGACGTCGGGCTCGGGCCCCGCCCTCCAAGGGTGTGAATCCGCGAGCTGGCTGCGCTTTCTTCCTGTATTTTTCGCCGAGCGCGGGCGCAGTTGCTTTCCAAAAGAGAGCCCACCGCCTTCACGCTGCTAGGCCGTGCTCCTCGGTCTCCCTTCTCCGTGATGGGGACAGGAGTTATTCTCTCACAGAAGACAGCAGAGGCGAGTGGCGGATGGTTCAGCTTGGGAAATACGGAAGCGCAAGGAATAGAAGAGCCGCCTCCGAACTCCTGCAGGGAAAGCACTTTTCCATGTAGGAAAACGCATCAGTCTTTACACGTGTGCGTTGTTTGCATGCCCCATACGAAATAAAACTGTGTGCAACATCATGTGGGCTACAAGTCCTTTCCATGCAGAAATCTAATATTTTAGATGTTTAGCCCTTTCCTCCTGTTGCATAGCGTTACTAGATACAAACTGGGACAGAGTGCCTGTCCCTTTAACCATTGTATGGAAGAGGGAATTTGGGCAGACACAGCTCATCATGGAAGGGTTTCAAAAGCTGCCCCTGCCCAAATTCCCTCTTCTCTACAATGGTTTAAAGGGATAGGCACTCTGTCTCAGTTTGTATCTGGTAGCCCTACTGTTCCATGTTCCAATTAAAGTGTGCCAGAAGAGGATGGAACAACCGGATGGAGCTGACAAACGGAGGAGTACAGAGAATCCCTCTCTGGCTCCCTGCAGCAAGAGGATCAGTTGGCCTCACGGTTGGGCTGTGTAGTCTTCTGAAATCTACTGATTTTATAATTGGCTGATTTTCCAGTGAAAACCATTCAGAGCACGTCGCTCTGACCTTAGATTTCGGTTATACAGTTAAGGCATGCCCCAGTATCTGCTGGGGTTCTGTTCTTGAACCACAACTACCCCCACCCCCGTGGATACCTGAAACTGTGGATATTGGGGGTGTCTTTTTAAAGATAGAGGAACATCAGTGTTTTTGCTGCAACAAGGTAAAAAAAAAGATTTGTTTAATTTTCCCCTATCTTTTTATAGGTATCCCAGCAAAATAACTGAAACCGTGGATACCAAAGCTGTGTATACCGGGGCACGCCTGTATGTGTAATAATGCCATATACTGCAGGTCAGATAGCTCCCAGAATGTGCCATAGTTATAGTCTTCAGAACCATTGCTTTGATTCTGGGTTGCCAACTGATTTCAAATAATGGTTTAGTACTAAACCATATTGAAAAGCTTCTTTTACTAAGGTTGTGTGATGTCAAGATGGAGCCTTTATCTAGCAAACCTGCATCTAAAGAAGTATACTATTTCTTAAATACCATCTATACAAGATGCCCCTCCCCAACATATAAGACCAGTCATACAAATACATGCCAACTGTATGCATTCATATATCCACAAACAATTTACTTCTTGAGTACAGTATGTCACTGCAAGATGATCTAATGCTCAGCTCAGACGAGACACAAAAATACTCAGCCAGTCAATTAAAAAATGACACTTGCATAACCGTTTGTACAGCTGCACGATGTCAAAATTTACAACCCCCTTTCTGTGTGTCGTGCAGTCAACCATGACAAATTATAACACGACACAATTTCATTCCCAAAGAAAAGAGAGTTTAACCCAACTATGTCAAACAACTTTTAAATTTATGAGACTGGCTTGTTCTATGATTAGACAGTAAAAAAATAAGGGGGTAATTAAAGCAAGAAACAAACCAGAATGGTACACAGAGTACTATATTATACTGAACTTGTGAACATTATAGAGCTGAACGGGATTATACTTTAAGTGTGAGCTTCTTAAAGAAAAAGAATAAAGAATGGGAAGAAGTACAGAGTGTTGTCAATTTTGAGGCATCTGGCATTCATTCTGTTTGTGATGAGGACTAGTAGCATAGATATGAACAACGTGTAAGAGTTACCTCATGTACCCATAGGTACAGAGTAACCCCACAGGTAAAAACCTATGAAAATGAGCATGTCCTTTTCAGTAATGCCCTCCAATGGGAGATGGGAAAAATAAGAAATTTTAACAATCAAAATCATAACTTGAAAGTACATTTTCCTCTCATCTAGTGCACATTTTTTGTGAAGCTACTATGACACCACTGTGTGGCTAACAAACAAAGCTGCTGGTGCTGTTCGCCTAGGACTTTAGCATCTGCTTGTGCTGTGTAAATCATTTGGGGAGAAACAACATCATTTAGGATGATCAGGGAATATGGTTGCAAAATAGCTAGTACCTGGATGAGGAACTACCTGAAAAAAACCTCATGTTTGCTACCTGGAATTCCGCATGTAAGATGGGATAAAACAGTAAAAAATAAGTAAAGGAAGTACTCATATCATCTCATTAAGATGCATAGGCTTTGTGGTGCTGGCTTTGTGGGTGCCAGGGGGCAGAGGGCACACACAATAATTTCTTGTGTGGGCTCAACCCCCCCCCCATTATCCACCCCCCCCACAGAGCGGAGCCCCCCATGCCTGCACAACCTTCAGCCCGGTTGCATGGGTAAACCTATCCAAATTCTGTTTGACCTTTCCAGTTGTTGCAGTGCTGGAAGGCATGCATTCCAATGCGCCTTTTCATTTGTCACAAAGCTAATATGGGCCTTGGATTGGTTTTTATTTCTTGTAGGTTCCAGCTGTCACATGCTGATTGGATGAAGCGATTGGGTTGGGGAAACAGACAAGATTGTTAATTTCACAGCCAGCTGGCCAGTAGCACTGAAAAAGCAGTCCTGCTTGTGTGCTGTGGCTAGGAAGGGGCTGGTCCGGGGCTTACTGGTTTTCTTTACAAGAGATGGTGGGAGCAACAGAAGGCGAGGGAAAGATGGCGGGAGTGACAGGGCGAGCGAGAGATGGCAGGAGCGACAAAGGGTGAGTGAGAAATTGTGGGAGCAACAGAGGGCGAGGGAGAGATGGCGGGAGTGACAGAACAAGGGAGAGATGGCGGGAGTGACAGAAGGAAAGCGAGAGATGACAGGAGCGATAGAGGGCGAGAGGGATGGCGGGAGCGACAGAGGAAAAGGGAGAGATGGTGGGAGTGACGGTGAGCGAAAGATGGCGGAAGCGATAGAGGCAAGGGAGAGATGGCAGGAGCGACAGAAGGTGAGCGAAAGATGGCGGAAGCAACTGAGGGAGAACAAGAGATGGTGGGAGTGACGGAGGGCGAGCGAGAGATTTGAAGGTGCCATTTTACTGCTGTGTGGGCATAGCTACGTCAGCATGGCTGCATCAGGGGGCATGGCTACGGGTACCCCCAATGTTGATCTCAAGTCGGCTCCCCTGTTAAGATGTTTAGCGCTTCTGAATGAGAGACCAAGCATTTCCTTATTTCAGTTTTTCTCAGGATTTCTGGCTACCAAGAGGAAGATAACAGCACATCTTCTGAAGTTTTGCTAACGACGGAGACTATGGCTTGTAAGAAAAATGTGAGTGCAATCCTAACCCTGGGCTGGAATAGTCAGGCCAACTGGCCTGCCCCATATTCAGCATGGGCTGGGACAGGCTGCAGCACAACCTGGAACAAGTGGAATCTATTCCCCTTCCCCCAGGTATTGTGGCAGCGGCCCGAATGGGGCTACTTGGATCTGCGTAACTAGGTCGGGGTGGATGTGGTGACTGTATGGATCAGGACCTAGATACTTTGGCAGGTCCAACGGAGTAGGGAGCTCCAAAATTAACATTGTTGATAAACAGGATTATTTGAATTAAAATGGGAACCTGGGCTTGAGTCTTTGTTTAGGGATTGCCTGCTCCTTTTCTTCATTCAAATATGAGTGCCAATATGATGCAGTAGTGTGGTGACCTGGGAAGAAGTGAGACTAGGTGCGCAATCCAACCCAGCAGCGGAATGGCAAGGCCAGCCAGCCAGCGCCATATCCAACGCATGCACTCCCTTACCGTAGGGAAGGCTCCAGCCTCCCCTATGCTCTCCTTGGATCTGCGCCTGCTAAAGAGCGGGCACAGATCCAAGAGACCGCACAGCCCGAATTGGGGCTGCGCAGCCTCTTGAATGGGCCTAGGATTCGCCCTTATGGCCGAATCCAAGTCCCGCCCCCACCTCCCTCCCTCCCACCCTCCAATCCCCAGGGCGCGCTGTCAGTGCGCCTCCCTTGCGCCAGTCGACTTCAGCCAACACAAGGGAGGTGCTGTGTAGGCACTAGAGGGCTTTAGCGCTGATGCAGGGGGGCTGCTAGGCACCCCCACATTGGCGCTAAGGTCTTAGTGCTGATGTAACGATGTTGCATCAGTGCTAAGCACCAGGTAGGATGGTGCTGTAGGAAGAAGCTGGTGTAATACTATGCACCCAATCTTCCCCTGCAACCTTGGGGGCATAATCCTAACCTGGAGTTAGGCTGGCACAGTTAGGCCAGCAAAGTTTGGCCAGCACAAAGGACACAATAAAGCAGTAGTTCCCAACCTTTTTTTGGCCATGCCCCACCTAAGCATCTCTAAAATTATGATGCCGCCCCTGTGACATATAATTCTTAATATTCAAAAACTGAATTCCTATTGACGTGGAGGAAGCCTAAAAGGCCATTAACATGGTTTAAACAAGGTTCCAAAGAACATGGCATCCATGAAAGAGAAAAATAAAAGAACAAAAGGACAGTTTAAGTACTAAGGAAGAAATCACTAGGAAATGGTGAAAAAAAATAATATGAAGTGATATGAAAAAACACAAATAAAGTTTCAAAACTGAGATAATATAAAATAATTTTAATGAAACTTTTTCTGTAATACTTTGATCATATTAATTACTATACTATAAAAATAAAGGTACCTAACAAATTCAAAATACAATTTGAATTCAGCACAAGATAAGTAGACTAAAGTTATAGGTGCATAAATTTATGTATAAAGGTCCTTCAAAAATAATAACTATGTGTGCACACTAAATACTTTTTTTATTTTATTCTAAGACTAGCTTTTTGTTACCCAGTGTTACCCGGGTAACAAATTATCCCAAGCTTCTATTAGACACGAAAAGGAATGAATTCTATCAATCAGCTCAGCGACCCTGAAAACTATGGATTTGACACTAATGTCGGTCATTTTGGACATTTTCTTTTTTGTCCCTTCTCACCCCCCATGTTGATGGGGGCCGAACTCGGACCCAAACGGCATTGGGAGTGTCACCGTTTGTCTCGGTGACCCTGGAAACTACGGATTCAACACCAATGTCGACCGTTTTCGATCATTTTTACATGGCACCCCGTTCGCACCCCCACCCCTAGGGGCTCTAGGGGGGTCTGACCCCCCACAGGGTTTGTCACCTGACCGCAAGGCACACATGGACCGAGTTTGGTGTCAATCGCTCCAGGCGTTCCAGCAGGGCATGGCGGATGTTTTGTTTCGCACCCCTTCTCGCCCCCCATGCTGAGGGGGGCCAAACCCGGACTTAAACGGCATTGAGAGCATCTCCGCTCGTCTCAGTAACCCCAGAAACTACAGATTTGACACAGATATTGGCAATTTTCGATCATTTTTACATGGCACCCCTTGCGCACCCCCACCCTTGGGGGTGCCAGGGGGGCCTGACCCCCCGCAGTGTTTGTCGCCAGACCACAAGGCATATGCGTGCCAAGATTGGTGAATTGGTGAACACACACACACACACACACACACACACACACACACACACACACTTTCTCCTTTATATACGTACTAGCTTTTTGTTACCCGGCGTTGCCCGGGTGACACAATGATCTTCCAGAGTTTGGGTTTTGCACCCCTTCTCGCCCCCCACGCCAAGGGGGTTGAAGCTGGACGCCAACTGTGGCAGGAGCCTCACTGGGTGCAGAGGCGCCCCCGGAAACTATGGATTCGATGGGAATGTCGCTGATTTTTGGCCGTCCTGACTTCAGGCCCCCTGCGGCCCTCCGGGGGCGCGGGGGGCCTGCCCCCACAGAATTTGTTGTCAGACCGCAAGGCACGCACGTGCCAGGTTTGGAGCAGATCGCTCTAGGCATTCCAGCACGGCATGGCAGACATTTTGTTTTGCACCCCTTCTGGCCCCTGATGCCGAGGGGGGCCTGAACCCAGACTCCAACTGTGTCGGGAGGCTCGCCGTTCGTCGCGGCGACCCCGGAAACTACGGACGTGATGCCAAGTGCGGCCGGTTTCATCTGTTTTCATGCGGAGACCCCTGCGCCCCCCCGGGGGCACTAAGGGGGTCTGACTCCCGCAGTGTGTGTCGCCAGGTTGGAAGGTGCACATGTGCCAGGTCTCATGTCAATCGGTGGAGGCGTGCCAGCAGGGCATGGCGAATGTGGTGTTTCTCCGGGGGGGGGGGGCGAACCTGAACTTGCCCGGCATCGGGAGCATCAGTGCGCGCCTGTGCAACCCCAGAAACTACAGAAGCCGTGACAATTTTGTCCGTTTTGGACCGTTTTCATGCGGGGGCTCCGCCCCCCCCGGGGGCACGACCCCCAAAGTGTCTGTCGCCAGGCTGGAAGGCACAGGGATGCCGAGTTTGGTGCCCATCGCTGCAGGCGTCCCAGCAGGGCATGGCGGATATTATGTCTTGCACCCCTTGTCGCACCCCATGCTGAGGGGGGGCAAACCCGGACTCTGACGGCGTCAGGAGCATCACCGTTCGCTCCGGCAACCCTGGAAACTATGGATTCGACACTGATTTTGGCCGTTTTCGACCATTTCCACTTGGGGACCCCCGTGCCCCCCGTGCCCCCGTGCCCCCCGGGGGCGCTACGGGGGTGTGACCCCTGCAGTGTTTGTCGTCAGGCCGCAAGGTGTATGCGTGCCAAGTTTCGTGTCGATCGGTCCAGGCGTTCCAGCAGGGCATGGCGGACGTTCTGTTGTGCGCCCCTTGTCACACCCCACGCCAAGGGGGGTGAACCCAGACTCCAATGGCATCGGGAGCGTCGGCACTCGTCCCAGCGACCCCGGAAACTATGGATTTGACCCCGATATTGGCCATCTTTGACCATTTTCACGTGGGGACCCCCACGTACCCCCACCCCCAGGGGCGGCAGGGGGGCCCGACCCCCGCAGTATGTGTGGCCAGGCTGCTCGGCGTCCGCATGCCGGGTTTGGTGGCAATCGGTCTAGCCGTTCCAGCAGGGCATGGCGGACGTTGTGTTTCGCACCCCCTCCTGCCCCCCCACGTGGGGGGGCTGACCCCAGACTCCAACGGCCTCGGGAGGGTCGCTGCTCATCTCGGCGACCCTGAAAACTGTGGATTTGACTCCACTTTTGGCCGGTTTTAACCGTTTTCACGTGGGGACCCCCGTATCCCCACCCCCAGGGGTCCTAGGGGGGTCTGACCCCCGCAGTGTTTGTCGCCAGGCCGCAAGGTACGTGCGTGCCAAGTTTCGTGCCGATCGGTCCAAGCGTTGAGAAGCCTATTCAGAACATACAAACATACCCACAAACATACCCGGCCACGTCCGTTTTTATATATATAGATAGATATAGATTGCCAGACTTATCGATGTACAATGGAGTTTCAAGCAAACTGTACTTGCTCCAAGTAACAATGGAGAGATAAAGAGTAAAGGTTGTCTAAACAGAAAAGACACTGAGAAGAAGATGGCATGAAAGAGGGAAATTTAAAAAACATTCTTCATTTAATTTATGAATAATAAGATATAAGAACAATTAGCGGGCTTTCAAATTCACTGTTAATAACTCAAAAAATTCACTGTTAATAGCTCATTCTCAAATTGCCTCCCTTAAAAATCAAATTGCCCCCCTTTGGGGCGTGTGTTTGGACCACTCTTGGAGTCAGAGAGTCAAGCACACAGACACGTGCCATCCCCCTGACTCCAAGTATGGTCAAAATGCGCTTTACGGTGGCCCTCGTAGGCTCCAATCTATAGCCTGTCTTTTGGCCTAGAAGGTGTCCATCAGCCAGCTGCCCCCTGTCCTGGAATACCTGCCGAAGAACGAAAGAGAAGTGTTCAAGACCTGACACCTGCTTCCTATAGTCTCCTCTCATACATACTCACTCTTGAGTATGCAGTTTTGTGAGCCTTACAGAGGTGGGGGGCACTTGCTCATGCTCTGGGTGAGAGTTTATTGAAACAGGTGAGAGTTTATTGAAACAAAAAGGAAAAATTGGGGCACACAGAGACAAACAGCCAAACTTTATGCAGTATTTTAGATTTTAGATCAGAAGCAAAGTACAAAAGCAAATGAAATTGGTTTCTGCCTAAAAAGCCCTGTAGGAAATGGTCTTAGAGCCCTCTCCTGGTGTTGAGAGGTATTACGGTGATTAACCCTGTCAGCACTCCCAGTGATGGGAACTGAACTCACAGTCTGAACCTAGACTTCAGCTGGTCTGCTCCTTTTTAATCTTCTTTTTCTGGAGAGCTTTCCACTCTAAGATCTGATTGGCTAGTTTAAACTTAATGGATCCCTACATTTCCCTGCTGCCAAGTCAAGTGGGTTGACATTGCCCATTGACCAGGTGAGAGTGAAACACAGTTTGGTCCCAGGGAGAGTGTTTGACCAGATGGCTTTGTTTCCCTGATGATACCAGACAGGTCAGTCCTCTTGCTATACATCCAAGGAAAAGCCTATCTGGAACATGTTGTGCAGAATGTTGAAGGTGCCAGGTGACTCAAGCTAAGTCAGCACCAGGGTAAACACAGATAGGTGCTTGTTTAGGAGGAGGCTGCTTGTTTACTACAAGTGGTTTGCATGTCAGACCAGGAGCAGAAAGACATGGGTTCAAATCTCTATTTAGCCATGAAACAGCCATGAGTGATATTGTGCTAGTCACTATTTCTAAGTCGAATCTACCTCAGAGAACTGTTAGTGAGGATAAATAGAGGGCAAGAACTAGCCACAGAGGATAAATAGCAATTCTTAATCTAGGAAAAAAATTAGATGCAATGAGTTTCCACTGAAAGATGAGTCACAACTATCTCGGCAATGGCTTCAGTGTGACTTAAGCACAACTAAAGAGGCAATCCTATCCACACTTACCTGGGAGTAAACCACATTGGCTAAAGTGGGACTTACTTCTGAGTAGATGCATAGGATTGGGCTCTAAATCTTTCTGAATTGGGGCCCTTGTCTGTTATACACTGAGGGTGCAATCCACAAGTCCCTTGTGCCAGCCCAGGAGTGTTGCAAATACATCGTAAAGGGTGTTTGCACCACTCTAGGGTCACGGAGGCTGACACTCAGACATGTACCATCCTTCCTGACTTCGGGAGTGATCCAACGCACTTTACAATGTGTTTGTAACATTCCTGGGCTGGATCACGGGACTTGTGCCAGCCTAACTCCAGGTTAGGATTATGCCCTAAATGAATCTTTGTCTCAGAGATTCCACTCTCATCTTGTTCCATCTTGGCTTCTTGATGTTGCAACCCCACCCCTGCCAATCTTGTGTATTTCACTCTTTCAAAAGCTGCCTTTTTTTTCACTTGCTTCAATTCATAGGAGACTTACCACCAGACTCAGATCCCTAGTACTCTGCTCTGGTCTGGCCTCAGCCATAGCTGAAATTGTCGGACATCATTTGAATGGACTCTCTGACAGATAATCCAAACCGAGACAAGACAATGATGACATGGTGCCTCTCGTCTTCCATTTATTTGGTTTCATCGCTTAGAAAAGCTATGCTTCCTGCTTGGCACATGATTATAATGTCCGGTCAACTGCTTCCTGAATGAAATTGAGTCTTGGAAAGACGAATCTGAACAATGTCAAACTGGCACATTAGACAGCTGCAACCAGAGGGCTGCAGATAAATGTTTTGACTAGAGAACAATTCAATTACTCATCCTGTTGTGATGGGAACTAAATTTGGCTAATGGCTGATGATCTGATCTTAACCCTTCTGGTTCTGTTGCCTCTTCGAAAAAGGCAATCAGGAAGGCACAAAAACTCCATGGATCAAATATGATTATTAAGGGTTAACAGGCTCCAAACAATAAGCAAGTGCCTGATCTCATCTATGCTTTACAGTAAAAATGAAGGCAATATTTGCAAACAGATTTACCGTAGCTCTTTAAAATTTTATGACTGCCTAGGCAGTTTCAGAGATGCATTCCCAGGATGAACGCAGATCAGCTGGGGGGGATGTTCTTGGCATTTCATATCCTGACCTTTTGCTATCATAATGGTATAAGATGAAAGAAAAACTGTACAGCAGCACAGACAGGCATGTTTTGCCTAATTATTGTCTCACTTATTCTTCAGCTTTAATCTCTTTCTGAAAGATTGAATGTGAAGCTGACTGCTCATAAATGTTCCAGGCAGTCAATAGTGCCACAATCTATGGATTTTCCCTCACTTTTGTGCCTAACCATCGATAGAGCTTTTCACCACCAATATGCTTTACTGGCTGACATTAAGGATTGGCTGGTATTAAGGAAAGAAAAACACCACAAAGAAATGCGTAACTTCCTTGGAGGGACGCATATTCTATTTTGTTTGGAGCTTTTGTGCTCTCCCTTCCTGGGGTAATGGGACATTTAAGATAAGCTTCGTGGGATCCATGTTAGCATTGGGGATTTATTTAACCTGTATGATTTATGTATATATTTTAATTTTGTGTATTGGTCTTTCCACTGGAGTTTGCAGTTTATGCCAATGAAAGTCTTTGAATTTTGAATTATCTGGGTCAGTCTAAGACTCCTTGAATCTTGACCCCTTCTTCTGCCATAATTTTTCTTCCTTTTCCCTGAATTGTAAAGAGAGGAACTGAAAAGAAAGTGTGGAGAAGAGTGGTGGGATAGAGCTATGCTCCTCAAACTGTTGGGTCACAACCCACCAGTTTGTGGAGCCCTGCCCTGTTTCCCTGGGGTGGGGAGGGGGAGAAAGCAGCTATGTAATCCCCACGATCATGCAACTGCCTGGACAAAAGGGACTGTTTTTAACATACCTTAAGATAGAGCCGGGCTCCTGGGAGTGCGGGGCTCCTACACTCCCCAGAACTAGGCGCTATCTTCTTCTTCTTCTTCCTCTTCTTCTTCTTCTTCTTCTTCTTCTTCTTCTTCTTCTTCTTCTTCTTCTTCTTGTTGTCAGTCGCTAAGTTGTGTCCGACGTTTTGCGACCCCATGGACCACAGCATGCCAGGCCTCTCTGTCCTCCACTAGCTTCCAAAGTTCGCCCAAGTTCATGTTCGTTGCTTCAGTGACACTATCTAACCGTCTCATCCTCTGCTACCTCCGCACTACAATCCCAATCTGAGTCATCCTTCCCAGCTGATGTTTACAGTTTAAAGGAAATCTCAAATGGGAAGGCAATGCAATAAACGTCTCATCCATTTGGGCCCTCAGTTTCAGCTCCATCACTGTCCATATAGAAATACTGCAGCTAAGGTAATAAGAATCCAACCTGGCCTTCCTATGCCAGACTAGCTTGTGAATTGTCAGCATTTTCTTGGTACACATTTGATAGGGATAAATGACAAAATCAGTCATGATACAATTATAAGCTTTTTCAGACACACCTAGTGGCTTTAGCAGCTCAGCTTTTTAATCACTAGACAGGTTCATGGTGTGTGGACAGCAAGGGTGAAAGTTATAAAGTGAACTTTTCGCTAACGTGCTTTTATGGGACAGGATTGGAGGTAAGCCAAGTCATGTGGGGATGAAAGAAGTCATTGGTGACATTAAAATAGTACTGTTTTTAAAAATCATATTCAACATTATTTCCTCTTTTTTTTTAAGTTCCTCTAGGGTCCTTCTCTGCAGCCTACTCAATGAGACATAAAACCTATCATGGAGCTTGTTGCTTTTTTTCTCCCTGTGTTAAACAAAGATACCTGTGCTGAATTTGACTTCGGAGTTTCAGGCATCAGAGAGTACAGTATGAGTTTTCTAGAAATATGGTGGCCCTTATGTGTAGGGAGCTAAAACATTTCTGTTCTGTCTGCCTTTAATCAGTTGCTTCTCTTTCATTGCATTGGCTTTTGCATGTTGTAATGTTTTGCTGTTAATTTGATGGTTGTTCTTGACATTGTTCTATTGTTTTTACTATAGTATTTTTTAATTTTTGCTTTCATTTTTTTTCCCTGTTCTGTAATCTACCTTGAGCTATCTGTAAGGGTTTGGAAAGGCAGGATAAAAATATTTTTAAGTAAACAAACATACAGAGCTTACACCCAACTATGATAGCTGTCTGAGATCCAGCCTGGACTTAGCCAGGATCCCTAAACTATCCATGACTCAACCGTCCAATGTACCCAGAGGGGAGGGGAGGGGCAGCAACAGAGGGCAATTTGGAGCCTTGGCCACTTGCTGCAGGGCCCCAACATGGTGCAACAGCCAGCAGCATCTGTCGGGCAACAACCACCCACCCAGAACTCTTGCAGGAATGGCCCTTCTTTTGAGGCAGGGAAAGGGACTGACTGAGTGGCATGTGCCACCTTATTTGAGGGCCAGGTGCTGATGGTGATTGCCGAAGGGGATAGAGCCGCCTGCCAAAGGGGGAGGAAAATGTTCTGGATGGTGATGTGAACCCCCTGCCCATGAAGCATGTAGTGAGAGGGAGGACTCCAAGCAGACTAAGCGAATGTAGGAGGGACCAGCCCTCCATTGGCCTTCCCTTTCTGGGGGTAATTAGAAATCAATTGAGCAAATGTGTTCCTCTTAGTAAGAAGTCCAAATCTTCCAGCACATCTTACTGCCTTCTGGAAGTCATAACTGTAGTTACTAATTGTCACACTGTCCCTTTACTTAACTTGTTTTTGTTATACATCATTAGCTACCCTTTGGGGATCTTGTCCTTGGCTGGTCTTCCTTTATGGTATCAGTACAAAATTCAGTGTCAATATTTTGATGTGAGACAAAGTGTTTTATGCATGTAGTGCTTTGGTGGCTGCATGAGTTTTACAGTTGAGCTCCTTAAGCATTTTTGCCTTTCAGCTTATGATTTTGCTCTTTACATTTGTCACATGTTCTTTGGAGGCCCAATAAATGGGGGCCCACAACATTTCTCTGTGAAAGGGGAAGGTGTGGCAAATAGGAGGTAATCCTCCTGTCCTCCACCTCCTTACCCACAATGCCTGACTCCATGGAGCAGTGGGCTCCATCAACAGCCACTAAGAAGCCTTCTGCTCTAGATGGGAAATGCCCAGCTGGAGTAAAGGCAGTGGTGGGATTCAGGGGGTTCGCCCAGGGGTAGGCAACCTTAAATACTCCAAGAGACATTTGGACCCGTTTTCTGGAGAAAAGAAAACCTCGGGAGCCGCAAAACCCTTTTGACATCTAAAATGAAGAAAATACTGCATATATAGTTTTTTTTTACCCTTATGCTATGTATAAAAAAACTATAGGGAGTGGCAACAGGATGCCAGAATTTTGTTGTCTCATGCCTTCCTGGGGCACCTGGTGGGCCGCTGTGAGATACAGGAAGCTGGACTAGATGGGCCTTTGGCCTGATCCAGCGGGGCTCTTCTTATGTTCTTATGAGCGATTGCGGCTGAAAATCGGGTCTCGACATTCGTCATTCGCTGTCTCCAGCTTTCTCTCTCTCCCACCCCCAACCCTGCTACCAATCCTCCACAGCCTTCCAATCGCGCGTAAAAAAAATGAACGGCAGAACAAAAACCAGCCACCACGCTGCACCTTGCAGGGCAACGCGGCGGATCGCCCGTTTGCAAAGAGCACATGCGACAAGC
Source organism: Lerista edwardsae (assembly GCA_029204185.1). NCBI lineage: Eukaryota > Metazoa > Chordata > Lepidosauria > Squamata > Scincidae > Lerista > Lerista edwardsae. The sequence continues at coordinate 23,335,208 of JAJKFI010000001.1, read as the reverse complement.
AGCAGCAGGATGGGTGGGCAGGGCAGACCCCAGAGCCGAGCCGAGCCGAGCCGAGCAGCTGCCCATGCAACTGCTGCCACTATGGGGTGTGTTGTTGTTTTTTCAAAACGGTGGAGGATTTTTTATTTTTAGGTTTGCAAAAGGGGGATTCCAGGCTCGTGCACAGGAACTTTTGCAACTTGCACGCCATCGATGCAAACAATCCCTCCACGTTGCAGAAAGAGGGACCGGGCAAAAGATCCTGGAAAACAGGCAGGGGACACACACACACAACTGCGAGACCCAGCGCTTTCCGTGCTTGTAAGTGGGAGCTGCCCCAACGCGTGCAAAACCAGAGGCAACTTTGCAACCCGACCGAGAGCGAGCCAGAAAGTTTTCCCCACCGGCTCTCTATTGCACGCCGCCGCCCCCCGCCACGCTCCATCCCAGCTCTGCGTGTGAAGCAATGCAAACACATGGAACATTCAACACAAAAAGCCACACACCCTTCCAGCCGGCGGATCAGCTCTGGAGCTTCGCGGGTTGCCTTCTGCACAAAGCTATCCACAGACCGAGCGGGAGGCCAGCCACCGCCGCTGCCAGCACGTTCTCCCCGCTTCCCGGAGCAGCATGCAGCGCAGGACTGGTGCCGAGCGGAGAGGCGCTCTCGGTAGCAGCTCCCGGCTCAGGGGGCTTGGAGGGAAGGGGAGAAAAAGGGGCGATTCCCAACCTGCAGCCCTGAGCACAGTGCAGCCTACCAGGAGGGAGAGCAAGCCCGTGGTCGCAGCCAATGCTGAGAGTCTCCTTTGCTACTTTCACCCGGACTCCGGAGCCGCAGCAGATGGCTAAAAGAGCCACATGCGGCTCCAGAATCATAGGTTGCTGACCCCAGGCCCAGGTTCTATAGAACCAGTTGTTAAATGGCCGGGCCCCGCCCACTCGCTTACCTCGGCTGGCTTCAGGGTTTTTTTTTGCTCCGGCTATGACATAATAGAACCGGTTGTTAATTTATTTGAATCCCACCACTGAGTAAAGGGCTGAAGCAGTGGCTGTCCAGCTAGTCTCTGTCATGGCTTCGAGGCAATGGAAGGGTGTGTGAGAGAGAAAATAGAGTAGCTGAGGTGCAGGGAGGCAATTGCAACAAGCTGAGGTGCAGGGAGGCAACAAGCTAAGCTTGATTCTAGTGGCCTAAATTGTGAAAACCTTTGTAAATACAAATAATACCATCATGCTATATATCATTGGAAAGGTAATTTAATGCAGAATGCAATGAAACAAACTTTGTTATTTTATTTATATAATAAAATAAATAAATATATATATATTTTCTATCAAAAGTTATGGCCAATTAACCAGCAAATCTTTTATTTACTTGTGATTTTTTTCGTGAGTGGTTGGGGGAGGGGTTACAAAATCTTCTTTGATCCTGTGTAGTAGATGTCTTAGCTATGCCACTAGTTGGAGAGAGGGATAGCCTGATCCAAACCCCATTGGCCCTGGAGTCAACCCAAAAAGTTCAGCTTATCTCAGACTCAGGAAAGAATTGCGGCAATCTGTGTTTTCCCTGAGTTCAAGGTACTCGAGACACTGTTGGCTTTAGTACCAAAAGGAAATTGAACTTCCTTCCTCCTCCTTTCACCTCAAAGTGATTACAGGAACTTGCGTTAGGCTGAAGGGGAGCATGTGCCAAGCCAGTTGCCTCTTTGAAACCTCACATAAACATTCATGCTGCTCTTTTATGGGGCAGCCATTAATAAAGTCCTGCTTTTTTGTGGAAATAGGTCAGATCTCCACATAAAATGACCTTTGCATTGTTCTCTAATACACTGCTTTATTTTCCTATATGTATGAATAGCAAAATTCTTGTATATTGGGAGAAAAGAAAGGAGGATACTTCGCAGGATTTTATTAGCAGAGTGATTCATATTGGAGACGGTGTTCCCCATGACTGTTTACTGTTAACTGTAGAGATGCCAGGATGCAAGTTGGAATGTTAATGCATCGAGAATCAAAGGCATCAAGAATAATCATCAGGATCCTGTGCTCCCAAGGCTACTAGAGACCTTATGTGTAGTATGTGTGTGGACCTTTGCTATACTCCCCTAGAAATACAGTTCAAACACTGTTTGCCGCAAACCTTTCAGTTGTTCCAGGGTACCCAGAAGGCTGAACTGGATAGCAAGATGTGCAGTTAGGGATTTCCATACCAGACAAAGGAATGAGATAGGATTCACACATGATTCATAGCACACCAGTTACTAAATAGGAAATATTGGCATTTTAATTGGGAGGTATGAAATACCACTCCTGCCGTAGCAGTTTGAAAGCATGTAAAAATGCAAGTAGATAAATAGGTACCACTTCGATGGGAAGATAACAGTGTTCTGTGCGCCTTGGCGTATAGTCATGCCAGCCACATGACCACGGGAGCTTGTCCTAGGACAAACACTGGCTCTTCAGCTTAGAAACGGAGATGGGCACCGCCCCCTACAGTCGGTCATGCCTAGATCATTCGGTCGTGGGGAAACCTTTAGCCTTTTTTTATGAAATACCACAGGTTCGCATTCCAGCTTGCATGCACCCTTATCTAGTTTGCAGAATAAAAAATTCTAAAAAATTATTTTCTAAAAACGTTTTGCAACCCACCAAGAATTGTCTTCATCATGTCCAAAAATATTCCCCTCTACTTCCTTCTATGCCCGTGATAGTGAATGATTGCTGTTCATGTACTGAATACTGGGAAAATAATGTACCTCCTATGTGAAAGTGCTTTTCACATAGACATTGTGAAAAGACATTGCTTTTCTGTGCATGATTTATACCAGATAACTCTATCACACATGTTGCTAATCACACTGATGGACCCATTGCTATTATATGCTAAGTCAAAGGGAGAGCTCAGGTCACAGAAAATATTCCAATTAAATGTAGAAAGGCTTTACACAATCTCTGCTCCTCCTCCATGTCTGTCTTTCTCCTAGGACCTGAAAATCCCATTGCTGGTCTTTCTCCAGAGTCAATAAAAGCTATTCAAACATAAGTGATACAGTAGAGCTCAGGAAAACATATGCTAAGTATTTGGGTAATGTATGAAATATTAGGACACCCACATTTGCTGACAAGTCTCTTCATTTCCTAGTAGTGCATGTAATCCATAGAACGGGGATGTACCACAACAAACTCCATGGAAGAAACAGAACCACAGACCACACCTATGCAGGAATTTGGTCCTAATTCAGTCAGGCTTTTGTGCTGAGTTGTATTCACAGAGACGGCTGTTAACAGTTAAAGGGATTTTCATGGTTGCTGAATTTCAGATAAAGAGCAATTTGACGAAATGAAAAGTGGGGAGAGGGAACTTTTCCTGTTTCCAAAACAAGCATTCTGGATGAGATGAAAACAAGAAAGCCATATCAGGTTGGGTATTTTTTTTTTAAGATTTAGCAAAATGTGAGAATAATATTTTGTTTCAAGAATATTATTAGGCATTCAAAGAGTGGCAGATGGCCAAAAAAGCACTCACTGGAGCCTTTCATCCTCTCTTCCTCTTGGCTTTTTCCCCCTTTTCAGTTCTTTCCTTAGGGGGAGACTGGGATATTTTATCAGCCATTTGTATTATTCCATCTACCCTCAGTTTTAAGACCTTGCTTGTACTAAGCTGGTAGTTTAATTAGATTGAAGTTAAATAACAGATTTTAAATAGCTCTTTCTCAGCCAGTACAGACGTACTACTTTACAGTACAATATGGATGTACAGGGCATCTAATGAATCAATAAATTCCCTTCTTGAACCAGATTAAGATTGATTCCAAGGATGATGCTGAGGCTGTGTAGATAATAATGCTGAGCATCCCCACCATTATAAAAGGCTGAAAGCATTTCACAGACATCATTGGGTTGTAATCCATCATTACACTAATCCTATAAGGTAAGACAGAATTTTCTCTCTACTACAGAGGTATATGGACAAATCAGGATGTCCCTGGTTGGCATTTGACCTTTGCTATGGACAAGTTCCAACCAGGGACATCCTGATTTGCCCATATACCTGCCCAGTTTATGTATAAAAGGCAGTGTTCGGGAAACACTGGCCCCTTTAAGGGAACAAAAGAAGGCCCCTTTAACTCACTGTGTCGAGTTAAATAATTTTATCCGAGCCAAGTTTCAAGACTGCTGGAGGGAAAAAAAATTCTTAAAGTAATGGAGTGCAGGGAGGTAAGGTAAGAAAGAGGGTATGTACTTATTTTTCCATAAAGAATGTACATGAACGTACTCCAGTGTACTCATTCTCACAAATAGAATAAATTTCACCACACTTTAAATCTGAACAGAACAGATACATGGACAGATTTTCCACTTCATTTACTTTGAGTCTGAAGACTTCTGTCATACTGTATTATTATTATTATTATTATTATTATTATTATTATTATTATTATTA
>JAJKFI010000001.1:23284059-23330778 GCA_029204185.1 Lerista edwardsae | reverse complement strand
TATTATTATTATTATTATTATTATTATTATTATTATTATTATTATTATTATTATTATTATTATTGGCCTGTAAACCACTTTGTGAACTTTGTTGAAAAGCAGTATATGAATAATCTTGGTTGGTTGGTTGGTTGGTTGGTTGGTTGGTTGGTTGGTTGATTGATTGATTGATACCAGGTCATGCTCAGCTTCATCACACAAGCTGATTACATGGATTTTGTGGCATCATATGCAAGGCAAACACTGCCCAGATCTGTGGGTCTGTTTGCTTTAATACCCCTGCTGTGCCCCTTGCTGTAGTACAGGCATGCCCCAGTCTCCACAGGGGATAAGGTTCTTGCCTCCCCTACCCCCCCCCCCCCCCGTGGATACCTGACACTCTGGATAAGAGGGAATCTATGTTCCCACCCTCGAAGAAGAATATTTTTGTGGGGGTGAGGACTCCCTGTACTCACACACACACACCCGAGCAAGAAGATTTTTTAGTGACCCACAATAAGAATAAAGGAAGATAAGGGGCCCTCCAATCTGTGGATAATTGAAACTGTGGCTACTGAATCTGTGGATATGGGGACTCCCCTGTATTTTGTCAGAGCAAAGTCCTACAGGCACTACACTGTTTGAGACAGTGACATTCCTGATGGGAGGCACGAAATGTCCCACGTGCCAAGCTGGGGTATGTGGAAAAATAGCTGCCAGTCCCCTCACTTGGTGTCCTGGGGTTGCACCCCACCCCAAGTTGTGATTATTTTGCCCTCAGAGCAGCAGTACAGGGAAAGACCTCCCCCCAGCTCTGAGGGTTGGCACTTTTCCCCTTCCCATCCCTCCTCCTCTGCTCTAAAAAAAAAAGAAGAGAAGAAGGGGGCAGGAAAAACCTCTGACGGTGGCTGCAGCCACAGCTAGAGCTTCCCCACGTCTCTCTAGGGGCTGCTGTCTTCCGCTTTTTTAAAGCAGAGGAGGAGGAGAGGCGAGCGGGGCTGCGATGGTGATTGTAGCCACAGTTGGAAGCCTTTCCCTCCACCCACCCCCCTTCTCTACTTTAGAAACAACGGAGAAGGATGGTGGCCTCCTGAGAGGTGCGGGGAAGCTCCAAGGGTGGCTGCAATTCCAGCCACTGTCAAGAGGTCTTTCCCACCCCATCCCCTCCTTTTAAAGGGGCGGATGCTCAGGATGCATCGCTCTGAGTGTCCATCCCTCTCCATAGCAGCAGGAGCTGTTCGGGAAAGTTTTTTTATAGAGGCAGCCACCAGCAGTAATTGCGGAGACATCATTACATCACCACAATTACTCAGGAGGGTGGCATTGTTGGTCCTGGCTCCCAGGCAGGGAGAGATCCAGGACCACCCCTGGTTTGAGAAACACTCAAAATTCCCAATTCTGCTATATCCCTCCAAAGTGGCTGTATGCTATGATATCTTTTGCACTGGCACAAGAATGTTTATATGGGAAGCTAAACATTGCATTGTAACAATGTCTATTTTGTAGGATTGTGCCCTTCGCTCTGGCAAACCAAGTGATGCGTGCACCTCTTCCATCTTCCCCTGCGCGCTGCTCTATTCCTTCCCCCATGCGGGGTGCAGCAGCCTCTCTCTTCCCCCGCTTTGACCAGCCAGTAAGAGGCAGCACCCGGAAGCACAACCCCTGCCCCCTGCTGACCAATAGGGTACACACACGGCACGCAAGGGGGCAGTCTGTGGCGGGAAACGTAGCCCAATCACAGCCTTCTGATATTTTTGAAACCAGCCTTGCACTGTATAAATAAAGAGAACGCAAGGGGAAACTTCCTCTTTGACCTCTTCACCATCTCAAGCCTCCGTGTGTTCCTTTCACCTTCTGCTGGCTGTTTGCCAGCTAAAGGTCCCGCAGTTTCTTCATCTCCGCTAGCTGAAGAGCGCTAGCTGGAAGATCCCCAACACTATTTTACCCTTTCCAGATGCTCCTTATTTTAAGGAATGCCTCTTGTGGGTTTTGAATGTCTGATTGGAAAATTTACACGGTTTTCCAATATTTGTGAGTTTGGAGTCCTCAGAGGAGATCCTAGACTGTCTCCCAGCGAAGGCTTGATGACCAGGAATTTTACTGCCTCAAAAGGGCAAACGCTCAGGGGGAGATACTTGTCCCTTTTAGTAGGAAAATGCTGCTGGGATTTATGAGAGGCTGAAAGACAGCCAAAGGATTATTGACAATGCTGGAGACAGATTAGCATGGTTTATTCCACAGTTAATCCCACAGTTTGAAGTTAACGTGTGGATTCAAATTCCACATGGGTTGACGCTCACAAATGTAAGTCACAGATGCAATTTCTCAAAGATGTACTGTATGTTTGGTGCAGGCCTTAGAGTATTTGGGAGACATTTTTGGAGTCTGAAGGTGCAATCCTAACCTGGAGTTAGGCCAGCACAGTTAGGCCAGCAAAGTTTGGCAGGCATACGGGCCAGTGTAAAGCGCGTTTGGACCATTCTCGGAGTAAGGGAAGATGGCAGACATCTGTGTGCTAGCCTCTGTAAGAGTGGCCCAAACATACTTTACGGTGTCTTTTGTGCCAGCCAAACAGTGCTGGTCTAACTGTGCTGGCCTAACTCCAGCTTATGATTGTGCCCTTAATTATTCTTGGCCACCATGTGTATCTATACATTTCTCATATATCTCTTGAATCTTTAGGTTCATTATTGGGGTACCTTGTTCTTTTCCAGCTAGTGTTGGACAATCCAGCCCCATAATCACTACCTGTACACCAACCAGCCTCAGAATAGTTACAGATTGATCTTTTAATACTGCCTCTTTCCCATTTTTAAGGCTGTTTACAATGTTTCAGTCTAATATCTAGCAACAGTGAACTAGCAGCAGTGAATGGTATAGTTATCATTTCAAAGACAAATATGATTTCTCAATATGTTTTTGTAATGGAATATTTTTGGGCTTGCCAAGGGGAAAGTTTGTTTTCATATATCAATGTTTAAATCTAAAGACTCAGAAACACGTTGTGTCCGTCTTCTCCATCAGCCTGTTTAGCTTCACCTTTCCTGCTGGCATTTCTCAGTCACTCTCGCAAACTGCCATGCGAGGCAAGGCAAATGCTTTCCAATTAGCAAGGCTGCTAGAAATCTGCTTCACATCATTTGGTGTCACTGTTACACATAGCAAGCTGCTCCAGCCACGTTCTGTAATGAAATACACACAGAGGACCTAACCTTTTAAATGAATGCACATGTTGTGTTCCATTTACTCAACTCATCATGCATCCAGGGCCTCCAATGCACTGGGCTTAATAACTCTTTTGACAAGAGGGGCTACTTAGAGCCAGGCCTGCTGATATGTCAGGACTGTGGATGTAGGCCTTTGTGATTCATACAACAAAAATGCATTGCCCCCTACTGCTAATCTTGTGTTAAAACAAGGAAATCCTACATTTCTGAATGGAACAAAAAAGAGTGCAGATGAAAATGTAGGCTCCAACCTGTCCTATACTGTGCTTGGATTCGGCATAGGCCTGTTGGCCTTGCCAATCCAGCACAGTATAGGATTGCGCTCTCAGTATGAAATATCTGGGAGTCATTCTGAATCTGGCTAATCAGAGTTTGCATCATCGTTGCATTCAAAGGCCCAGCTGTACACAGAGGGAAACATTAAGCAATGTGTGTGCATGACTCCAATGGACCCTGTGGTTCCAGTGCTGTGTCCTCTTTTGATACGCCACAGAGCAATCCTCATTTTAGTAGTGTTTAATTAACAAGAACTGACTTTCCTCCGCAGCAAGAACTAATTTTCAATAAATAAATGTGTAACTCACTAATTTCTGAAAAGGGCTATAATTCGGTGGTAGAGTGCATGTTTTGTCCTGGAGTCACTCTCTGGCTTCTCCACAGCAAAAGGGTCATGCACTGTAGTAAGGGAGGGGAAGACCCCTGCTAAGATCCTGGAGAGCTACCATCAGAACAGACCATGCTGGGCTAGATGGATCAATGATCTGACTCAGTATAAATCAGCATTGAATGTCCCCAAACATTATCTCATTCAGTTGTGGACCACCGCAAAGTCTCTCAACCTCAGTTTCCCATCCGTAAAATAAAAGCCTGAATAAAAGACCTATAATTAAAGTTGTTCTAAGCAATAGATAAGACATTGACAGTGCAAGCCTATGCATGTCTACTCAGAAGCAAGTCCCCCTGTGTTCAGTGGGACTTTCTCTCAGGAAAGCATGTATTAGCCTTAGGGCGCAATCCTAGCCAACTTTCCAGCACTGACGTAGTTGTGCCAGTGTGGCATGTGCTGCATCCTGCAGTTAGGGGACAGTCACAGAGGCCTTACCTCAGAGCTGCATTGTCCTTACCTCAGAGCTGCATTACCTCAGAGCTGCATTGTCCTCGTGCAGGAACATTGGTTAGGATTTGCCCTTTGTTCTTGAACTGTCCATGTTAAGCCTGATAATCTGAATAGCTCCAACCAAGGAGGAACTTGCTGTTCAGCAACAAAGCCAACAGGACAATTACCCCAAATCTGCCTTGTCAAACTGAGGGGGGGGGGACTTGGATTTCAATGGGGAGGGGATTCTCAATGAAATGCAAATGTCAGCTCTTGAGTCTAATCAAAAATATATCAAAAAAATACAAAAAAAAAATACAACCTTCCAGTGTCTTTTAAGGACATTTGCTGCAGGAGTGACAGCAGAGTTAAAGCACTGGCTCAGGTTCCATGATCTGCGGACACTCAAATCTTCAATACTGTGGAAGCAATAGCACCAGTGAATGAGCAGGGGTGCTATGGGCAGAGATTTGCCCCAGGGCCTTTGAGTACCTGGCACCAGCTCTGACTTGCTGTAATTTTTTGTTTCTCCTTCCTGTCAACTATAGCTATCGAATGTCCCCCGAGTCATCCCCAGAATAGACGCACACACTTTAAAGACAGAGGTGCATCATCAGCCGCAGCACTCCTTCATCCCAACTTCAGCACAGCATCGAGCCAACGGGGCTACTCAGAAAAGAACTTTGATGCAGAGCAATGTTTGGAATTACCAAAAATAAAAAAGCCCTAGGTGATGAAATCCCCCTGAAAACATTTAGAATAGACCTGTTGCTTACTAGCTATTTGTTTGCTGGTTCTAAAGGGTGCATTATTTGCCTCCCCCTCCCATGCAACTCCCAGGCTGTATCTGAGGCAGTGCCGTTAGGTGCCACCTTTTTCCCCTGGTGCACTATATATCCCCTGTGCCCACTATATCCCCCCCCAGACTTTTCGTTCGGTGCGCCTGCTCTGTCTCTGGTGTTTCCTCTCCCTTACTCTGATATTGGCACATCAGCACCAGACCAGCCTTCACTCCCCCACAGCCAGACTGACACTCCCCACATCACAGCTTACCCTAAACCCAACTTTTCTTCCTTCTCCTCCTCTCTTTTCCCACGACCACATTCCTCCTCCTCTCTGCTTTCCTCTTTTGCTGATGGCTGCGTCCCATCTTGAATGAAAGTTATAGTGTTGAAATGACTGGAGGAGAAAACAGACTTTTTTTCTCAATGCTGTATCAGATTTATTTCAGAAGTGGGGCACAATTCCATAGTTTGAAGTTCCAGGTAGCACAGAAATGCAACATTAAACACAGCTTCATGAAATACATGCAGTACTAGTCAGAAAACAGATAGGCTCGTCCGAACAATGACTCCCTCAATGGCATGTGAAGATGGTTTCAAGACCCTTAGGTTTCTATTTTTACAGGAATAGCATGCAACTAATGCTGATCCAAGCAAGTTCAGATAGGCATGTGAAGCAATTTTTTGAGAGTGTTATTGGGGAGAGCCAAAATGAACTGAGCGTGATTTTTTCCTTCATAGCAGCAAGTGTGTTTTTCTTTTAACACCCTCTCTTTTTATTTTCCCCCCAATTTATTTCTTGGCCATCACGCCCCTGCACAGGAAATGTCTTGGGGTTCCTCCCAATGAGATCAATCATGATAAACCTTCCTGGGTCACACCACACCAACTCCTGCATTCTGCAGCTGCAGAGGATTTTGAGTATGTTACACTTCCAGCTCAAGGGGGCAACAGTGAAGACTAACAAGTCTTGACAATGCTCCCCTAGGAACTGAAATGTGCATCCTAGAAATTGGCCCAGAATCTTTAGCTATGCAGTTGTGCAGCAGAAGTGCAGGAGTTTCCTGAAAGAACAAAGTCTGAAAAAACATTGAACCATAAGGCAAGGATTGAATGTGTTGAACCTTTCTAGCAGCTGTGCCTATACATTGAACAGGTCTACTGCTGTATTTCCATGTCTGATCCTCGGCTCTTCATCCCGTTCATTTGGTGGGTTGTGACTCCTGGGCTTAGAACCGCTGGCAAGGACTGCACCCGCTCAGGCTTCTTTGCAGTGATTGCGGAGAACAAACAGTTGTGGAGCTGAAACCGGCAGGGAGAGGCCTTGGTCCAGCACAGCCGATCCCCTCAATGCACGGAGTTGGAACACAAGGGTTACATTGCTCAATGCAAAGAGGCTGGTCGGGGCAATACAGAGATGGTCCTGGGACGTTCACAACGAAAGGTGGTGGCTGAATGGTCACGGTGGTGGTGGGGCAGGTGGAAGAGCATCGGTTCCATCGGGAAGACATTGTTGCTGAATTGGTGGTTGAATCTGAAGGAACATAGCAGAGAGGGAAAGATATATTGTACAGTTATTAGCTAGAAATGGTAAGATTTTATGTTTATTTTAATTTCTCTCTCTGTGCCATATAAGCTCATTCAAAACTCCTGGTAAGCAAGCTCTGAGTAATGCATGCATGAGATTCTGCAGCACCTCAGTGGCACCTGTGGGCCATTCGTATGATTGCAGGTGAAATAATTGGTTAAATAATTAACCCTTTCTTTGACCTGAGTCCATTCTAATTGTTTTCGTGATCAATTGGCTTTGTTATCTCCTTTTCTTTACTAGAGTTCAATATTCTACATCTAACGTTGAATTTTGCCTGTTTCTGGGAAAAATCAGTGGACTGTCATGTCTCCTCATTCTGTAGGGGCTACTGTAATAGTGATTCACTATTGTTCTAGAAGACAATCTGCTTGGCAGGTGGCAGCAGATTCAATCTACTGAGGCTAGTAAGCTGTGTGTCAAAACAGGGAAGAAAAGGAAATGGGAAGGGAGTGAGCGTGCTAAACTACTAGGCACTACTGCCCTGGATCAGTGTGCAGTTGCTGGTAGCCTCTCTCTGCATCCTGACAAAAATGAATTGGGAGTTGTTTGTATAGTACCTAGGGTGCTGGTAGCACAAACTAAAATATTGAACAGTTTAGATGTTACATTTTATGTTTTTGAAAAAAGTTGCATGAAGATTCTGGCCAGCCATTGATGATTAATATATGAATATCTAGACCTTGTTATCCCTAAACTATTTAAACTAATTATTTTGCCCCCGCTACTTCTTACACTAATTTACACAATCCCTAGATTCTGGTGGGCATCAGCCTAAGTGCACTCACAGAAGTTGGGCTCTTCAACAGTCTAGGACTAGACATTCTCCTGCAAGTTAAAATATTTGTGGATATCACATTTCTTCTTGGGCTGCAATCCTGTCCACATTTACTTGGGAGTAAACCCTATTGACTTTAATGGGACTTTAATGTCTGAGTAGACATGCATAGGACTGAGTTCCTAGTAGCTTAGGCAGGGAAGCTAAAAAACTAAATTTCACCCAAGTTTGAAAAGCACACCAAAAGCCACATTGACCCAGCTTGATCTGAATTCTGAGACTCCATCCTCCAAATTTGGCAACCAACAAATAGAATAAAATTTGGTGCTGAATGTTGGAAAGTAAGTACAGTGTCATCTGCAGGGCACAGGGGAAGATTATTATACAGGAGACAGATGACTCCAAGGCTATTTGTCTCAGACCCTTATTTTGTTCTCTTTGACCTGTGGAGGTGTGTCCCTTTCTGGCTGCTGCTGCTGCTGCTGCTGTCTCTCTATCTCCTGACATTGCAACATGCAAGCAGCTTTCCCCATGAGCTGTGCCCGCTGCATAGAATTCAGTATGCCATGCTCTCTGTCACACATACACACACACAATAGCCTTAAGAGAGCCTGCTCTAAAGTGGGTTTTTCCCCCCTTTGCAACCTTTTGACTGCCTCTGCTCCTGTTTCATTGTCCCCAACAAACTAGCAAGGATTGGTAGGAAACAATCAGAAAAAAGGATTTTCCAATGCAAGTCTCTGCTTAATTTCACCCATAGAGCCCATCTTCCAACATTGAGAAATTCTGCCTCTGTGACAAATTAATTAACAAATGGTACACATAATGAAGAAAATTCAGAAAATCAAGATCACATTTAGAGATAAATACTGCCTGAAGCCTTTGCAGACAACTTAAAACATACCTCAGCAACTCTTACCTGATTTCCCAGTGAAAAGAGCTCAACTGAAGTGTCTCAGTGTTGAGGGAAGCTGATGGTGTTGCTGAGTTTCCTCTGCCTTTTTATACTATTTCTGAAGACTGAATAATGCATTTTACTTACATGTGATTCCAACTAATTACTAGCATTGTCCCTCTTGTCACACCCAATTTGTCTCAAGGAGTGATTTCATTGTTTGTAAGGCTTCGTCCTCTTTTGCTCATGTTTCACCCCACAGGTGTGGTCTTTAACTCTGGAACTTGCTGTGGCTCCACCGTTTTCCAAGTGATTTGGGGTGTCCATTTTTAGAGTTGTTACCATTCAAAGTAGTGTAGTACCTATTAGAACCAACCAAAAAGTAACAAATTGTCAAACAGCAAGCTTTTCGATCTGATAGGATTCTTCATGAGGCTAGATGGTAAGCAAAAAGTGGGGGAAGGCAGCATACTGGAGACATCTTGTAGATTCCATAACAAACTGCATTTTGTAAAATCAAAAGATAGGAGGTTTTCATGCAGACTTGAATCAGCCGCTGAAGGAATCCTAACTGAAGTGTGATCATAATTTGGTGGCTCTTCTGGATGCACACAATCTGAAGAATTTCAAGGGAAACCAGAAGATATTTGAAAGATATTATAGTTGGACCTCTGAATCAGCACAGGGGATCTGTTCCTGGACCACCACCACTGCAGATACAGAACCTGCAGATAATGAAATCTGTGGTTTTGGTCCATAGGACTTTTTAATGGAACCAGAGATGTTATCTGGTCACCGTCCAGAGGTGTTCTGAGGCCTACAGAAGCCTCTATGGCAGTGGTTCTCAAACTTCTTAGTATTGGGACCCACTTTTTAGAATGACAATCTGTCTAGGACCCATCGGAAATGATGTCATGGCTGAAAGTGCCACAATTGTGACACCAGAGCCTGCTGCTTTCCTGAGAATGCAGCAATAAATTGGGTTATTTCTCAGCCATTTTCCAATAGTAAAGTGAATCAGAAAGGGAAAAAAGCCTATTTACAATCTTGACTGAAGCAAAACACCCACACAGTCCTCCCCCTTTCCAGCATCCTGTCTTCCCATATTTTCAATCTGGCTGTTCTAGGTGCTGCATGGCCCACCTAAAATTGGCTCGCAATCCGCTGGTGGGTTCTGACCCACAGTTTGGGAATCTCTGCTCTGTGGGCCTCGGAGAGGCAAGGTAGGTGCTAGAAAGGCACTTCTGGTTTTGTAAAAACCAGAGTCCCCTTCTAGCACCATGTGTGGCTTCTGCAGGCCTCAGTAAAGCTCCCGTATGCTTCCAGAGAACATATCCAGTTGTATCAGGATATTTTATAGGGATACCTATGTGCATTCCACCTTCATGAGACTTTGCCTTACTAAGGGCACAATCCTAATCTGGAGTTAGGCTGGCACAAGTTCCATAAACATAAAGTGCGTTTGCACCACTCTCCGAGTCAGGGAGGATGGCACACAGATGTGCACCATCCTCCCTGACTTTGAGAGTGGCACAAATGCACTTTATGGTGTGTTTGTGACACTCCTGGGCCGGTACAAGGACTTGTGCCAGCCTAACTTCAGGCAGGATTGCACCCTGAATATGTCTACTGAAAAAGAAATCAATGTTGAAATCCATAGTTCTTCTATATTTCCAGAATTTTGCCAAAAGTTTAAATAAACTAAGAGTTCCTATCAATCACACTTTCTATAAGTCAAAGATGGGCGTGACATGGCCAGTCCCTGACATCCAGAGGCGATGTCAGGGATTGACCATGTCAGGCACTGACTGTGACCATCAGGCCATGCTGCACTGCTGGCATCAGCAGTGGCCACTGCACTATTGGGGGGCAGGGGGCATGTCATTGGGGTACAGTGCATTTCATCAGGGCGCCTAGTAACCTGGTGCTGTCACCGCTGACACCCCTTCAGTGTCATCACCCCTTGAAATCAAATCTATAAGATGGATACAGGCCAGATACTGGACAAGCTTGTCAGAAGGTGGCCAGAGCAAATCTGTTTCATATATTTTGGATGTGCTGGATGATTTAAACATTTTGAATGGAAAATGTAGGGGAAATAAAAGAAATAATTGGGCATGAAGTTCTTGACAACATCCTGGAATGCACTTTTGGGTTATTTAAAACATTTTGACTTGAAACCAGAGGTCAACAAGCAGAAGGAGAAAATGACTTCGATAGCAATCCTAATGTGGAGTTAGGCCAGCACAGTTTGGCCGGCAAAAGGGACACTGTAAAGTATGTTTGGACCACTCTCAGAGTCAAAGAAACCAGCACACAGACATGCACCCTGATTCCGAGAGTGGTCCAAATGTGCTTTACGTGGTCTTTGTGCCGACCAAACTTTGCTGGCCTAACTGTGCCAGCCTAACTCCAGGTTAGGATTGTGCCCTTAGTGCTATTCCATGAACTCTTCTACAAATCCTAGTGGAAGGCATTTAGCAGTAAAGAGCCACAATGTCTTGGGGACATTATGAGAAATGTACAGTGATTAAGGAAGTCAAGACTCTTGTCGCTTACAAACTCTCATAAGTGACAAAAAAGCTTATGGAAAGCTTTCCTAAATGAAGTAATTCTTCTAGTTTTGTGGGCCGCTTTTCTCAAGCAGTGCTCTTCAGTTAAGTCAGAAGCAACCCTCTGCAAGTGAATGATGCTTTCAGTTGGTGGAAAGAAAAGCTGGGTGAATTTAAATAGTCTTCATCTTCTGCCAAAAAGAAAAGAAAACCAGTGCCCATTGGGTCTCTCAGGGACAGGGGTCCCAAGGGGGGGAACCTCTACTGAGAAGAGTCCGGGGGTGGTGGTGGGAGAGTCTGCATTCTGTCAATGATGCAGTGAATTTCCTGAGGCTGTTACTACTCAGTCCTAATCTGAGACATGGTGACTTCCCCCAAAGGACCCCACCTATGCATTTTAAACACAAAGAAGGACAAATGAGCAACTGAGGACAAACAGTTCCAACAATGGAACCACTCCTTGGGACAACTTGGGTGTTAGCATGAGGAAGAAGGTTGTTAGCAATTAATTTATGAACATAAAATGTATCATCTGCTCTCAGTGTGCTTGAGGAACAGTATAAAAAGCCGGGGGACACGGACTATCCTCACCAGATTCCTTCAACTGCAAGCTGCTCTCGTTGAGGTCTTCTCATTGCAGAACCTGGTAAGTGCGGTTAAGATACATTGTAACTTGTGGAAAGCTTTGGTACAGGTTGGGTATCCCTTGTCCAGACTGCTGGAGACGTGTCTGGAAGGTGTCTGGATTTCGGATTTGCCTGGATTTCGGAATAGTTGCATAAATATAATGAGAAATGCTTCCTCTGGCTCTTTTCACTGTTACCCATTTGGGTGTCTGTTTGCATCTCTGATATTTTCAACAATGGCACACAACACAGAGCAGAGAATAGAACTTACTGCCAGTACATGGGAATGAGCACAAGACCTTGTAGTGTTCACACTACAGAAGTTTTTTAAAAGTCTTGGGCAAAGATGTCTGGATTTTGGAGTAGTCTGGATTTCAGATGTCCAGATAAGAGATCATCTACCTGTACTGACATTCTTTCCACAAGCCTGATGTTCATTTATTTTTTACCATTATGCTTATCACCTAGCTCAGAGCAAAATTCCAAAAAAAGGATGCAGAGACAATAAGGGGGGAAACATCTATCTCAGCCATTTCTAATATTGGTGGGCATTTCAAACTGAAGTTCAAATTAGCATGACATTTAATTTTGGCTTGATACCCCCCACCTCCCTGCCCAATTCCAAGCTGCTATGGAACATCTGTGAGCATTTTAACAGTTTAGGGAAAGTTCAGACATAGAGTGTTGATGGTCAGTAGAACTGCAATGAGGAATTACACATTACACAAAGTGAAATGGTAGAATTATGGACTCTTCCATTTCACACTGCAATGTAGAGACATATTTTAAAATGCTTGCAAAAAAAAGCATTCACTGCTTGTAGTAAATGATTACTGAAGCAAAGGTTTAGTGCGTATTTCTGCATCTTTAAAAAAAAGTTTATGTAGGATGTTTTTTGCATGGGAAAAGATTCAAAAATATGACTCCCACCCCACCCCAATTGCCATCTGAAGTGGAACAGCCAACCACCTCAGATTATCCCTTCACTGTATGTACTGTGTAAGATTGGTGAATGACAGCTGGATCTACACCTAGGAACTGGAGAAGTTGTGTCTGTTAGGTGGAAAAGATGCAACAGAATTATTATAGGGTGCAATTCTAACCATTGTCCCCGCACTGACATAGCTGTACCAATGGGGCATGTGCTGCATCCTGCAGTTGAGGGGCAGTCACGGAGGCCTCCTCAAGGTAAGGGATAGGGAATGCTTGTTACTTCAAAGCTGCATTGCCCTTACCCCAGTGCTGGAAAGTTGGTTAGAATTGTGCTTTCAAGTTCCTAGAGGACAGGGTGGTCTAGATTTTCACATTCTGATTGCTAAGAAGAAAGCATTCGGTCACAGAATGTGGATGATGAGGGCAGCTGCTGTGTGTGTGTGGGGGGGGTATCTTTGACTGGCAGGTGGATGTGGGACTCACATGGAGTCTAGGGAGAGGATCTGGACAGTGAGCAGAAGCTGGACAGTGATTCATGATTGTTAGACAGCTTAGCTTGTAGGGGAAAATTGATTTTCACATGTCAATTACCTGTCTGGGTCCCTGATAACATTTTAACCCTAAAACGTCATGCTCAGCAAAGTATTACAGCTATTTAATTTAAACTTCCTACTATTAGCACATTATGTGCTGCATGAATGTGTCAAGGTCTACTGCCATGTGTTTTTTCCATGTGCTTTCTAGTGTCATAAATTCTTAAATGGCTATTGGAAAACAGAACGTAAAAATTGAGATTTCGAGCATTAAAAAAGGGGATAAAAAAGGTTAAGGTTTCCCCATGACCGAATGGTCTAGTCATGACCGACTGTAGGGGGCAGTGCTCATCTTCATTTCTAAGCCTGAGGACAAGCTTCCGTGGTCATGTGGCTGGCATGACTATATGCCATACCGCATGGAACACTGTTACCTTCCCACCGAAATGGTACCTATTTATCTACTTGCATTTTTAGGTGCTTTCAAACTGCTAGGTTGGCAGGAGCAGGGACAAGCTCACTTGGTTGCATGGTCTTGAACTCCCAACCTTCCGGTCAGAAAGCCCAGCAGCAGCAGTTTAACCCGCAGCACAACCACGTCCCTTGCAAAAAAAGGGGATATAAATAATCAAATAAACACACTGTTATGCTATTTTTCCCTCTCTGCTATGTTCCTTCAGATTCAACCACCAATTCAGCAACAATGTCTTCCCGATGGAACCGATGCTCTTCCACCTGCCCCACCACCACCGTGACCATTCAGCCACCACCTTTCGTTGTGAACGTCCCAGGACCATCTCTGTATTGCCCCGACCAGCCTCTTTGCATTGAGCAATGTAACCCTTGTGTTCCAACTCCGTGCATTGAGGGGATCGGCTGTGCTGGACCAAGGCCTCTCCCTGCCGGTTTCAGCTCCACAACCGTTTGTTCTCCGCAATCACTGCAAAGAAGCCTGAGCGGGTGCAGTCCTTGCCAGCGGTTTTAAGCCCAGGAGTCACAACCCATCAAATGAACGGGATGAAGAGCCGAGGATCAGACATGGAAATACAGCAGTAGACCTGTTCAATGTATAGGCACAGCTTCTAGAAAGGTTCAACATATTCACTGCCTTAACGTTCAATGTTTTTTTTCCAGACTTTGTTCTTTCAGGGAATGCTCCTGCGCTTCTGCTATTCATCTGCTTAAGCCCTGAAGCCACAGTCCACAGCATGAATGTGATGAAGGCCCAAGAGTTTGAAACCAAGAGTTTGAAACCAATGTAGTAGCTTATTCATCTGACTGCTAGAAATGTTTAGCTACCTTGTTTGGGCCAATGATTTTCCAATATAGATTCTTCCTTCAAACTTCCTTCAAACTCTTTATACATTCACATGGCCCAATCCCATCAGTGGATTTATGACAATGGGATGCTGTCCTGCTGCAGTAAATCAGCTGCTGACAACATGCATATTGCCTGCCTGGTGTGTGTCACCCTGTAGGCTTATGCGTAGGTAAGTTTTTTACTTACCTTTGGTTAGCCTTCAGGTTGTCCCCCATAGATTGCAGTGCATGTCTTTTTGTTGTGGCTGCATGCAATAGCATGGCAGATGATAGGATTGGGCTGTTAAAAACTCCTGCACATTCACCATGGAAGACTATTGTTTCAAAAATGGTTTTAGCTGACACATTCAGTTCATGTTGAGTACTGGTGAGGCTTGTTTGCCATCTTTGTTGCCCTGCTTGAGCTGTGTTGGAACACGCAAAAAACCACACTCCTCTTTGTTTATGGAAGGTAGATGTGTGGACATGTTTCCTTTGAGAAAAGCTTCTCCAGCTTTATTGACCTTCTCATTGGAAGAAAACTTTCTTCTGAAGGGCGCCAAGTTTCCCCTGAACTCAGTTCAAAACCTTATATGCTATTTACTGAGTGACATTGTTTGGAAAGATCTTTAACTAATCTTTATTTGGCGTTGAATGAATTGATCTTCTATATTGCAATACGGTACTCTATAACTTGGCTGAATTCTGATTTTTTCTTAATTGTACTGCTTCTATTTCATAACTATTGATATTGCAGTCTGTACTGAAATTTCCAACTGTGGAATAGGGCATCAATTTCCTTTCAAAGTAAAGGTTTTTTTTCTGCATCAAACACATGTACCATCCTGCTTTATGTTGCTGTCATTTTCTTTAATTTGTGTCAAGGTGGAACTCATCTACAGACATAGGTGCCAACTTTGTGGGTACCAGGGTGGAGAGTACCCACAATAATTTTGGGGCACCCAAAATGTCCGGCACCCCCACATAGCAGGGTACCCCCATGCCTGCTGCACTACCCTTCGCCTAGTCACGCAGGTAAACCTACCCAAATTCCATTTGGCCTCTCCAGTTTGTTGCAGTGCTGGAAGGCATGCGTTCCAACACTCCCTTTCATTGGTCACAAAGCTAATATGGGCCTTGGATTGGTTTTTATTTTTCATAGGTCCCACCTGTCGCATGCTGATTGGATGAAGTGATTGGATTGGGAGAACACAGACAAGATTGTTAACTTCACAGCCAGCCGGTGAGCAGCACTGGAAAAACAGTGCTGCTTGTGTGCTGTGACTAGGAAGGGGCTGGGGGACTGGCCTGGGGCATTTTCTTTGTGAGAGATGGCGGGAGTGACAGAAGGCGAGTGAGAGATGGCGGGAGTGACCGAAGATGAGGGAGAGATGGCGGGTGACAGGGTGAACAAGAGATGGTGGGAACGACAGAAGGCGAGTGAGAGATGGCAGGAGCTACAGAGGTAGAGCGAGAGATGGTGGGAGTGACAGAGGGCGAGGGAGAGATGGCGGCAGTGATAGAGCGAGGGAGAGATGGCAGGAGTGACAGGGCGAGTGAGAGATGGCAGAAGCGATGGAGGGCAAGCAAGAGATAGTAGGAGCAACAAAAGGAGAGCGAGAGATTTGAAGGTACCATTTTGCTGCTGTGTGGGAGTGGCTACGTCCACGTGGCTGCGTCAGAGGACATGGCTACGGGCACCTCCAATGTTGAACTCAAGTTGGCTCCCCTGTCTACAGGTAAATGGAGAAGTCATGGGGTTGAAGGACATAGGATTGTTTTTGCTTATTTAGATCAAGGGCCTCTTTGGTTGGCTGCCTACCTAGGAGTGCAATCTTAACCTGGAGTTAGGCCAGCACAGTCAGGCCAACAAAGTTTGGCCAGCACATAAAGGGTGTTTGGACCATTCTCAGAGTCAGGGAGGATGGCACATGTTTGTGTGCTGGCCTATCTGACTCTGAGAGTGTCCAAGCATACTTAATGATGTCCCTTGTGCCAGTCAAACTTTGCTGGCCTAACTGTGCCAGCCTAACTACTGGTTAGGATTGCATCCTAGAGGTGTTAACTGGTTTTTAAAAGGATCTAAGGTCTGCAACATTTTGCTGCTGAATAATAGGTCAAAATCACAGCAAGGAGAATTCAGGAATAAGAGGATTTTCCCTGTTCCATTGTTTTCTTGCTTTTCTGGTTCTCTGCCATAATTCTGCTTCTAAATTAATTAATTTAATTCATTGTTTAAGCAAATTTAGATCCCATCTTTCCAATCATGTGAAAATGCCACTGACAGGAAGTCAGTGTTAAAATCAAACACACAAACATTCATATACCACTTTTAAATAATAGCAACAAAGAAAATTCACACCATGATTTACATGGGAAAGAGATGAAAACAGAAAATGGTTCCATATTGCAAAGGGGCTCCCAATCTAAAAATAATGGCAACAAAGGGAAAATTAAGAACAGCAAAAAATAAAAATAAAAAAAATAAAACCAACCCTAAAACTCTAAACACAGATTCTGTTCAAGTTCAGATAAGGGGATGTCTAAGACTAATTTAAGACCATTCCTGTAGCCATATAGCTGAAGAGCAGCAAATAACATGGCTCCTGCCCACTACTAGCATGATCAATATATGCATGGGAGTGAGCTATATCATTCCCCTCCCCACAGGTGAATGTCCTCTTTCTGGGCAGCAAGGTGGTCTGAGAAATTGGCT
Source organism: Lerista edwardsae (assembly GCA_029204185.1). Taxonomy (NCBI): domain Eukaryota; kingdom Metazoa; phylum Chordata; class Lepidosauria; order Squamata; family Scincidae; genus Lerista; species Lerista edwardsae. The sequence goes on along the minus strand of JAJKFI010000001.1, from coordinate 23,313,774 downwards.
CCCACAATTATATATAAAATTTGGTCTTTGAGTAACTTCTGAGTTACTTCTAAGCAAACTTGAATGGGATTGCATTGAGAGTTAGTTCAGGGCTGCAGAGAAGGACTTAAAATAAATTCCAGAGAAGAGACTCTAAGGGGTTTTTGATAGTGCACTTGAGCATAATTAAAATACATACATGCTCTACTGTCATGTTGGCAATACATACAAACTAGGCAGTCAGAAACCTAAAGAGTGCAAATGGAAGGAATTAATAGAAGCTAAAAGATACAAATGAAGCCTCTTCATTTTGAAACAGAAAAGGGATGGAAGACATGTTGCAAGTTTGCAAGAAAATGATACTTTGCGGGGCACTTACTACAGACAGAGTTTAGTAGGTTCAAGTCTCAGTAGGTACTAGCCAGGATCTCAACATGTGCTTAATGTTTCTGGGTGGAAGAGGGGACAATAATGGCTGTTTCCTCCCCCACTCCCTTTCACAGTATAAAGTCCAGCAGTCACTCTGTTCCAACCTGCATTCTCATTTAGGACTGCTACGAAGGGCAGACTTGGTGGGCTTCACATCATGCCTTAACCCCCTCCCTTTTTTGCCTCTGCCGTATTCCGCTTCCCCGCCTTTCCCCTGCCCTTCACCCAACCAGAGCTCGGACGCCTCCCTCCTCTAGCTTTGCGGAAGTGTCCGGAGTTCCGCAGGCGGCAGATACGAAGGTTTGCAATTGGATGCGTGAAGAGACTCCCTTCGCGGCTCCTCTCACCCCTAAGGCGAGCTCTGCCCCGCCCCCCTTCGAGATTGGACGCCTGGGATCCACGCCCCCCACCGTCCCACTTTTTGCCTGCCCTCAGAGTGATTGCCTGTTCCCTTCTGTCCGAGAGGGTGTCGGAGTTGTAGCCTTGCGGTTGCTTCCTTTCCAGAACGGAATTGTCGCTACCTCCGCTCGCATCTCCACCATGACCGACCGCTCCACCTTCGACACCAACGTGGTCACCCTGACCCGGTTCGTGATGGAGGAAGGCAGGAAGGCGCGGGGCACCGGGGAGCTCACCCAGCTCCTGAACGCGCTCTGCACCGCGATCAAGGCCATCTCCACCGCCGTGCGCAAGGCGGGTATCGCCAATCTGTGAGTTCACGGAACGCCCCCCCTCCCCGCAAGCAAGCGGCGCCTCGCGTTTTCCCTTCCCCACACGGACGTGGTTTTCCGTTTACTTGGAGCCCTCCCTCCTCCTTAAACTCTTCATCCAACTATTCCTGGGCATTCTGCATCAACCCCGAATCCAGTCTATACAGGCTGTGCTTAAGAGGGCAAATCGCATTCTGCACCTCTTTCCACCTTAGCCTATCTCTGTATCAGCACAAGGCTAGAGTCTTTTGAGTGGCTCACATGGGTGCTCTTCCCTTGACAACAAGCATTAACTTCTCAGAAATTCTCAAGAGTGTTCATCAGCTTGTAATCCTCTGTGACTCTTTAGATTTGTATTTGCCAAGGGTTGCTGTCTACCACACCCTCCCCAGTAGCTCAACATTCTGGACTTCCTTCATTTCAATCGTTTGCATGCATAATCCTGAATGTCACAAGCCAGCTGGAAAATAACTGCCACTCCATTGCCCTGCTAATGAAACTATACCTGATGCTCATATTTACTAGCCTCACCTGATAATTGATGCTGCCTCTTGGAAACCTGTGGGTCTGCACTTGCATCTCTCCAGTTGCAGGCTGATAATTGCTTGCCTGATTCTGCTGTCTGACCGCAGGAATAAGGACAAAATCCCTACTACATTTATTTAAAATATTTATATCCTGCCTTTCCCACATTAAATCGCCTCTATTTCCTTCCCTCAGCTGAAAGTGTAAGTGATTCCTGCTTAATCTGTGCCAGGGGTCTCCAAACTTTTTAGCTGGAGGGCCGTATCAAGTATCTGGCATGGTGTTGAGGACTGAAAAAATAAAGGAATTTAAATATAAAATCTGCTGGTTCTAGGTCTAGTTAAGTGGATGAGATAAAGAGGAATGAATGAATGGGCTCAAAGTTCTAAGATTCCTCCAAGCACTAATACACACCTTAGAAACATAGCACATGCTATATTTGGTCTCCCATTCCCCCATCCCACAAGCAGCTTACTTAACTGTGCTGGAGTAAATATTTCAGAACCAGCAGATCACAGGAAACACCCAGAGCATGTTCTGAGGGTGTAGGTGACCTCCCTGACCTTTAGAAAGCCATCTAAGGCCTTCAGAGGGCCTGAAACGTCACTTCTGAATTTTTGGAAAAACCAGGAAGAGACTGTTTTTGGCCTTCCAGAGGCACTCTGAGGGCCAAGGAGGCTGCACATGGCTTACTGTCCGAAAACCCTCCACTGAAAACCCTCCCTTACTGTCCGAAAACCCTCCACACAAACCAGAGCACAGCGTGGAGGGTGCAGTCCATGCCAGCAAGGTCAGAGGGCCGGAAGCTAATCAGGGACCAGAGGCTTGCCACGGGGCCAGATAGAGGCTCTCTGAGGGCTGCATCTGGCCCCCGGCTGGGCTTTGGAGACCCTGCCTGATCTATATTGAAAGTGTTATCTTATTGTTCATGGCTTGGGTTACAGCACAGTTCCTTCATTTGGTAAATGCAGAGACTAATCCTGTTCAGTTGTTTCTTCCTCCTTCCTAATAGGGAAACATCTCGTAATTTTCATTGAACGAGGTATAGAAGGTGGCCTGCAGTATTTCAGAGCAGTATAGGAAAGAAAACGGAAACACTCTTGTTTGGAAAGTTTTGATGTAGCAATTTTGGGACCTCAAAAATTGATGAACATAATTGCACAACAAAACACGATGTGTAAATGCTTTGTAACAGACATTTGTGACTAAATTACGGTGTTGTGTCCATACAGCTTTTTTGTAACTTCCTTTCAATGGGGAGAGGTAGCATGAAGAGACTGATGTTGCCTTGCACACATTCCAGCTTTGTGAGAAATTCTTGATCAAATGGTTATGTTGCTCATCTGTTTCCCCATGCGATGTTGCGACTTAAGGGCCAGTACAGCCCTAAGACAAGGGACCAAACGTTTGAGGAAATCTCCATGATTAACTCCCCACTGTAGGATGTAGCACCTTGCCCCATTGGCACAGCTACATCAGTGCTAGAAAATTGGATAGAATTGGGACCTTAGTTCATTTGAAACAGAGAGGAGCCAGCACAGTAGCAGTTCATGGTAATCTACATGCACTATGGCCCTTTTATCTGCGTAAGGTACAGTTAATGTACCTTAACAACATGTTGACAATTACTTTACTAAGGCTGCAATTTAGACATTCACCTGGGAGTAAGTCCTGTTGAAAGCAATGGCACTTCTGAGTAGGCTTGCATAGGGTAGTGCAGTGTTATTCAAACTGTGGGTCGCGACCTGATGTCAGGTGGGTCGCGGAAAGCTGGGAGCAGCCATCTTGGAAACTGCAGACCTTATTCTTGCTACATTCCTTTTGTGGATCTTAACAGTTTGAATTTTTAACTGAGAGTTTTTAAAAAATTGGTTTTTAGTTCAGTGCTTTTACATCATATTTTGTCCTATACTAATCTTGCTTTCTGTCAGGGATGTTTCTTGGTTGTACAATTGCTGCAGTCCAAGAATGGCAATTTACATTTCAGGAGTGTCATTTTATTATGTTGCAATGACAGCACTTCCTGCTTGATGTCACTTCTGGCTATGACATCACTTCTGGTGGGTCCCGACACGAATGCCATTCTAAAAAGTGGGTTCCAGTCTAAAAAGTTTGAATACCACTGGAGTAGTGCTTTAAGTTCTGTATACTTGGATAGCATTTGCATTATCTTTATAGGGCAATATGAACTTCTTTGGTGTGGATTAATTAAAAAATAAATTGTTAAGTACTTTAAAACTAGTTCACATAAACCGGATGTTGCATCCAATTAATATTCTGAGAAATCCAGAAGCAAGTGTGAGCCTTTATCCTTTTAGATTATCATCTGGACATAGTTGTTTCCTTAAGCGCAATAATATATTTACAGTTCAAGGTACACTTGTTACAGCATTGTTGCTTTGGTCACATGTCTTTGCTCAATTTGGCTTGGACATTTCTTTAAAGGACAACAATGGACGAAAAGGTTTGTCCCACTTGAAAAATGCATATTTGGCTGTCTTAATATAGTAATCATTTTGATTAATTAATATAGTAATCAACTTTGGAAAACTAAGTATTTTTGACACTTATTTAGTGAAATCAATAGGATTTCTAAGTGTTTAACTTGCTGAATCACATGTGAAATAGTTCATTAAGGGAAAAAAGCCAAGTATTCTCTGGCTTGTGTCCAAACAGGGTTGTATTTGTACAGAGGGGTGTGATTTTCATGATCAGTGCTGTTCTGGGGCATATCCCGCAACACCCTTGAGTGGACTTTTGGCTGTCAAAGGACTTCTTGTGCAGAGGAAGAGGTGGGAAAATTAATTGCCCTGGCTATCCTTCTGCACATGCTCCTTAAACGTCTGTCTTCAGTGACTTAAAAAGAAACCCTCAAAATTGTTTGTAGAAATTGTTGCAATACCATTCCTGATTGTGCCATTTTTAGTGGTTTCTAAAGAGCTGGGGGAGTAAAGAAATTTTTAAGAACTAAAAGACCAAGGACTTTCCAGCATTACCAGCTGTGCCAGTGGGGCATGTTCTGCATTTTGTAGTGGAGTAATAATCATGGAGGCCTCCTCAAGGTAAGGGAGTGTTTGTTCCTTTATCTTGGAGCTGCATTGCCATTACCCCGGTGCTGGCAAGTTTGGTTAGGATTGCACCCTAAAAAGAGCAGTGAAACCTTCTAATTTTTGCACTGTTATAAAAGAAACGCAACAGTATCAAAGATGGCACTTGCATATGTTTCCTGCCCAGTCTTCTTGAGACAGAATGCTAATGAAATAAGCCTCTGCAGATATGATCCCTGCCTTCAGGGAGGGGAGAAGGGAAATAGGAATGAGCTTACTAGCCATGTCTCCATGTGTCAGCACCCTAAGGGCCAAATCCTATCCAACTTTTCAGTGCTAATGCAGCTGCATTGCAGCCCCAAGGTAAGGGAGCAAATGTTACCTTGAACAATCATGGCTACCTCTCCACTGCAGGATGGCATGCAGGCTTTGTTAGCACAGTGCTTGAAAGTTGCTTGAAAGCTTGAAATCGGTGCTTGAAAGTTGGATAGGATTGGGCCCTAATACATCTAGCTCTCTCAGAAGTCAGTGTTTTTCTGCAGGGACATGTGCAGATTGAAGTGAATTTTCTCCATGCATTTTAGAGGTCTCCAGGCATTTTAGCAGAGGGCCGCATCTAATATCTGGCAGAAAAAATACATTCAAATATAAAATTTAAGTACATTAGAGGCAGAACTTGGATAGATGAATGGGCTCAAAGTTGGAGGATTCCTCCAGACACCAACACACCACAAAATTATAGCATACATACACTTTAACGGACTTCCATTCCCCCATCCCACAAGCAGCTTACTTAACTGTGCTGGAGTAAATATCTCAGAACCAGCAGATCACAGGAAAGGAAACACCCAGAGTGTGTTCTGAGGGCTAGGGAGGCCTCTCGACCCACGGAAGGCCATCTAACACCTTCAGAAGGCCTCAAAAGCCACCTCGGGGTCTTTGGGAATACCAGGAAGTGACTATTTTTGGCCTTCTTGAGGCATTCTGGGGGCCAAGGAAGCTGCTTGCAGCCCCCCCTGCCTGTCAGAACATCCTCTGCACTAACCAGAGCTTAGCTTGGAGGGTGCAACCAATGCCAGCAAGGTCAGGAGGGGACAAGAGTTTTGCTGTGGGCTGGATAGAGGCTCTCCAAGGGCCACATCTACCCCCCCCCCGGGGCAGGGTTTGGAGCCCCGTTCTAGAAATTTGCCTCGTCATGATTCTAGAACAGGGGAGAAACTTCTCCATAGCACTTGTCCATATACAGTAGATAGGAACTGGAGGGGGAAGCAGGGGCGTAGCCACCAAGCACATTGGCACAGGAGATTCGAGCTTAGTGGTTCTCAAAATGTGGATCACAGCACAGCTGATTTTTAGTGAGCCACGGCTGCTGTCAGCTTGTGTGCCACAAGTCATTCTGGGGTGCTACCTGGAAGCTGCAAAGCATTCTGGGGCATTAAAGGGTTGGGAAGCAGTGGTCTAACCAGTTTGCTTGCATGACTGAAGAGGATTATAGGCAAATCATAACTGACAAGACATGATAGGACCAAATTCTTTCTCACATGTTTAGGCATCCATGTCAAACCTATTTAGAATCTTGTTTAAAGAGCGAGTGTGAAGAAATGTGCCCTGTTTGTGTAAAGACAAAAAGGCCGTTGAAATCATTGCCTGATGATCTTTTTTTCCCCCTACTGGTTCGCAGTTATGGAATTGCTGGTTCTACAAATGTGACAGGAGACCAAGTAAAGAAGTTGGATGTCCTTTCCAACGATATGGTGATCAATATGCTCAGATCCTCTTTCACAACTTGTATGATTGTGTCAGAAGAAAACAAAGAAGCTCTCATAGTGGATGAAGATAAACAGGTCAGTGTTAATTGCTCTTCCCCCATACTTGCCTTCACAGCAGGATTTAGCAACCGCTGTCTTTTCAACATGTAAAAATTAACCTAAAATAAAGACTCCACAGGACAAAGGGCAGTGCTACTTCTGATAGGAAGACATGTTGCAGGCTTTGTTGGAGGTGGATCTAAGCATTGTGAGGACAACACATAGCCTGTCATGCTAGTGCTCATATGGGGTCTGGAGGCAGCATTTATTAAAAAAAATTTTTTAAATAGCTTGAGGGAGTGTCTCATCCTTCCCCGCCATCTCTGTCCTCTATGAATGTTGTTGGTTCTCTGTCCCAGCTTCAGTAGTTCTAAAAGTGTATTTCTTCTGCCAGGTTCTACAAATGGTAGGTGGCCTGGCTGGAGGAAAACCAGCCTCAAGGTGTTATAAGGAGAGATTTGGGAGCTCTGGGTTAATCCAGAGGCATAGGGAGGGTGCCACCAGAGGCGTCATCCAGGTGGAACAGCCCAGTACTCTGTTCCGCTAGCTCCGTGGAGGGTCCGGGCTGTGCCGCCTCTCCGGAGGACGGGCGAGCTGCTGCTGGGCCCTCCCTCCCTCCCTTGTGTCCAGAATCACTCTAAAATGGAGCGATTCCGGCGCAGTGAGGCTTGGGGAGGCGTGGCAGCCCTCCACCATAGGGGCGGAGGGCTGTCAATCATCTGAGCGTTCCGGTACTTCGTGCGCTCGGGTGACATCACTGGTTGCCATGAGGGGAGGTGAGCACAGCAGGCACTGGATGCTGCAGGGCGCAGCACACTCTCCGCTCCCACTGTCCGTTCCTAAATGGAGGGAGGTGGCACTTCAGCTGGAAATGGAGTCTCCAGGTGGCACCTCGGATTTCTCCTAAATGGAGTGGTTCCTGGCGTGGGGAGGTGTGGCTGGGCAACCAATGGGGTTGGGGCAGCTGCACTGGGGGGTGCAGTGACATTGCCCCACCCCATGAATGCTACAAGCCAAGAATGGCTCTGGGTTAAGCACCTTTCCCACTGACTGAGCCCCCGTAAGTGCCTTCTGCCCTGTGTTCCATGTTAACTTGACAACAAAGGGTTGAGTTCATGCATCTGCCAAGTTGTGCTGTCAGGGCCAAACGAGGCATTATAGGCACTAAGGCTTCTGTGGCAAGAATTACTATCTAGCAAGAAAGTCATTCTGAGTATTTAGGCCACATTCACACAGTCTAGATAGTGTCCTGATGTTTGACTTTAACTATGCAGGGCTTTTTGCATAGGGAATAAATGAAAAATAATCAGCTAACACCTAGAACACACTAAAGCTCCCTAGGAGCAAAGTATCATGCTCTGCTGTATAAAATCACCAAAGTAGATATTCCTGCCCAAAGCTCACAAGAACCGTAAGCAAGGACAAATGCGCCTGCCACCAGCAGAGCTTCTTCCTGTCTAAATGCTAGGACAACAGGAGATTTTTGTGGCCAGTCTGTATAGGAACAAGCTGAAACAATGCATGCCTTTAAGAGGAAAGGAAGCAGACAACCAGGTGAAAGAATGGGGCAATTAGGTGATTGAGGTGGTTTTGATTAACAGCCGGTTGACTGTGAAAAGAGCCTGACTATTAAAATCTCCTTTTGTCCTATCATTTAGATGGGAAAGTAGCCCACTGAGTAGCTCTACATGGGACAGAGACACAAATGTCCCCTTACCCCGAGGAGACCTCCGGCCTACTCAATTCTTGTGTGGGATACAACATGGGCCTGGCAGTCCCACTGCACCAGCATTGGATAGGATTTGGCCATAAATCTTTTTATTGATCTTCTGTGCACAAAATTCTTACATTCAAATCTATTTGAGGAAATTATGAGAACGCAAGGGGGGGAGCTGCCCATATGCCACCCAAACTCAGCTGGCACAAGGGCGGTTCTGAGGGGAAGGTGGGGGGGCAGGAGGCATTTCTGGGCAGGGACATTGTACAAATCGATGGTAAGGCTGCACCTGGAATATTGTGTCCAGTTCTGGTCGCCGCATCTCAAAAAGGACATAGTGGAGCTGGAAAAGGTGCAGAAGAGAGCAACAAAAATGATTACGGGGCTGGGGCACCTCCCTTATGAAGAAAGACTGCAGCGTTTGGGGCTCTTCAGTCTAGAAAAAAGGCGCCTGAGGGGGGACATGATTGAGACATACAAAATTATGCACAGAAGAGATAGAGTCGATAGAGGGGTGTTCTTTTCCCTCTCTCAAAACACCAGAACCAGGGGGCATCCGCTAAAACTGAGGGTTGGGAGAGTTAAAACAGATAAAAGGAAGTACTTTTTTACCCAGCGGGTAGTTAATCTGTGGAACTCTTTATCACAGAAGGTGGTGATGGCATCTGGTCCTGATGCCTTTAAGAGGGGATTGGACGGATTTCTGGAGGAAATGTCCATCGTGGGCTATAGGCAATGATGGATTGTACAACCTCCTTACAAAGGTGGTGGGCTACTGGTACCGGGTGCAAGGGAGTGGCAACAGGATGCAAGCATCTTGTTGTCTCACACCTCCCTGGGGCACTTGGTGGGCCGCTGTGAGATACAGGAAGCTGGACTAGATGGGCCTTTGGCCTGATCCAGTAGGGCTCTTCTTATGTTCTTATGACTGGGATGTGGCCATTATGCTGCATCCAAGGCCCCATCCTTGGGCTGCGTGGGCCCTGATTGAAGCTGCATGGCTTCCTAGGACCTGCGCCAACAAAATCACAGGCGCAGATCTGAGGAACCCAGCGGGGAGGCTGGAGTCTCCTCTGGTGCAAGGGCCTGAATGTGCCCTTGCACCTGGTAGTCTCCTGCTGCCTCTTAAATGGCGCTGGATTCAGCCTACCTGTTCCGGTGCTACTTAGGATTGCACCCTGTGTCGGAAGCACTTTGCTATTTTTATCCACTGCAGTAAAAACTGATTCATCAATCTGATAGAGAGGGGCTGCAGCGCAGTAGTCGAGCTTCTGTTTTGCATGCAGAAGGTCCCAGATTCCATGTCCAGGTATGGCAGACAAAACATGCTATCAGAAGCTCTGGCGAGGTGATGCCAGTCATTGGTGGACCAATGTTGTGACTTTGCATAAGGTAGCTCACTATGATTTTGAGGAATATGTGGTAAGAGGCTAATTAACCAAACTTCTCCATATTTTGCAGTGCAAGTGTCTTGCTACACTACCTGCCATCTTGCAGCACTATGTTCTTCAGTTATTGGGCCCCTGTATCTAAAACCCCAAATGGTGATTGCTCAAGCAATCAATTTCAGGCTTGCAATGGACTACATAATGCAGTCTTAATTGGATGCTGGTTCTCGTCAATAGTTTATGGTCCAGCTATATAGAAGTTACTCCTAGTTCATAGTCTAACAGCAAAGAAGCAGACAAAAGGAACAGTTTTAAATTCGGAATATTTTGGCAGTGAAGCAAGCATTAGTTGGCATATACATCTGATTTACTTACTGGTGACATATTGAAATGTTCTTACCTTGTAGGGTAAATATATTGTCTGCATAGATCCACTTGATGGCTCCTCGAACATTGACTGCCTTGTTTCTATTGGAACCATCTTTGCTATCTACAGGAAGGTAGGGTATGTTAAATGTTAATGAAGTAATATGAGAAATGAGGAAAAATCATATGCACTTCTAGGGTCAGATTTATACTTTTAATACTGGGGAACTTGTTAACTGTTTTCAGATACAGCAGTGACTGATGTTATTGAACACAGTTGGACTGTCTAGGAAAGATCCACTGGAGCGTACTGTAAGGCCCATGGAACTTAATGGTACAATCTGATTTTGTTTGGAAAAAATGGGGACCTACAAAGTACATAAACTTGTGGGTGTAGTCCTTGAAGCTTCTGTGGCAGAACCAGACTTTCCAGTGGGGTTTTTATTTGCATAAGAAGATTGGCCTGGTAATGTGTGCCTTCATTCCTACAGGTAAGTGCCATGTTTGAAATGCTGGATTAGCATGTCTTTGAATAAGTAAACTGAATGTATCGAAAGCATGCCCAGATTTGTTTTTAATAAACCTAATTCTAGGAGTTGATGTCGTATACGTTCTGGGAATTTGCTAACAAATGTTGGCTAAACAACAACACAAGAGGGTGTCTTGGCAGCTGTTGTGCTGGGTGATCATTGGAGTGTCCAATTATTAGGAGTGTCCAATGGACTGGCCATCCTTTGTAGTATGACTGTCAGTCTTGAGTCTTGAATGAATCGTTCAGTTAGTCTATTCCATTTCTTAGTTGTGGTGATCAAGAATGTCAGTATGTATAAATTTTTCAGAACTCCTCTTGGGCTTCCCAGAGGCATATGACAAGCTGTTGTTAGAGATGGAGCATTATGCTAGACTATCCTAGTCTGTCAACTAGCAAGGGCTTCTGGGCTGTCTGTGGACAATTTGTCCTGAAGAACTTCTGATTCTAGGAGATTCTGTTGAACCTTCTCTTGCATTCATAGCATTGCTTTTCCTCCTGCTGCTCTTTGCCTTTAACCTCAGTCCAGTGGAACATCTCTCTGTAGAGCACAAGAGCTGGCCTTATTGCTCATATCTAGTCAGAGATTTGCGCCACACTATTTGCATTGCATTGAGGAGTAAGGTGAGTGTTTCATAGAACCACCAGATAATGGGACTGTTGTGAAATTCCTCCCTGGCCCTAAATGTAGCTGTTAAACCCAGTACGTGCCAGCAAAATGAGCTTCTCCTGCGCAATGGACTTCCCCATCTGATGCTTTTTCTTCAACCATTTTCACTTCTAATGTTTCTGAGAAAGAGGAGGTTGCCTAATATAAGAATACCTTAAGGTTACAAATGTATAACCTCTGATTTAAGGTTCTTCTTTTCTGCTCAAGGCCACTCCTGGTGCACCTTCTGAGAAAGATGCCTTGCAGCCTGGGCGTAATCTGGTGGCAGCTGGTTATGCCCTCTATGGCAGTGCCACCATGCTTGTGCTGGCTCTGGAATGTGGGGTCAACAGTTTTATGCTCGATCCGGTAAGTTCTGTCCAAGAAAAGATAATTGTGTGAGTGTGTGTTTTAATTGGCCAGAATACGTCTGTAAAACCAGAAATAGGCTTATTAAGGGGAACTTGTAGGGCTGTGGTGGCGCAGTGGGTTAAACCGCTGTTGTTGGGCTTTCCGAATGGAAGGTTGGGAGTTCAAGACTGTGCAATGGGACAAGCAATGGGACAAGCTCACTCCAGCTCCTGCCAACCTAGCAGTTCGAAAGGACATAAAAATGCGAATAGATAAATAGTTACCACTTCGGCAGGAAGGTAATGGCACATTTGCACTACGGTATATAGTCATGCGGACCACATGACCAAAGAAGCTTGTCCTTGGACAAAACGCCAGCTCTACAGGCTTTGAAATGGAGATGAGCACCTCCTCCTACAGTCAGTCATGACTAGACCATTCGATCATGGGGAAACCTTTACCTTTAAGGGGAACTTAGGATAACATTTTTAAACTGTTAAAAAAAATTGGGTCAAGAATATTAGCAAAAAAGAATGTTGGATTATTTGGGTCAGGAGACACCCAAGGCAGTAAACTAAGAGCAATACAGAAGTACAATATTGAGAGCACAATCCAAACCCTGGGCTGGAATAGGCAGGCCAACACACCTGCCCCATGTCCAGCCCAGGGCTTGGATCTGCTGCTGTGCTACTCAGAGCAGTGACACCAAAATCAGAGCCCAACAAGTGGCAGAACTGGTGCCACCTGTGCTGGGACGGAGCTTATCTGGCCCAAGACAGAGAGAGCTTCTCTCTGCCCTTTCCCTTGGCCAGGTAGACCATGGGTCTGCCCATTCTCTGCCTTCCCCTATCCTGTTCCACCTGTCCCGTCCTCCCATTCTGCCTTGCGCCGCCCTGCCTGAGTCCATGTGCTAGCCTTGCCTTTTGGGCTTCTGGGCATGGAGGGGCACGGAGGTCACTGCTTGTCCATGCGCTGGCTGATCTCCTCACAGAATGGTGTAAGCATGCTTTGCTGCACATTTGCGACATTTGGAGGCCAGCATAAGGAACTTGTACTGGCCTCCAGGAATGTTTGGATTACACTGTGAGCCACAAACACCAAACTGTCCTTTGACCCCAGGGCTTGTTGCAACAGCATTCATTTTGCAGAATACAAGTGGAAAGAGAAGGTTGAGAGACAGGCTATTTGCCCAGTGTCAGACGGAGGATAAGGTAGAGGCAGAGGCTGGGCTTTAAACATAGTCCTCCCTCAATGTGCATACAAATGGTTCCCCTTCAATTCATTTTACCCCCTTGAACATTTGTTTTCTTCCCAGATCCTCCAAACTAAAGCAATTGGGCATCATATTGAAGTTTGATGTTGAATGTTTTTAAATTTCCAAATGGTTTCAGTTCTAGCTGTAGTATGCATATGTGTATATATAGGCTTTTCGACCGGAAGGTTGGGAGTTCAAGACTGCGTGATGGATGAGCTCCCGTTGCTTGTCCCAGCTCCTGCCAACCTAGCAGTTCGAAAGCACCTAAATGCAAGTAGATAAATAGGGACCACTTTGGTGGGAAGGTAACAGCGTTCCGTGCGCTACGGCATATAGTCATGCCGGCTACATGACCACGGAAGCTTGTCCTCTGACAAAACGCCGGCTCTACAGGCTTTGAAACGGAGATGAGAACCGCCCCCTACAGTCGGTCATGACTAGACCATCCAGTTGTGGGGAAACCTTTACCTTTATATACAGGCTTTAAGGAAATTGGAATTTAAAGCATCAGTACAATATTTAATTTAAACTTGGTGGTCATTTCAAAAAGAGGCTGTTTTCTGCTAGTCAATACCCTAGTAAAATCCTGTTAACAGATGTTCTTGTGCACTTTCAGATTACATGCTGCTGGCTTAAAGAGTAAGTGGGGTGTTTCCCTGTGTGTGATACCTTACGCATCCTAGAATCTTTTCACCACTGAAAAATGCATGTGTAGACTTAGCTCCTGTAGTTTACATTTTAGAAATGCTTTTTAAAAGAAGTACTTCCCGGATAGCCTTCCTTGAACGTTACCATATTCATTCAGTTTTGTGGCATTGTTGGTTTTCCGTTACTAGAAGCTGACATTCTCCAAAACGGTGCATGTAGTTTTTCTTTGGCTTAAATTTTACATATGTAGCAACATGTTTAAAACAAAAATGCCTGTGAAAGTATAATTGCTACTCACAAATAACATGAATAATATGGATAAGGTTTGTTTGGCTGTTTCAAAGTATATGGAGGAGCTACTTGTTGGGTGGGGAGAAGTATCCCTAATTGTTAATAACTGCACATGGAATTTCACAGGGTGCATTTTTGTGTTAGTGTGGAGTCTTTAATCTCAAGATTAGAGACTTGCAGTATGCTTCCAATACTAAATTATCCAGTGATAGTTTACCTTGCAGTATGGGTTTTTGTCCCCATTCACTAGGTACAGAATTCACTTGGGAATAAAAATATAGGCTCTAAAATGGCAATGTTGTCTTTTTTTTCTGCTAGGCAATTGGGGAATTCATTTTGGTCAACAAGGATGTAAAAATCAAGAAAAAAAGGAAATATCTACAGTATCAATGAGGGATATGCAGCGTACTTTGATCCTGCTGTGACAGAATATCTCAAGAAGAAGAAATTCCCACAAGTAAAGTGTCACAGTCTGCAAAGAAACTTGAAATCCAGGCACAAATGGTGCCCAAATGTCTTTGAATTTGCATATATCTGGTTTATAAAACCCAACAGTCTTAACAAAAGTTTTGTGCAGTTTGGCTATTTAGGAGGCAGACAGCCCAATCCTAACCTGCGCTGGAATAGGCAGGCCAACTGGCCTGTGCCATATCCAGCGCAGGTTAGGAGGTGGCTGCTGTACAAGTTGGAGTAAGGGGATATATGAGGCTACTCAGAACAGTGCCAGCCTAAACTGCAGTCTCGCCTCCCTCCTGGGCCCAGTCCATCCCCTGTCCTGTCCTCCCGCACCCAAAAACACTCCCTTTCTACCCAACAACAACAACCTTTCTAACCCTCTGCGCTGGTCTCCCTAGGCCGGTGCAAACGTACCCTCTGCCAGTCTGGATCTGGCGTTGGGAGGCCATAGTGTGTCCTTGCACCAACCTACCAGACTCCCATGGTGGTACACACATGCTTTATGGTATGTTCATAACACCGGAAGGCAGCACAAGTCTGTTGAACTGTCCTAAACATTGGTTAGGATTCTGTTCTGAAGCTGCACTCCTATATACACTTCATTCAACTCCAATATACACTATATTCAACATTTCGGTGTACGTTCATGTATAATGACAATAAAGTATCTAATCTACTTGTCTGGGAGTAAGCCCATTTAACGCAATGGGTCTTTGAGTAGATGTGCATTAGGTTGGGCTGAATATATTTCAAAGCATCTAAGAAATAGATGCACATATGCACTGCACATACGCAAATGCTGTTTTGATCTTTGCTGAGACGGAGCCTTTTCACCTGACCAAGAGGTGCGATTGTGAAATCTGCCGGGCTGACTGCATTGAAAACAGTGGTTTTCTTGGGAGTGGTGGTGGTTACAAAAGAAATATCATTTTGTTGGAATATATCCTATCTTCCCAATTGGAGTTAGGAGCAAATGTCCAGCTACCATCGGGACTGAAAGAGTGGTTGGTGCTGCCTGCCTGCCAACAGTTTGGAGAATGTAGTAAATAAACATTCTAATACAATATTTTTTCTCAAATGAATCTTGCAGGATGGTAGTTCTCCCTATGGCAGCAGATACATAGGCTCCATGGTTGCTGATGTGCATCGTACTTTGGTGTATGGAGGAATCTTTTTATATCCAGCCAACTCAAAGAGCCCCAAAGGAAAGGTAACTTAAAACATGTTTGCTTTGCATGACTTTGTAATTGGATGCTATAGGTTCAGTTTCAAAACTTGAAGATGACTATCTCCAGCCATCTTCTGGTGCCTAGCCTTGGCCCATGGGACATTGGCATAGCTAAGTGTTGCCATATTTGACAAAAATCAGACAGGAGCATTCATTCTCCTGCAAGCAGAATGGTATGTCCACTCATCTTAAGCCCCCTCAGTACATTTCTGAATCCTGCTCCTTCCACTGTACATGGTACAGAACCAGCAGTGATGGTGTAACAGCTTGTGACCTGGGTAATACTCTTAGCCAAAGCAGCGTTCTGAAAAAGTATCTCTTGCTATAGTATAAATATTGGTGGATTGCATGTACTACAGGAAGACCTGAAATGAACAATATCTGCTGGAAGATATTGGAATGATTTGCAAGTCGTAGGCAAAGGTTTCTGATTTCCCAACAAACTGTTTATAAAAGGAGAGGTGGGAGAGAAATACTTTAAATAGCAAGGGTTTGTTTGTTTGTTTTAAAAAGCCCAGTCATTGCTCATCTCTCAACCTTGGCATTCCACATTTTATAAATATTAATTGGTTGCTTTTGACCAGGTCTTGACAGAGCTACTCACCACCTTTAGAGTTTTGTGTAATCATGTTGGCATCCATGATCTTTAGTAACTTGGAGATAGATTTGTATCTGTATATACAGATTATCCCAGTATGTGGTTCATGGAATGAAGCCTTTTACCTATTACACCCCCTGAGCAACTACATTATGTTTGTGTGAAGGTTGCTGAATCCCACAAGCTTCAGTTGCCCACCTATGAAGAATGGCCCCCATTCTGAAACTCATAAAATAGGGCTTGACCACATGTTTCCTTTCCCATATGGAAATTTTGGCATCTTTGTGTATTATGTGAAGACCTTATGCGTGGGAAGTCTGCAATTTAGGACAAAATCTGTTGTGCTGGCCCTGAAACTTCTGATGGAGACGAAATACACTTAGTCTATTATGTAACTACTAGGTGGACTTCTTGTGCAGGTAATGTTTAAAACAATACTTGGCATAACTCCTTTGGGTAGCTCAACTTTATCTATCTTCCAATAGCTTCTGAAGTCATTCGTTTTCCTAGCCCAAGTTGACCTGGGAAACTAAGGCTATGCACTTATGCAATTGTGTTTGGGATTTGGAATTGAGGAGACTTCTAGTCTACCTACCTTGGAAGTGGAAGACCTCTGAAGGCTATCTTTGGTTGTCTTTAAAACATTAATACCAACCGGAAATGAGAAGAATTTCATTGGAACCATAGTGAGGGGGGGGGAGGAGGAGAGTTAACTCTGTTCTTCCTGCAGTTTACCTCCAGACAAAAATATTAATATCTATATAGTATCCATATGTTTTGCCTCCTGGGACAAGTCACAATTTAAGAGATCCACACAGAAATAATTTCACACTTAATTGAGAATAATTGAGAAGCAGCGGATGACTGTGGCAGAGTCATTTTCAGCTCATGGTTGATCAGGGGAAGGTGCCATATTTATTTAACATAAGATACGAATCAGTATTTTGAAACTTTCCCAATGTTTGCTTCAGCCTGCAGATTAGAGGCAGTTACTCATTTATGTAGACTGGCGCAAACAAGACTTTTTCCTTTTGTGCCTGCAATTGATTGAGCCCTTGCCCTTCTGTACAGTTTTGCTGTTCAACCCTGCATTTACTTACCTACTTGCTTTTCACAATCAAGACATTATCTGCCAGTGTATAGAACATGCAAAAGAAAGGCAAACGTGATCAAAACCTCAATGTCCAATGCTTAACCTTCCCCAAAGCAAGATACCCTATACAACCATGTTACACTCGTCTTGGGAAAGTAATACTTAGACCTTACCCATTTGCAATACAATTGCAGTGTTGATCCCTAACCGGGTTTCTCTTTAAAAAATGAATAGCAAAAAACAAATTGATGCAGGATTATATTTCCGTAAATCCCAATGCTCAATAACTATCTAGCTCTCAAAGATTGTTAATTATGTCTTGCTATGTTGGTTTAATTTGCCCATGTGCACTATTTTGATTGGAATAATAGTTTTGGGGGAGAAGAGTTGTGCACTATTTCTGCAGCTCCTTCTATATTTTTGTAGGTATTGCATCTGTCTTGGAGCTGTGTGCCCAGACAGCTCTTGTAGCTGTTAGTAAACTTGCTAAGTATTTCATATGCTAGCATTAGAAATATAATTAACAAAAATATTATGGGATCATAATGAAGCACCTCTCCTGCAATCTCTTCTAATAATTCCAGCTGAGGCTACTCTACGAATGCAACCCCATGGCTTTTGTCATTGAGAAGGCAGGTGGAGTTGCGACGACAGGAAAGGAGGCTGTCTTGGACATTGTGCCTGACAGCATTCACCAGCGTGTGCCTGTTGTCTTGGGGTCTTCAGAAGATGTGCAGGAATACCTAGACATGGTCAAGAAGCATTCCACCAAGTGAGGAAGAGAGAACTGTTGTATCTGCATTGGAAATGCCTGTCAACTGGACCAAAGACCATATTATGCAATACAGACAACTGTGAAGCAAATGTTTGGAATATCCAAAGAGCAATAACTTCAAAATGGTTTTTATATACACACAAAGTAAAGTCTGTGCTCTTTTCTGGGCCATTAAAAGCAAATCTAAGAAGTTATTTTATATTTGACTGCTCAACTCTGTAATAGAAGTTTTGTGTCAGATAAGTGATAAACTAGTGCTAGTCAAATCTTTTCTGGACTACCCTCTTTGGTTTGGGGTGGGTATCAGAATGAAACTGTTTTAAGATTTCTTTGCTGAATTCCAGTCCCACTAACCCGCAGACGGCTCCTTCAACCACTATGGAACAGACAAAGACACATGTATACATGCTAAGGCAGTTCTAAAGCAACTAGGCCGTGCTATCTAGCCCTCTATTCCGGACCATTTTGGCTGCTGAAACGAGTCTTGCTGTTATGAATTGTAGATGTTTTGGACAGTTAGGACCCTAGCAGTACCCTTCTTGGATTCAGTATGGAAGAGCTGTCTTACCCTATCCTCTTCTTGCTTCCACTTGCATTTCACATCTGTAATAGTACTGGGCGGGAGCCCTTATGCACCAATAAGTGGAATGCATCCAATTATTGTTAGAAAAATACGTGAACGTGAGCAATGCCTTCAAGGCAGCAATTCCCATAGGCTTAGTCATAGTTATTAAATTCAGTTGGAAGCCAGTATTATTTATTAGGAACTGTAATGTAGGTGATGAAGCATTAAGAAAAAAGATAAGGGAAATACAGGGTGTCCACAAAGTCTCTTTACAATTTCAAACTTGTATTACAAAAACAAATGAAGAGATACATGTATGGAAAGTGTACAACATTAGGAGTATATATTGAAGTTTATTTTGCATCAATTAATAAACCTCTATATGTGCACCATTGGTTGCATGCAGCATATCAAGGCAATCAGCGATTTCCTGCCATGTTCGCTGTAGCATAGTCTCATCAATGGTGGCAATGGCCAGTAATGTCCCGTGTCTTTGTTCTGTACACGATGTATTTAACGTTGCCCCACAGAAAGAAATCCAGGGGCGTGATATCAATAACACATCTCATTATTTGCATTTTTCGTGATTTTTTGCAATTGTGGACACCCTGTATTGTTGTTCAGTCGCTAAGTCGTGTCCGACTCTTCGCGACCCCATGGACCACAGCACGCCAGGCCTCCCTGTCCTCCACTAGCTTCCGGAGTTCGCCCAATTTCATATTCATTGCTTCGGTGACACTATCTAACCATCTCATCCTCTGTCGCCCCCTTCTCCTTTTGCCTTCAATCTTTCCCAGCATGAGGGTCTTTTCTAAAGAGTCCTCTCTTCTCATCAGGTGGCCAAAGTATTGGAGCTTCAGCTTCAGCATTTGTCCTTCCAGGGAGCAATCAGGCTTGACTTCCTGGAGAATTGACCGATTGGATCTCTTTGCAGTCCAGGGGACTCTCAAGAGTCTTCTCCAACACCATAATTCAAAAGCATCGATTCTTCGACGCTCTGCCTTTCTTATGGTCCAGCTCTCACAGCCATACATGGCTACTGGGAAAACCATCGCTTTGACTATGCGAACCTTTGTTGGCAGGGTGATGTCTCGGCTTTTGATTAAGCTATCTAGGTTCACCATAGCTTTCTTCCCAAGAAGTAAACGTCTTTTAATTTCATGGCTGCAGTCACCATCTGCGGTGATCTTGGAGCCCAGGAAAATAAAGTCTGTCACTGCTTCCATTTCTTCCCCTTCTATTTGCCAGGAAGTGATGGGAGTGGTTGCCATGATCTTAGTCTTTTTAATGTTGAGCTTCAAACCAATTTTGGCACTTTCCTCTTTCACCCTCATCAAAAGGTTCTTTAGGTCTTCCTCACTTTCTGCCAGTAAAGTGGTATCGTCTGCATATCTGAGGTTGTTGATGTTTCTCCCAGCAATCTTGATTCCAGCTTGTGAGTCATCCAGCCCTGCCTTCCTCATGATGTACTCTGCGTATAAGTTAAATAAGCAGGGTGACAATATACAGCCTTGTCGTACTCCTTTCCCAATTTTAAACCAGTCGGTTGTTCCATGTCCAGTTCTAACTGTTGCTTCCTGACCCGCATAAAGGTTTCTCAGAAGGCAGATCAGGTGGTCTGGAACTCCCATCTCTTCAAGAACTTGCCACAGTTCGTTGTGATCCACACAGTCAAAGGCTTTAGCATAATCAATGAAGCAGAGGTAGATGTTTTTCTGGAACTCTCTTGCTTTCTCCATGATCCAGCGAAGGTTGGCAATTTGATCTCTAGTTCCTCTGCCTCTTCGGAAACCAGCTTGTACATCTGGTAGTTCTCGATTCGCATACTGCTGAAGCCGAGCTTGTAGGATTTTGAGCATGACCTTGCTAGCATGTGAAATGAGTGCAATGGTGCGGTAGTTCGAGCAATCTTTGGCATTGCCCTTCTTTGGGATTGGAATGTAAACTGATCTTTTCCAGTCTTGTGGCCACTGTTGGGTTTTCCAAATTTGCTGGCATATGGAGAGCAGCACTTGGACAGCATCATCTTTTAAGATTTTGAGTAATTCCGCTGGAATGCTGTCACCTCCACTAGCTTTGTTGTTAGTGAGGCTTTCTAAAGCCCACTTGACTTCACTCTCCAGGATGTCAGGTTCGAGCTCAGTGACTGTACCACTGTGGTTATCAGGAACATTGAGATCGGCCTTATAGAGTTCCTCTGTGTATTCTTGCCACCTCTTCTGAATCTCATCTGCTTCTGTTAGGTCCTTGCCATTTTTGTCCTTTATTGTGCCTACCTTAGCATGAAATTGTCCTTTGACATCTCCAATTTTCTTGAAAAGATCTCTAGTCCTCCCCATTCTGTTGTTTTCCTCTATTTCTTTGCATTGCTCATTTAGAAAGGCCTTCCTATCTCTCCTTGCTGTTCTCTGGAAATCTGCATTCAGTTGGGTATATCTTTTCCTTTCTCCCTTGCTTTTGGCTTCTCTTGGCTTACACCCTGTATTGCTTCAAAGTAAATGTTGGAATTCACTGGTAACTCCCAAATAAAGGCAACATGTTACTTTTCTCTACTTAGCAAAAATAAACCAATGTTTTGGCTACTGTTGCAGATCCTGGGAATACTTATGAAATCCTAGGTATGTCTAGTCAGAAAGAAGTGTCTGTGGTCAGTGGGGCTTACTCCCAAGACAGTGTATGTAGGATTTCCAAGTGTGGATATGAGCCTGGGTTTTCTACATCTATACTAGTTCTGCATGTTTAAATGTAGAAAACATTTTCTGGGTGGTTTTGCTGCATTAATGCACCATTTTTCAAATGGTTATCCTAGGAGCACAAGCGTTCCGTGAGCACACCATGTGGCATCTGTCTGCCTCCTGCCTGGTTTGCTTATCTGTCCCTCCCATTCTGGCTCTTCACTAGTAGTTGGCATTGGGCTTGGCGCTGCGCCACTTTGCACATGCTGGGGCTCCCTGTGGACACAGGGCTGTGGCTGTGCTGGTGGACACTCTTCTTAGGCGCATAAAGAGCGCTGGAGACCAAAAGGTTTGAAAGCTGCAGTGTTAGTGTTAAGGTGTTCTTTGTTCAGATGCTAGGAATGTGTAGTTTTACTTGCTGCCTTGTAAGGTAATCTTTTAAGGTAACAATTTGCACAGCACAAATGTGCATTGATTTAAATCACACTGTAAAAGGACTCTTGATGTAACAGCTCCATATCTATGATTTTGCACTGTGATTTAAATGAGTGAGCATAAGATTGATCTGTTGGGGAGAAACTGTAGAAGGTTGCACATGTGCCAGTTTCAGCATTAATTTTAGAAATGGCCTTAAACTAACTGGAAGATAGTCAGGGCAGAACAACCCCTCAGGGCTGTGCAAAGCCATTCATCCCTGCAAGACATATGACATTCCTATCTTTTTATAGGCACTATTAACAGAGAAATCTATAAGTAGCTGGAAGGTGGGATTCTAAAGAAGGCATTAAATGAAACTTCAAAGCAAATTATCTCCACAGTTAGTGTCTAGGGCTGTATTTGCCATACTGGTTACTGTTCTATCAACTGACCAAAGAACTTTGGCATTTGGTGAAAGGTCACTAGCTCTGATTACAGATGGTGTCAGTAACTGCTACTGTTAACATTTAAGTTCACTTGGATGAAGGGATCATCTTTTAGGAACTACCTCAGTCCGTAGAGTAATGGAAATACCTAAATTATCAGTCATGTGTAGTTTAAAGGGTCTCTAGGGAATGATTTTCCTCATTCACGTAATTGGCATTGAACATGCAAGCCCTTTTTCTACATCTAAACACGCAGAACTAGTATAGATGTAGAAAATGCAGGCTCACATCCACACTTGGCCATCAAAATTGTGTAGCCTTCAGCAAGTC
The DNA here is from genome assembly GCA_029204185.1 of Lerista edwardsae. Classification (NCBI taxonomy): domain Eukaryota; kingdom Metazoa; phylum Chordata; class Lepidosauria; order Squamata; family Scincidae; genus Lerista; species Lerista edwardsae. The sequence goes on along the minus strand of JAJKFI010000001.1, from coordinate 23,291,499 downwards.
AATATCTCTCAGCCTAGCCTTCCCAGGTGTCATAGACTTGTTGATATGGGACTAAAATGGCACTCTGAACTCAATGAATGATAGTGACACAGGGAGATTTGGTGTATGTAATGGCAAGATGTGTTCTTCCATCAGTTCCATTTTTATGGGGTGGGTGGAAAGAGCAGGAAACAAATAGGAGCGTAGGGTACTCTGACTATGATTTGTCACCTCTATGAAAGAGCCCAGCAATATACAGACATGGCACACTATCCACTGATTTGGTATCCATGGATGCTGGGATGCCTATTAAAAAGATGGGGAAAACATTAAACAAATAGCTTGTTTTTTTAATTTGTGCAGCAAAATCCTTGCTGTTCCCCTATCTTTAAAAACTGTCCCCAGTATCCATGGTTTCAGGTATCCACGGTGGGGTCTGGAACAGAACCCCAGAAGATACTGGGGCAAGCCTGTATAAACCTCTAAAACTCTTTGATTCCCAGTACCTTAGGACAGGGATGTCAAACTCATTTCATACAGTGGGACAAATAGTGTTCCTAATGCCTGTGAGGGACAGAAGTGATTAAACAGGTCATAACCAGAAATAAGCAGTTAGCTGCAAATGACAGAAGAGAAAGTAATAAAATCTTGATCATATTTTCAAGATATGGGAAAGCACAATTATCGTGCGGGCAGCCCTTTCAACAGTGATACCTCAGGACAGCAGGTAGTGCTGAGAGAGGCCAAGGGCCAGATAAAGAGCTTCCAGAGGCCATATCCGGTGTTTGAAACCCCTACCTTTCTGCCCGTGCATTGTATTATATGGCCAGCTGAGTGGTTCATTGCGGGGGGGCGGGGGGAAGATGCCAAAGCCGCGCTCCGCTGGCAGCGAAAGCCATCATGCAATTAAAAAGACATCGCCCCTGCACGACATTCAGAACTGCGTTTTTTTTGCAAAGGAAGTCCTGCCTGCCCGCCCGCCCGCTCTTGGCTTCTCCCTGTAGTGCTCGTCGCCGATCCTTCTACATCTACACGGCTGGCCTCAGGGGTAAGGGGGCGGGGAGGGAGCGGCACCTCCTCCGGCGGCCGGCCATTCAGCAGGTGCAGAGCGCACACCACGGACGGGCGGGGCCTGGCCGACGGGAGCGCGCAGCGGAGGCAAGAGGGGCGCCCGGCTGGCCAGCGGCTTCCTTCTCCCGCCCTTGCGTGGCGCCGCCTCTTCCGCGTCGTGCAGTGGGGCTCATCGCTACTCCTGGGGAGGGCGGCGGTCGACGGTCTGCCGGCGAGTCCGGGCTAGCGAAGACTTATGACTGTCCCCAGAGCGGAGGGCACGCGCTGAGGAGTCGAATTCATAGCCGCAGGCCGAGACCCGTATGAATGGAACTCCTCTGCGCGCGCTCCTCCTTCTCAATAGGTTTGTGCACCAGTATGCCGAAGTTCACCTTGAGAATCATGAGGTGACTGACTCTAGGTGGCCGTAGCTCTATGGGTGACTCACCCATAGAGTTGAGAAAATGTAAAATCACAGGAACTGTGAGGCTGTTGCAACTCCCGCACAGTACAGGAGCCAATGATAATTGTCACCTGGGGAAAATCAATGGCAGGGTCCCTGTTGGTCTCAAGAGCAGTGGTGCTTCACCAGTGGCATCACTAGAGCTTGCATCACCCAGGGCGGGAGGTCAGCCCGTCACCCCCAATGATGCGCCTCACCCCTCCTCCCAAAACATACAGAATAAATTACAATACCGATATGCACAGCCTAAATGTAGTGTTATTACTAGGGTTGGTGTCCGTCCCCCCCCCCATCAACTTTATTTATTTATTTATAGTACAGGTCACCCAACAAATTAGTAACCAACAAAAAACCTGTGGCCAATTTGATGACACTCACACAATTAAATAAAAGTTCTAGTATTAGCTCTGATACAAGGACATGAGAACTGACTCATAATAATAATTTTTTTAAAAAATTGTGATTTTTACATAAAAAGTTGTATTTTTAGTTTTTAGGTTTTTGGCCATAACTTTTGATAGAATGAAAATATTACACTCCAGTTTTTTTTATTGAATTCCGGGTGACATTGCACATCCCAACGGTATACAGCATGATGGTATTATTCCGTAAAACCGTGATTTTTTTAAAAAAAATCACAATTTTTTCATTAAAAGTATTTTTTGTTTTTTGTTTTTGATACAATGAAGATATTACACTCTGGTTTTTTCATTGATTTCAAGTGAAATTCCACACCCAAATGATATATAGCATGATGGTATTATCTTTTAAACCTGCAATTTTAGCAATTTTGGTCCCTGGTGGTGTCACCCCTACTGTGTGCGTCACCTGGTGCTGCCCACCCACCCCCCTCATGACGCCACTGTTCTTCACTTCTCTCTCTCTCTCTCTCTCTCTCTCTCTCTCTCTCTCTGTGTGTGTGTGTGTGTGTGTGTGTGTGTGTGTGTGTGTGTGTGTAATAGACCCCTTTGAGAATCTGATGAAAGCCACAGACCCATTACATTCCCTAGGAAAATGCATGTGCGTGGACACACACACACAGTATTTTATTTTTGCAAACCTGGTCAGACACCCTGGAGCCCTTTCATAGACCCCAGTTAAGAACCCTGCTTTCAGAAAGTGAAGAGAGAGGAGGAAGCACTTAGCTGAACGCTTCCTTTCTCCCTCTCCAAGGTCCTGATATGTTTGAGGTGCAAGACCTCTGTCAATAGAAGATTCCCATTGGCTTCTGTGGGGATGCATCCAGCATCTTTTCCTTCTGCCCTGGAAGTCAGAATACCATCTATGTCTCCCCTGAGATCTGTGCCCTGTGGGCTGTAGTTTGGGGACCCATGTGCTACATCAAAAAGCAAAGCATCCTGTGAAAAGGCAGCAGAATCCTCTTAAGTGCTTTTGGAATCACCATATTAGCAAAGGGCCCAATTTAAGCCAGATGTCCAAATGTTGGGGATAGACATGGAGTCCTGCTCAAGGTAAGGAAATGTTTGTTCCCTTGCCTTGAGACTGCATCGGAGCTGGAAAGTTGGATAGGATTAGACCCTAAATTTAGAATGGCTTTGGGCCAGTTTCAGAACTCTGGGACAGCTCTTCATTTCCCATCTGATGAATATGATGCAGCTTCAGAAGTGATCCTAGGAATCAGTCAGCTAAAAGGGAAGCACCTGCTTGGAGTCAATTAATAGCTACTCTGTAAACAACAGAGTCTTGGGGCACTTTAAAGGCTGACAGATTTATTGTGGCTTAAGCCTTTATGAACTAGGGTCCATCCTATCAGATGAATAAAGTTAAATCCTCAGCAGGCAGGGGTGAATGCACACATGCGTGCGTACAAACAGAAGGATATAGGGGAAAAGTCAAGTCAGGTATGCTAAATGGCTATGAAATGCAAGAAGTAAACTAAGGGCACAATCCTAACCATCTCCTCAGCATTGCAGGACAATGCAGCTCTGAGGTAAGGGAACAAAGAGGCCTTACCTTGAGGAGGCCTCCATGACTGTCCCCCAATTGCAGGATTGAGCACATGCCCCAATGGCACTGCTATGTCAGTGCTGGAAAGTTGGTTAGGACTGCATCCTGAGTCTGCTGTTTAAATGTCCAGGGGTCCGTATATAAGGTGGAACAACCAGTTCTTGCTGGATCTGCACTATCATGCCTGTGGAAATGCACTACCAAAAGGATTTTGGTACTACCAAAATATTGCATCCCTATGAAAGCACTAATGCAGTTGTCTGTAACTTGGACATCTGTAACTCAGAGAGCCAGTGTGCATTTAAAACTTAAATATCTAACAGCCCAGTTAAGTCCTATGGTTTTCCCCATAGCATGCAGCTACACCAAAACAGGCTGTGCTGCATATATGGGGTGGGGGTGGGGAAGGGAAATTGTTTTTCCTTACCCTTCTGTAAGCATCCCGTCTCTTTAGCTGATCCAAGGAGAGAAAGGGGATGTGTCAGGAGCCTAGGAAGGGGATAGCATCTGGAGCGTGCAAAGTGACTGCACCAAATGCCACACCCTCTCACCCCCATCTGTTCTGCCCCCTGCCCTAGTGGCTTTCTTTTAAGGGGGCAAAACTCCCTCTTCTTTTAAGGGGGCAAAACTTCTTTTAAGGGGGCAAAACTTTTAAGGGGGCAAAAGTGTTGCCAGAACCTGAGCTCCTGTGTAACGCGGCACCTCACCCTTCCTTCCAGAGCCACTCGTGGCTCAGAGAACTGGCTGGAAAGCTTTGCTCTCTGAGCTGCAAATGCCTCTGGAGGCAAGGGGAAAGGACTGCATTACACGGGAGCTCAGGCTCCTGCAAAACCTAGCATTTTGCCCCCCCCCATAGGAGCACCACTGCTCTGCCCCATTCTGCCCTCAGCACCAACTCACCATTGTCGATGGGTGCTCCTAGAGCTGCCTTGTGTGCTGGGCCTCCACAGTCTCTCCAGTGGTGGTCTGGAAGTGCATGGTTCTGCATGCTTCTGGAGCACCTTTTGTGACAGCTGGAAAGAGCATTCCACTGCCAGAATGATAGTTCCAGTGGAAGCAATGCATGATAGGATTGGGCTACAAATGGGGCCACTCACAACTGATGTCATTGGTGAGAAGAAGAAAATCATCACAGCTTGCTATGTTAATTAACGCCAGTCATGGGAGAAGAATTAATGGTCTTAATTCAGGAATAGTGGAAGCAAACTTCCTTGTAAGTTGTAATTTAGCATTTTCATGCTGGAGTCTCCCTTTGAAGTTCTTGGAGAAAGAATGGTGATTTTCAGGTCTGCAATAGTGTTGTGGGATATGGAAGTCAGCTTCTGTGACATATACAGTTTTCCCTCTGAAATCTGCCAAGAAGAGGAAATGGAGAAAACCTAGCCACTAATGCATTAAGAGTTCATGCAGTGCCTGTGCCACAATATGTTGCTTTTGGGACAATTGCCACTTTAGTTACAGTTGTTGCTTAAGCAGTATTTAAGTTACTCACTTGCAGCCTGAAACTGCTGTACAGAAAGTGTGGACTTCATGTCTATTCCAAGCATTGGAGTCACATGGGCTCGGGAACCTTTCACTAAACCATGCCTAGCACGCAAGGCCACAGCTACTCCTTAAAATAAAACTGCTGCTGAACAGCAACAACACTGAGAAGGAAAGGAGCAACTCAGTTCTAGCTAAGAAAACAGACCCCCATTTTCCAGCCAAGATGGGGGACAGAAGCCCCTTTGAAACTGACATGTTAACCCTGAACCGATTTGTCATGGAGAGAGGACGGCGGGTTAAAGGTGCTACAGGAGAACTGACGCAGCTCTTAAACTCCATGCTAACAGCCATAAAGGCCATCTCTTCAGCAGTCCGAAAAGCAGGACTTGCTCACATGTGAGTTGCACTGAATGAGGGAGAAGGCACATGTGAAACTTTGGTGGGATGGGAGAGCCATGGTTTGCATGCAGCTTTGAAACCAAATTACAGAGCAGGCTTGCAGTTTGGATATCCATTCCAGCATGGTTAGAAAGAAACAAGGCTAGTTTTTTTTAGTTGGAAATGCATGTTAAATAAGAGGAATGGACTCTCTTCAATGGCAACTAAGGCAAAATTTCAGCGTAGGAAAAGCAATTTGGTTTGAATGACAGCCTGAACAAAGCCTGTTACTGCAGTTTCAGAATCCTATAATTTGGTAATTTTACACACGAACAATGAATCTGAGAATGTTTTCAATATTTACTTATCTTTCCAAGATCATGGAAATACTTCTCATTCAGGATTTATATGGTGACAGATGTATGTTTATAGCTTGATCTTGTGCATGTATACTCAAAGTTAGTCTCATCATAGTTAAGAGGGTTTAGGTTAACTGTGGATTGCAGTGCTTTCTTGAATGATATTGCTATAGCTATCAACTGGAATAGCAGGAACAGCCTGTTTTTCTTCTGTGCCACGTCTATAGCCATCAAGGTCAAACAAGCCAGCCCATGGATCCATCTAAAGGTCAAGCCAGCTAAGCTGCTTTCAAATGTAACACGGGTTCTAGGTCAGTGAATGCCAACAAATGCAATTGGCACACATCAGTAGGTTTGTAAATTACTGGCCTTTCAAGAGAACAATTCTGGACACTTTACTTACAGGGGGACTTCAATTGGACCACTAAACAAGTTGCAGCTTGAAAATTTAGGAAGAGGATAGTAAGGAAATAATCCATAATATTTTTAAACATGATTGCCATAGAAAGGGTTAGTAATCACTCATGAGATTACCATGTGCTTTCTCATAGGTTTGGAATAGCGGGCACTGTGAATGTGACTGGTGATGAACAGAAGAAACTGGATGTGTTATCGAATTCACTGGTGATTAACATGCTACAGTCGTCCTACAGCACATGTGTCCTGGTCTCAGAGGAGAATAAAGAAGCTATTATCACACCAGCAGAAAAGAGGGTCAGTACCATATGGAATCTGAGAGGGCTGGGAAGATGAGCTGATCTCTCATTTAGCAGCAGATGGCGCAATTGTATTGCTGAAGAAAATAATTTATTCTCCGCCCCCCTCAAAACAAATATGGCTATTTGACAAAAAGCCAAACACATACTGAGCTTACTAGAAGAAGAAAACAGATGTAATTAATGAACTGAGGATAAAGCAGGCGGAGTGACACTTAAAACTGAACCAGAAACCAGCAGTTTTGTGCTGGTGGCGCTCAGCAAATGTGTTTGTGAAATAGACATGCATAAATAGTTTTGATAAAATGCTTTAGCAAATACATTTCTAAATATATTGGGCTGTATCCATTTAGTAATGACGGAAGGCCCAATCCTATCCAACTTTCTAGATCCGATACAGCTGCAATGCAGCCCTGAGGTAAGGGAGCTAACATTCCCTCACCTTGAGGAGGGCTCTGTGACTGCCTCCATGCAGGATGCAGCACTTGCCCCCTTGGCATGGATGAATCAGTGCTCAAAAGTTGGATAGGATTGGGCCCTAATGGGTTGTGTCCTAACCTTGATTTGTGCAAATAGAAGGCACTTCTGACAATCTGCACAAGGGGAGGGAATTTTTGTGACTCCTTCCTCCCTCTGCAGCTTCCTTGTGCTGAATCCCATATTGCTCCAGAGGGTGCCCTAAGCCCCTGGGGCTGTGAGTAGGATGGGGCAGGGATGTTCCTGTGTGAGAAATTCCTTCCCACTCACATTAGGGAGGATACAACCCACTGAAATTAATGGGATTTACATATCTTATTGATTTCACTGGTGTGCTCAGTCATAATTAATTTTCATTGCATATATGCAACACACTGAAAGAAAGATAATATAAGCCAGCTAGCCTTGTGGCAACATAAGCCAGAAGAAAAGGCCAAATACTTTCAGCAGCTTTGCTTTCCTATAAACACTTTGTGTGTGTGTGTGTGTGTGTGTGTGTGTGTGTGTGTGTGTGAGAGAGAGAGAGAGAGAGAGAGAGAGAGAGAGAGAGAGAGAGAGAGAGAGA
>JAJKFI010000001.1:23245950-23284049 GCA_029204185.1 Lerista edwardsae | reverse complement strand
AGAGAGAGAGAGAGAGAGAGAGAGAGAGAGAGAGAGAGAGAGAGAGATTTGTGTTTTTTTTTCTCTTTCCACTGAAGGGAGCCATATCTTTTCAAATGGTGTGTGTGATTTGTGGTTTTTTTCTCCTTCCTCCATGGGGAACCCTATCTTTTCAATTGGTGTGTACGTGTTTGTGTGCGCGCGCATGTGCGTGCGTGCTCAGGCACGTGCTGGCTTTCTGCAGCTCCTCTGAACAGGCATGTCATCGTCATTCATCTTGTTGGACAGGCCTACTGTAGCACTATATAAACCATGAGATTGCATAGTTATCCAACCAGATTTGTCAGATGTTTTTCGTTTGCATAGCTATTGTGAACTGCCAAACAAAGAATGTGGTTTAGGAAAGGTAACATATTGCTTAAGGCTGCTTTTGTTCCTCTTCTTTCAGGGTAAATATGTGGTCTGCTTTGATCCCCTAGATGGCTCTTCCAATATAGACTGCTTAGCTTCCATCGGAACTATATTTGCTATCTACAAAAAGGTAAGCTGACAAATGGAGCCAACGAAAAACAATTAATGTGTAACTCATGAAGAAAGAACAGTTCTTTTCTTAGTACTGTATTCACTTTCATTTCCAAATTTCTAACAATGATAGTTTTAGTAAACTTGCATGCTTGAATTAGTCATTTTCTATAGATGCCCTAGACAAGAAAATCAACTCCCTTGGGCTGTCTCTGGAGACTTTAGGTGTGCTCCCTTACCAAGAGGCGTTTCAGTGTGTTAAATGCAGACTCTTGGACATTGAAAGGCAAGATCTTTTAAGTGCGGTGAACAGATCCTACTGCCCTTTAAGCTTGGAGATCCCTGCAGCTTACAGACAAGTTGCTCCATATTTATACTCGCTGCACTGCCATCAGAAACAGAGAGCTTTTTCTTTATCTGGCAAGGCCAGATTTAACGCCTTGCCATCTGCTGTCCTATATGGGAAATTTCATAAAATACCCCATGCAGGTAAATGTGGTCCTTGCAGACAGGGGCATATTGAGATTATTGCCCATTCTCTCCTCTACTGCCCCTTTTATGCTGAGATCTGTCACAGATACCTGGACCCAGTAGTGAAATTGAAGGGGTTCGCCCAGGTTCTATAGAACCGGTTTTTAAACGGCCTGGCCCCACCCACTCGCTTACCTCGGCTGGCTTCGGGTTTTTTTTTGGCTCCGGCTATGACGTCATAGAACCGGTTGTTAATTCATTTGAATTGCACCACTGCCTGGACCCCATTCTGAGGACAAGACAGGGACTTTCTGATGTGGCAAAACTATGTTACCTCTTAACAAACTCTTTGGTTGAAACAACTGAAAGGGTGGCAACCTTCCTGTATCAGTTAACTAAGCTGGGCACTCAAGAAGCTGAACTGTGCCGTGGATGATTTAATGTGTTTTTAGATTGTTTGTTATATACCAATAAAGGATCTATATGTATAGTACATCTGCTAGTGACAAGATTAGTCCTTCACGTAGCTCACCACAAACTCCTCAAGTAACGCTGGATGAAACAATTGAAATCAAGGAAACAAGTTAGTTTAAACTAATTGCTGTTTCCTGTTCCTTTGGGACTTAGTCATGACTAACTTTATCTGTGTCAAGGATAGTAACGTCTTAAATATAAAACGAAATCAAACCTGTATGAGACTTCATGAATCATAACATCACCTGGCACCAGTAGGTGGAATTTCATCTCCCCTTGATCCCCCCCCAAAGGTTCCAAACACCCCTAATAGCAACTAATTTGACCTAGGGGGAAAATACCCTTTTTGTCCTTCCCAGAGCCAAAGGCAGTCAGAGGGGGACCAAGGACGTGCAGTCATTAGAGGCAGTGCCTCACCTGCCCCAGGTCCTTCAGATGGGACTGGAGCTGTGCTCCGATGTTTAGAGGGTCTTCTGAATTCCATGGTGGCTGTGCATGGCTTCCCCAGACTTCAGAATGCCTTCTAAAGGCCACTTCTGGTTTCCCCAGGGAAACAAAAGTGACTCATTATGCCTTTAGAAGGCATTCTGAAGCCTGAGGAAGCCATTTGCATCTTCCACAGGCCTCAGAAGACCCGCCTTTTTTTCCTGAAGCAACAGAGCTGGCAGCAGAGCTGGCTGAGGCGTTCCAAAAAAACAACCCGAATGCTTGGGGTGGCGTGTGACTGCTCCAAGTAGGAGCAATGGGGGGGTGTCTTTGCGGGAGTGGTCGGGCACTGCCCCAGGTGTTCAGGGTTTTCTGTTTTGTGAACCCCGAACCCATGGGGTAGGGCGCAACTGCTCTGAGTGGCAGCACTGCGGGAGAGAGGTTTCTGTCCTGCAGAGGGAGACCTCCCCCGTTGCTCCTACTTGGAGAAGCTGCATGCCACCTTAAGCATTTTTTTTAAAGAGCCCCAGCTGGCACTGCTGCCGGCTCTGTCTCTTCAGAAAAAAGGCAACTGAAAGAAAGGGGCATAATTCTGAGTGATTGTTCCAATCAGCATTTCTGTCATTTCAAAAAAAAAGAAAAAAGGACAAGAATGCTCAGGGAGGCATTTGGCCGCCCAAGTATTCCTGAAGAAATTACAGTGATGTGATGACATCACCACAATTACTTCCGGGTCACTTGGCTGGGTGCCTTACAGGCCCATTCACCCACCACACATCCCTGAGTGGGGGACTGATCTTGATCAGAATTGATCCAGGTCAAGGTACCACACAGTTATTTTTTAACATTTGAAAAATTGAGCAAATTGGCTCCAGTCATGCAGTAAGATTATCATCTAGTTCAGCAGTTCCCAAACTTTGAGTCAGGACCCACCACTTTTGGTGGGTCTTGAAACTGACAGGGCAGATTAGGCTAAGTGCATCAAGGGTTAAACAGGCTGCTACTTGGAAGGAAGCACTGCTACCCAATCACCATTATAGCAACACCTTTTAGCATTTATAAATCAGGCACCCTTTAGGGCTGTAGCAGGCGGTCCTGTTCTCTTCTGCCCTCCCCTCCCCTCCCCACTGTAATGAAAAAGATAAATACAGAAGCTTGAGCAACCCTAAAGTGAAACTTTTTTTAGGCTCATAAAGCTAGGTCCTGATAGAGTGTCATTTAAAAAAGTGGGTCCTGGTGCTAAAAGGTTTGGGAACTGCTGATCTAGTTTGATCCTATTCCAGGGCTGGAGAACACATTATGGCAACTAAACAGAGGCCACTATGAGTCATTCCACAAGGCCATCATTATTATGCAAAACAACTGCAGCAATTTTCTTCATACCTGTAGAACTTTTTAATTTTGGATGTTTTTGTCCCATGCGATGAATCACATAAGCGCTGTTAAGATTGCCTCTGGTAACCAATTTACACAGCCTGCACGGGTGCTACATGATTCAGGAAACTCTTTGGCAAATGAGAGAAGGGGCCAGGAGATATTGTGTGTTGTGACTGCAAATCTGCTTAAATCGCATGGGGCTGGTTCAGACTTTAATGTATTATCTGAACAATAATCTTACAGCAGCAAGTAGTATTCTCAGACAAATTTTTTGATCTAAGATGTGTTATTCTGATTAAAATCAATAAAAAATATTTTTATAAAAATGTTTATACACTATGTGTCAAAGAAAACATTTAAAAAATAGCTTACTAACATTTTATTCCTCCTGGATGGTGTTACTGCAGGATGTGCCCCTGCTATTGTGCTGTTCATACTTGCCATAAGATTGAGGGCGCAATCTAGTGCACCCATACAGCTAACGCAAACTGCTTGCGTTGGCCCTGCTCTGTCGCGCAAGTGCCATAAGGCAGTTTTGCACCAACACTGCTGCTATGGGGTTGATGCAGGCAGCAGCTGAGTTTGGATGGCGCAGGGACGGTTCTAGATGAGAGGAAGGCAGGAGGGAGGAACGGGGTGTAGGAAGGGCGGTCCGGGAGGCAGTCTGGCCTGGGGATATAGCAGCGCAGATCTGAGTAGCCCGTAGGGCATGCAGGCACCTACCCCGGGGCAATGGGGCAATGGCATGAATGTGCCCTTGCTCCATGGAGGCTCCAGTGCAGTCCAACCTGCATTGGCTCTGGCCCGCCAGCCTGTGCTGTTCCATTAGGATTGTGCCCTTAGTATTATTGCTGTTGCAGACCATCTTGCAAAAAGAGTCCACCAGCTCCATCGCCTTATATAGCAGCTGTATGTACAAACTAAATAAAAAGGTCAGTTGCAAAAGCAGTCAGCTCTTGTTCCACAATGTTGTTGAAAAATAGTGTTCACAAAAAATAAGAACACCAGAATTTTTTTTGTTTTTGGAGGCTTTTCCCCCCACCCCACCCCCACCCCTGATGCATTTGTGATAAACAAAGATTTGAATCATGGCTATGTGATAATTTTTCCATTAGACGTCAGAAGATGAGCCTTCGGAAAAGGATGCCTTCCAGCCCGGGCGGAACATTGTCGCAGCAGGTTATGCCTTGTATGGAAGTGCTACCTTGGTGGCTCTTTCCACGGGACAAGGAGTGGACTGCTTCATGCTGGATCCGGTACTGTGCAAACATTAATTCTATCTTCTCTTACCTTTTAATCCTTGATAAATAATTTATCCCCCTGTGAAAAGCAATTGCAGAGGGCTGCAAATAGGGAAGAAAGTACTTGCAATGTACTTGCAGTGGTGTTCCCTCCCTAAGACCTATTCTGAGTGAGGACAATGCTATCTTCAGTTACTCTGAGTTGGCTATCTGACACCATTGCATCATGATGGCTGTGTGATTTCTGATTTGTGAGGATGATGTAGCAACAAGAAGGTGTTAGGGAAAAAATTGTATTTAAGTAGCAGCTGATTAGAGCTTCAAACAAACTACAGAAAGTCAGGCTGGTGTTGGTGAACATGGGCAGGGCAATAAATCCCCATTTTCACAACAAAAATGGTCGCTTGTGAAAATCTGGCAGAGGTTTTGCCTTTTAAGCAAATGTTGCAGTACTGAGTAACTCTTCTGTATTCTCACCATTCTGCAAGGATTGTAGAAATGTGATTCTTTCTTTCATGTTCATCCGGTTTAAATACAAAGCATGTTCTGTGAGTTTAAATTGGTCTGAGAAAGATTATACCTACTTGCCAGCAATTTCCTGTAGTATTCGCCAAGGGCTTTAGGACTAAACCAATCATGCAAGAGGGGGGGGGGAGAGAGAGAGAAAGAGGGAGCTAACTGCAAGAAGCAGGTACCTGTCTATCTACCTCAGGATCAGTCCTCTTATTGTGCATACTGCATGGTCCATGCTTGTCCTGCAAGCACTCTCGTTTGCAATGTGGACTGCAGGACAGACTGTAGGATGGTGGTTGTTGAATGCATATTCAGTTTCTTTCAAATATCCATGAAGGTGCCTGTTAAAAAGTGGATGGTGGTCTTAGTAGCCTTAGGGCGCAATCCTAATCAACATTCCTTTAACCTTGAGGAGGCCTCTGTATCTCTGTCGTCTCCGTCCCCCGCCCACTGCAGGATGCAGCACATGCCCCACTGGCACAGCTATGTCAGTGCTGGAATGTTGTTTAGGATTGTGCCCTTATTCAATACCACCTAGAAGTAATGACCACCTGTTTTTATCAGGGATAAGTGGTACTACTATTTGTGGTAACGTGACGCAGTATAACATGCACTGTCTCATGTATCCAGCACCATTTTCTTCCTATTTATGGAAGTATTGGTCACCTCTTTAGTGAATGGATGTGAGTAAAGATATAACAGAGGGCTGGAGTATGGATGTAGAAGAGTGGAACCCAATTCAGCTATGATCTTACTTGCAGCAGGACGCCAAAAGTTTTCTATACATTTATTTATTGTGTGATGTCCACATATTTCTCCTGAAGTTTGCACTTCTTTTATGAAAATATTGCATTTTTGCAAGCACTAGTCAACACTATATTGTTACACATGCTCAGAGATTACTCCAAATTAGGTTGATGGCTTTCTGATAATCCAGATTATTGGTTTATTTATCACATTTTCATATTGCCCTTCCTTCGTGGAGCTCAGGGTAATGTACTTGGCACCCTCCTTTTGTTTGTCTTAGAACAATCCTGTGAGGAAGGTCAGGCTGAGAGACAGTAACTGACATAAGGTCACCCTGGAACTTTCATGACTCAGTAGGCTTTTGAACCTTCCAGATTGAAGTTCAACTTCTGAACCACTGCACCATCTTAGTTGATGAAGGTGAGCTAGCAGGAGGAAACAGAAAAACAACCCGAAATCTGTTTTGTAGTTTGAATGCAGAAACAGAGAATCAGAATTTTCAAACCATAAATGTGATGCATCTTAAGGTGTAGGTATTCTAAGAATCTGAAGAAGGGCCAGTGGTTTCTCTGCTTGCCATTAGAAGTGCCTATTTGCTTCCATTGTGCTCTCCTTGTTTGTTTATATTTGTAACAAATATTACAAAAGCAATGTAAGTCTTCAGGGCTCTTTTAGGCAATACAACTACGCCTTGCCCAGGACTTCACATTACTTGGGGCAAGGGTGTTAGTTAAGTTAGTACCTGAAACAGTAGTACATGAACAAGCCTCAGAAAGTTGAAAAGATGACCTTGTGACACTTATTAATTGCAACATGGATTGACTGTTCTGTAGGCTCTTGGAGAGTTCATTTTGGTGGAAAAAGATGTGAAAATCAAGAAGAAAGGGAAAATCTACAGCCTTAACGAGGGTTATGCCAAGTACTTTGATCCTGCAGTGACAGAGTATTTACAGAGGAAGAAATTTCCTGAGGTAAATATATACCATTTTAATCATAGGTGTTACCACCATTGGATGTGTTAAATTGGGTCAATTTCATCACCATTATACAAAAAAGTAGCACATTTTGGTTATATTATCAATGCATTTAAACTCCTAACAGCATTTAAGACTTACATCTTCATTTAATTACAATCACATTCACTGTTAGGCCATACATCCTATAAGGAAAAAGATTAATATGCATACAATATAATGTTCCTGTGATGGTTTCCCAGCAATGGGGCAGAGGAGGTCTCCTTGAAGTGTAGCTAACATAAACCTGTTGCATGTTTCTGCCTCCCCTTAGTCGCCCAGTGTTTACCCTCAGATATTTAAAGTAGCAGTGGCACTTGCTCTCACCCTACCTGTAAATGGTGGTGGTTTGTCACCTTCCCCAAACCCTTGGGATCAGGTGGACTAAATAGCCAAGTCAATGATGTCAAATTAGAGAGTAATTTATAATAATAATACTTTGTGTTTGAGTAGGGCTTGCTGTAATTCTTACATCCCTGTACATATTATTATCCCCTTCTGGGGAACCAAGGCTGAAAGGAAGTGGCTTGCCTTAGTGAGGTCAGGGCAGAGGTGAGTTGCAAACTGGAGAATGTCTGATTTGCAGTGCAGCCTCTGCAGCCATTATGTATCACGGCATTCCAGTGTGTAGTTGCACCACATTCTGCAATTGTAGTTCTTGGGTGTTCCCAGAGGACAAATTCTCTTATTATTCATGGTGACAAAAAGGATATAGGGAAGAAACTGGGTCACTAAACAAAATGGTCAGAACCCATCAAACCTGTTGTGCCTGAGTATATTGCCAGAAGTCTTGCAACAGAAAAAGTCCCAGTCCTGAATCAATAGTTCCCACTCAAACCTATTTTAAATATCTGAAAAGCAATTGTCCATTCTGAAATTTAGAGATTAGAGGAAATAAGAAGCTGTGCGAGGGACAGGGAAATGGAGAGAGGTTGGGGCAGAGGAAGGAAGCAGGTCTAGCTTAAGAGGTCATCAGCTAAAGCTTGGCTTGACTGGAAGTTGGCTAGAGTTGGGAAGGGTTAGGGTAGCAGGCGACATGTGCCTTCCAAACCACTGAACATGAAAGTATTCAATAAATAGAGTTTTTTTTTCTTTTGGTTATAACTTTCAGCATTTTATAAAAATGCTTTTCTCTTTTATAAAAAACAAAAACTCAAAAACTGCAAAAACTACCTCAAAAACTGCAAAACAACAACAACACAAAAAAAAAAACCACCACCTCTATATGCACATGACTGCATCTGCTGACACTAAACCACCTACCTCTTACACTTTCAACATGATTATAATTCATGGTTGTATTTTATAAAAATGCACCCTTGGAATAAAAACACAACACTATTTTCTGCACTGCTAACTTTGGAAAACACCAAAATAAACGAAAAAAATAAAATGTTTTCACTCACCTCTATCAGTAAATGCTTCCAAGGGGAAGCCTTGATTGTAATGGGACAGTCCCCAGAGAGCCTGCAGCAGAGATTCCCATGTATCTCGCCCTAAGCTGCCTGAGCCCTTCCATATCCTATCCCACACACTAAGGCAAACTGTTGTTGCACTGGAAGCTCTGAGCTACTCGTAGAACAGCTCTATTAATTGTATTCAGACTCTAATCATTGTAGAAAATGAACCGGGATTTCAGTTTCAAAACATTCAACTTTGTTTTCCAGAGGTGGCAGATGAGAGGGCTGACCCCATTTAAACCAGATTTGGCAAGTGAAAATCCTCCAAGTAGACATGGCCAAATAGTTAAATGGAGGTTTTGTCTGTAGAACTCAGGGATAAGGCCTGAACTTGGTTGCTTTTCCTTTTTTATAGTTCTCAAAAAAAAGTGGGGGGGGGGGCTTGAAATGACTCGGCCTATTTCAATGAAGATGAGTAGATTTTTTCCTATTGCTATGACAAGTGATCGGCCAAAATTCTCTCAGGGCCAAATCCTGTCCAACTTTCCAGTGCTGATGCAGCCATACTAATGGGTATCTGCATTCTATGGGTGTGTGTGTGTGCAGTCATGGAGGCCTCCTCTAGGTATAGTAAGGGAACATTTGTTCCTTTTCCTCAGGGCTGCATTGCCCTTGCACTGGCACTGGCAAGTTAGATAGATTTGGGTCCTCAGTTTCTTTACAGTTTGAGCCTGGATGTCCTGGGTCCTAGTCCAATATTCTTTATGCAGGCTCTCTTGCCTTAGAGCGCAATCCTAAACTGGAGTTAGGCTGGCATAAGCTAAGCCAGCAAAGTTTGGCCAGCACAAGGGCCACCGTAAAGCATGTTTGGACCACTCTCAGAGTCAGGGAGGATGGCTCACGTCTGTGTGCTGGTCTCTCTGACTCCAAGAGTAATCCAAACATACTTTACGGTGTCCCTTGTGCTGGCCAAAATTTGCTGGCTTAGCTTAGGCTAGCCTAACTCAATTTAGGATTGCGCCCTTAGTTGTTTCAGTTGCACATGTTGTGGGCCATTTGTTTAGGGCCTTGTAGTCTTTTTTTAATACCTAAATGGCATGAACTGCTTTTTCAACAATTCAGTGTGCAGCAATTCAGAGGGGCATTAGCCAAATCAAAAGATCAGAACGTGTCCTGACACACTTGACTTTTAAAAGCAGGCTATTTATGCAATTAACAACAAAAGTCCAAATGGAGACAAGGAAGTTACTTCATCACATCTCATCCATCAACATTTCAAGGACAACAACACCATCAGAATCCATCCATACTTCATCCTGCAAGTTGTTCCTGTGAATATCCATATAACCATCTCTGCTGATATCCTATGACTCAATAAAGGCAGCAGATGAGTGCAACCTGTACAAACCTGTTTAGGAAGAATATGTTATTTAGACCTAAACATTGAGCTTCACTGGAAAGCATGTGATAATTGGAGCTTCAAAATACTAAAAGCCGGTAGAAAGTTACTGTAAGGTTGCTATCTTTTTTCTTTCCTTCAGAGAAAGACTCTGTATAAAAGCAACTGCACAGCAGTTAGAAAACTATCACCTGCATTTTCCCCATCACTGACTTGCCATGTCACTCTTAAAGGCACAGTTCCTCTTATGAAACAACACAGTGGCAATCTTACTTGCCCCACAATCATCACCATCACTGTGGTAAATGCAAGGCTTCCTGCTGATGCTAATCAGATACTGGGTTTCTGCTGCAACAGCAAAAGCTTTCATCATAGTTAAAATCTTTCCACCAGTCATTGGCGGGGCTGTTTCCAAGTAAAAATGCTAGAATTTGGTCCTTTCAAAAGGCCCACCCCACGAAGGCTGCCATACAGGTGTTTCCTCCATCATCCGTGTGTCAAACTTACAAAAAGTCACTTAGGGCACAATCCTAACCTGGAGTTAGGCCAGCACAAGTCACTTGTGCTGGCTCAGAAGTGTTGCAAACACACCATAAAGTGTGTTTGGGCCACTGTCAAAGTCAGGGAAGTGGGCAAGACTCCGAGAGTGGCCCAAACATGTTTTATGGTATGCTTGCAACACTCCTGGGCCGGCACAAGTGACTTGTGCTGGCCTAACTCCAGGTTAGGATTGTGCCCTTAAAGCTTAAGCAGCTGCCTGTCTCCAAAGCTAGCAAGTTGGTTACTGAATCAATGAGTTGATTCATTGTCAGTGTATTGAGCTTTAAACATCTTTTAATGGCCGACCACTTTTGCCTGTTGTAAGAATTTCTTCCTTCATCTCAACTACAAAGTGCTTCCCACATGCTGCTGGGGAAGTGTTGTGGAAACAATGGTTTCTCATATACAGATGTATTAAGGGCGCAATCTGACCTGGAGTCTCAGAAGTGCCACAAATGCTCCATAAAGCACATTTGTATCACTCTTGGAGTTAAAGATGCTGGTACACAGACTCTGATTGTTGACTTTGAGAGTGGGGCAGACTTTACAGTGCATTTGTGACACTCCAGAGCTGTCACAAGTCTCTCGTGCTGGCCTAACTCCAGATTAGGATTGCTCCCTCAATGAAATGAAAGTTTATTGGATTCCATAGTAAGCCAACCAAAAGCCTTTTGTATTAGTTGGCTGAAGCTGTGTTGCGTCATTGAAGACAGAACTTCTTGAAAAGAAAATAAGAAGGGAAATGAAATGTACTGTATATTCATGTTAAGATCATTTCTTTTGAGTTCTGTGGTTGGTACTTCCTCCTTAGAAGACAGGTGCAAAACAGCAGAGCAAAAGAGATGATCGTGATAGGAAAAAAATGAGAATGCTTCATCAGTGTACTGTGGATCATGCTAATCCTTTAGCAGTCCAATCTTAAGATGCACTGGCACAGCCATGCTATGCAGCTTAAGAGGGAGCTGGAGGTCTCCTCAGGGTAAGGAAATATTATTGTCCTTCTCGTGAGTAAAGCCCCAGATACTCCTGGGGCTTCTCAGATACGCTATATAGCTGGTGCAAATCCAGGAAGCCCATGTAGAGCTGCCTGTCCTAGGAGAGGGAGTTAGGATGCAGCATGTGTCACCACCACTGATCCCACCCCTCCCTGGCATGATTCTTCCCCATTCTACCCTCCTCCCAGAAATGCCCCTCCCTGCACGCAAATGCCTTTCCACCACCCTCTCCCACCCTCAGCGCCATGCAGTGCACACTTACCTTTGTTGGCCAGTGCAAGGTCAGGATCTGGGCTGGCTGAGCTGGTGGGGCCTCTGTGGCAGCCCTCAAGTGCAAACGTGTCCTACAATGCATTTGTGACACTGGATCGGCTGAACCTCACGTTAGAATTGCGTTGTTCATTTTAAACAATGTTTGGAAGTAAAAACTTAACAGCACAATCCTGTGCATGTCTACTCAAAAGTAAGTCCAATTGTGTTCAATGGAGGTTACTCCCAGGAAAGTATACATAGGATTGCAAGCCCAGGCTATAATCCTGTTCACACTTTCCTGGGACTAAGCACCACTGAAGAGAATAGTACTTAGATTGATGGTCTGAATAGACATGATTGGATTGAATTCTGTCCTACAGAATGAGAGTAAATTTTCACTAGGAGCATGTAGGAAATGTATAAAGCACTTCCTAGGGGCACATAGAAGTAAAACTTCCTTAGATTCTAGTCAGAAGCAAACAGTCATAACCCCAGCATTCGTACTGTGTGGGTTTTTTTTCATTCAACAAAAACTTAAAACATTCTAATGTGTCAGGCAGTGCTGTCTATTCCCTTTGCCATCTGAAAGGGAAACCTATGAGTTATTAATTTGTGCCTGTGAGTTTGGCTTGACAGACATATGACAAGTTATAAAAGGCATTTTCAGCTGTTCCTAAGGTAATAGGCCCATCCTGGTCTGCCAGAAAAAAGTGAAACTGTCTCTGTAGCTTTCGCCTGGTGAATCTTTCCAACATTTCAACCCAAGCTTGTTTCTTTTGCTAGTCAAACAGACCTATACATTTAATTAAAAAGCAGTATAGAAATAATAGTCCTTCATCAGCATCTTCTCACTAGTATATGTTACACAGGATGTGTGTGACCTCAGTTCAGTGCTTCCCAGCCTGTTTCCTTGGCTGTTCATGGTGAAGAGCACATGTTATGCAAATTCCACTGAGCTCCTAGGGAATAAGCTTGCTACACATTTAAGGCTGCAATCCTGTGCAGAATTACCTGGCAGTCAGCCCCACTGAATTCATTGGCAGCTTACTGCTGTTATGTGTAGGCATGCGTAGGTTTGCACTGCAATTCTGGCTTTGCAATCTAATATATGTTTACTCCCAAGTAAGTATGCATTGCCTGATAGCTTTACATGGAACAACAAACTTTATTTGATTCTGATTCTGATTCTGATACCTAATCATATTTAGGACAGCCAGTGAAATGGTTGACATTTGTAATAAACTCTCATTATATTACTGTTACCTACCACTCTGAAAATACTGTATTTGTCATAATGGTAAGAAAGTCAAGCTCTAATGGTTAAAGCACCCTTCTAAATTAGTTATTTTTCTTCATTTATGTATTGGGCAGCCCAATCCTTCCTTGGGCAGGAGCAAGCAGGCTGACCGGCCTACACTGCATTCTGTCCAAGGTAGGAGGCAACTTTAGCTTACTGTGGGGTAAGGCAGCTCAATGGAACTGCTTGGAGGCGTGCCTGCAAAATAGCAGGTGCAGGTCTGAGCCACTTGCAGTGGCCCGGATTGGGGCCACGAAGTCGGGGGGGGGGCATTGGCTCCACCATAATTGACAGATCCTGGCTCCTCCTCCCTCCCCAGGCTGCCCCACCTGGGGACCGCCTTCCCCCTCCAGCCTCCCCCCCCCACGCAGAAAAGCCCCTGCACTGGCTGAACTCAGCCAGCACAGGGGTGGCTTACCATTCACTGTCCTCAATGTGCCTGAGCTGACGCTGCTGCCTGCTTTAGCCCAGCACACCTTCCGTTGACAGAAATGTGTCTTATGGCACATTTGTGACAGTGATGGCCTGACACAAACAGCTTGTGTCAGCCCAGGGCGCCTTGTGGATGCACCCTAAGAAACACAATAGCCCCTTTCATATACTCCCTCTCTGAAGGAAGTATGTGAAAAGACAGACAAATGTGGATCCCTGCCAGTGTTGAATGTGTCAGTCTCACCCAGTGGCATTCCCAGAGCCATGAATATGCCATGCAAACCATGAATATGCAAACCATGCAAACCTCTCCCCTTCATTCAGGTCTGCAAAAGCAAAGTGAAGAGATGCCTCCGCTTTGCTTATGCAGCACCAAATGACTCTGAAGGCAAGGAGGAACTGCTTTACACAGTACATTCAGGAGCCTGAAAAATTTAGCACTTTGCTTACCCTCTGGGAACACCATAGTTCTCACCTTCCCCTCAC
The DNA here is from genome assembly GCA_029204185.1 of Lerista edwardsae. NCBI lineage: Eukaryota > Metazoa > Chordata > Lepidosauria > Squamata > Scincidae > Lerista > Lerista edwardsae. The sequence goes on along the minus strand of JAJKFI010000001.1, from coordinate 23,270,485 downwards.
TCTGCTTTGAAGAGTTGGCCTGCACTCTGCAGAGAATAGACCAAAGTTCAACCCTGGGAATGAGGCTAGAGCAGTTCCCAACTAGAGCACCAGGACCCACTTTTTAGGTACAACAGGCAGTCACCCCCCTAAGACAGAAAGTGATGTCATTAAGTAGGAAGTGACATCATTGTGCCAGCTGGAAGTGATGTCATTGTTTTACTAAATTACACTTTTTGAATAAATCACACGTTGTACTCAAAAATGTCCACATTTGGAAAAATGGGTGGAAAATAAGACAGAGGGAGACAGCACCTGCAAAATGCCTAATCTTGCTGTTGCTGCATCCTGCAATAGCAAAGCTATGTAATCAGTAAAACCATGTTTTTTAAAAAAGGTTTTCTGGGATGAGCTCAGCTTTTTTGCATGATTTCCATAGGAATTAATACTCAGCACCCAAGACAGTGCCTGTTAAAAACATGTATGTAGACTACCATAGGGTACCAAATTCCAAACTTGTTTTCAGGTTTGTGGAAATACCTTGAAATTTGTTCAATAACACATTTCTGTTCGGAGGTTTCCTGAAAATGTTGTAAAACTGCTACTTTTTAAATGGTGTGCATATGTATCTACGTTAGAAAATGAGTTCTGCGATCCCCTGAAAATCAGCTTGTGACTCCCCAGCGTGTCGCTACCCCTAAGTTGGGAACCACTGGGCTAGAGCACTCATATCATGTGTTCCCTCTCCACTAGAGAAGGACCATCTGAATAGGGCTAATATCCAGCAAAGATATAACATAGTTTTGCTTCCAGCAGAAGTGATAGATAAGATGTTCTGGTTGCATTCATATAAATTTGGGAAGCAGTGCCTTAAGAAGCAGAGAGTTTACAATGACTAAGTTAGGATTACAGCTAAGTCTAACCAAGCAAAATGGGGTTCCTTCTGAATAAAGTAAATGACACTGTTTTCAAACACCTCTTCATCGGTCTCTCTCACTGCCCAATATGAATGATTTCTTCTGAATTAAGTTGCCAGGGCGGTGCCTACTCCTGAAATTTCTCAAGGCCCTGGAAATGAGACAGCCATTTTCACTTCCACCCTGTTTCTTTCCACTGTCCCATCCACTGCTATAGCCTATCACCCTCAGGATTCTCATGCTGCCCTACAGCAGTCTTGACTGGGTGAAGCAAACTGGGTAGAACTGTTTCAGAGTGCAACCCTAACCTGAGTTAGGCCATCACAATTAGGCCAGCAAAGTTTGGCTGGCACAAGGGCCATCGTAAAGCATGTTTGGACCACTCTCTGAGTCAGGGAGGATGGTGCACGTCTGTGTGCTGGCCTCTCTGAGAGTCGTCCAAACATACTTTACAGTGTGCCAGCCAAACTTTGCTGGACTGACTGACTGTGCTGACCTAACTCCAGGTTAGGATTGCATTCTTAATGTCTAAATATATTTCCTAAATTCTTTCAGCACCAAATCCGTACATCATGGAAACAATAACCTTTTCATGTATTCATTTTGCTGGAGATACAGACTAGGCAAAATCTTTTCCTGTGCGCTACTTCTCAGTTCAAGTTCAGGTTTTGCCCCACAAGAGACACGTGAACAAGTGTTGCCCAATACGTCACCTACCTCTTTGTTTTCTAGGAAGGTTCTCCCTATGGAGCCAGATATGTAGGGTCCATGGTGGCTGATGTTCACCGTACCCTGGTTTATGGAGGAATCTTTTTGTATCCAGCTAACCAGAAGAGTCCAAAAGGAAAGGTAATTTTTTTCTTATTCTTTTTCAATGCACTGAACTACATTTATATGCTGCACTCACCGGGGCCAGCTCTAGGGGTCCAATGCAGGGCGTTCCCAATGGGGTCATTCACTCTCCCTGCAGGGCGCCCCACTCACCAAGAAAAATGCTTGTGGTGCCATAAACAAAGGGAGGCACCTGGAAATAGTTGGTGGTGACGTGATGTCATCATCAACTGCTTCCATTTTGGAGGCAGGGGCAGGTGGGAGGGTCCAAAGTAAAGCTGCTCTGCTCTCCCCACTAACAGTTCATAGAAATCCCAGCTGCAGCAGCAAGTTATATGCGTGCTGTGCTGGTGCATGGCCCCTCTGCAGTGATGTCATTCAGGGGGAATGGACCAGAATGGGCGTTCCGGATCCTAACGGGCTCCGTGGCTGCTTCCGGGTTTTTTTTTTTCTTTCAACATTTGAATTTGAACTCAAAGTGAGTTCCTGTTCCTAAATCATTTGAATGACACCACTGCCCCTCTGTTCTGCCAAATTCTCCCTGCTGGGCCTCCCCGAGGGCCCCAATGCCCACACTAGGCTAACTAGTTTCCCCTTTAAGCAGCCTCAGAGATAGGCAAGAAGGAGGGGGTTCCTTCACCCACTGGTTCTCCTCTCTTCCAGCAGCCTTGTTTGGATTCACCGGCTGGTCAGCCTCCTCCAGACTGCCCTCATCACCGGCTTAGCTCAAGATAACCTTAGTCTAACTTGGCACCACAAAACCCCACCACCAAACAATAGGCAGTCAGCTTACCTAAGCCACACCTGCCTCTTCCACTCGGTGACTCCAGGGGCATGGCAGCCATACAACAATTCTCCAACCAAGGCACCACAGGAACCCATTCACAGTTCCAATAACCAAGTATTGGAACAGTCCATCTAACAGTCCTTTAGTCAGTCCATCCAGCAATCCATCAGTCAGTCAATCAACAGCCACTTTCCTTCCCTCCTACACCTGCCCGGTGCTGCACCTACCTGGTGCTAACTTACTGCAGCTCCTGCCTATACTGAGGCCAGCCAATCGGTGTCTGTTGCTGGGCAGGCTCTAGCTCATCAGCCACACTCATCTGTACCTATGCTAACCTCCCTTCATAGCCAGAGCCCCCATCAGCCTGCAGCTGTGTTCCTGCTGCAGGCAGAGACCTTGGGGGTTAGCCCTGTAATCCCTGGTTTATTTGGACAAGGGGCCACTGCTGGTATCAGCATTCCCTATTTCCTCGGGGTGTCTCCTGCCTTTTCCAATATACCCTCACAGTGTGGGGCCCAATGTGATGACATTGGTCACGTTGGCTTAAGGCCTGCCCTGGCACTCACTGTGTTCCAGGTGAGATAATTTTGATATCAAAGAGACATCATAGGCAAGACTGACTGCTGTGCAGAAATGTCCCTGCCACTCCCTCAATACCTGGGTTCATGCACACAGACCCCATTCTTGGTTCTTTTGGGGGATGTAATTTTGGCCATGCCTATTAAACATAATTTGGTTTAATATAGAAAATGACCAATGGTTTTCTAATTTGGACATGTTCCTTTTGAAGTCAAATTTAAATCATGCTTTGATTCAATTAATGTCAGCATAAACATGAGTCCACTGATCATTCTTCAGAGATTCCATCAACATGAAGCTTAAGACTGACAGAATAAGATTTCTGATTTCAAAAATCAATCGGAGCCCATGTATCTTTAAATGAAGCCTCAAATGCCTTGCTGGGAGTTTAAACTCACTCTTTATTCAATTTCAGCAACTTTTGCTAGTGTATGTACTACTTGGCTCTAAAGTTTTTCAAGATCTTCATTATATTATGACATTGGTCCAAACTCATTTTAGCAACTCCAGTGTAATATCAAAATATTAAAACAGGAAGACAACTGTAGTAAAGAGAAGTGAATAAACCAAAACAAGGACCAGATTCTATAATAGGAACTAATGTCACAACTAGTCAGTTTTTAAATGGTTAGTGTTCGGGTTTAATCCTGTGAGGTAAACCACATCTTTGGCCTTTGCATGTTCCTTTTCTTACATTGTAAGTAGCAGCTGTGGAGAGGAGGAGACATTCACTCTCAATGAAACTGGCTCCTCCCTGCCCCACAATGGCTTCTTTCCAGAAGCAAAGAGCAGTCATGGGGAGCTATTTTCATCAAGACTGCAGCACAGGGGTCTAAAGGGTTAAAGAAACTTCCTCTCTTCACCGTGGTCTTAATCCTGAAGACATGCACACAGGAGCTTCCCATAATCCTAATCCGAAACTGTCACATGCAAGCAGTATTAAAAGTGTGCCAGCAAAATGTGGGAAGCCTGGCGTAAGAAGTGTCTAGTTCTTCTGGTTCCTATCAGGCATTTGGCTGGCAAGTAGCAGTGTGGGCAGAAGGAAATGAATGAGGCTAGAACATGGACTTGAGCACGGAAGAGCCAGGGCTTAGAAGTAGGTTATCTCTACTTCTTTGAGTAGGTGCAGGAGAGTGGCAACAGGATGCAGGTATCTAGTTGTCTTATGTGCTCCCTGAGGCATCTGGTGAACCACTGTGAGATACAGGAAGCTGGACTAGATGGGCCTTTGGCCTGATCCAGTAAGGCTTTTCTTATATTCTTATGAGCTTGCTTCAAAACCAGCATACCTAGAGGCTTTACTGGCTAGCCCTGAGCTAGTCACTATCATGCAGCCTCTGTTCCTTGCTTGTAATATGGGAACAATAATGACTGCATATGGTTGTTTTTAAAAATGAATAATGGTTTTGAACATTTTGCGGCATGCTTAAAAATATTCTGTTAAATATTGAAGAATAATGGTCTGAGCCCAAGTTGCAACATTTTTATTCAGAAGCAAGTTCTACTGTTTTCAATGGGATCGAATCCTTAGAAAGTGTGCATAGGATCAGAGCCTTAAGCATTTTTCCTATGGATTTCATTGGGGGTGGGTGGGAATTTAAGTATGTTTTTTGTCCTCTCATAAGTACTTCATATCCATAAAACCTATCCGTTTAAAATAAAACAGCTCAATTCAGCTTACAATATATAATTAAAAAATACAAAGCAACAATTATAGATAATAACTAAAGCAGCACCAAAAACTTAAGAAGATCAGCACTGTTAAAACACTTCAAAACAGCCCTAGACCAGAGGCCTCCAAACTGGAGACCACTGCAGTGGGGCAAAGCATCCCTTGCATGAATGGCACCTTCCATTCTGCTGGGGACACTTGCAAAGACCTGGACTACAGTCCCCAGGGATCTTTGCAGCCAGCCACATCCGGGGTCTGTTGCTCCCACAAGCCTCGTGGCTGGCATTCCGTGCAGATGTGGCTGGCCACAAGGTCCCCTGGGGGATAGGGTCAGGGTCTTTGCAAGCATACAAATGAAAAAGGTCTTTAGGTATAGAGAGACATCTGATTTGGGGATAGGTGGGCCTTTCTGGGGAGAGATTTCTATAGATAAGGTGCCACCACTAAGAAGGCCCTAAACCTGATCAGCACCTGATTAGGGCCCTTGGAGAAAGGCTTCACCCAACACTGGGTGAAGTTTTGGATCTCAACAGAGTCCAAAAATAATAAACTTTGGCTGAATTGATGATGATGTTTTAAAATGTAGACTTAAAGGACAGAAAGATTAGCAAATAATACATCTGTAATTTGTAAAAACAATAAAGAAAAACTTTTTTGCTTTTTTCTAAGTTTATGCAAAAATAAGAATAAGAGGTTTTCTATTTTGTTATAGCTCCGACTGCTTTACGAGTGCAACCCCATGGCTTTCATCATTGAGCAGGCAGGGGGGATAGCTACGACTGGGACGGAGGCGGTGCTGGATGTGAAGCCCGAGTCTATCCATCAAAGAGTCCCCTTAATCCTTGGTTCTCCGGAGGATGTGCAAGAATACCTTGCCTGCGTGCAGAAACACCAAAAAAGCAGCTAATGACCCACAGATGTTTCACCACCACCTGCTTTTGCATTGTCCATGGGGAATGGGTGATGTTGAGAAGTGAAACATCTTCACCAGGTGGACAACAATAGAAAAAGTCAATGTTGAGCAGTTTTTTATAGCTTATGTTCCACAGAATGCAAAATGCTAACCGGTTAGTCTCAATTTCTATAATGCGAAAATAAAGACACAATGCACTTGGTGGTAATTAATGAAGCCTGCGGATAGTTTGCCATCCACCTCCAGATACATTTTTTTGAAAATCTTGGAAAATTTTTATTTTTATATATATAGGTATGGGGAATGGAAAGGGTAATACATAGGAAAAGGGTACAAAAGTTCACACAAAAGGTCCACACTGATTACAGCTTAGTCATCTTATCTATATTAATGTTTGCATACAGTCTATACCATGACTTTAACATTGCCTAATTGTCCTGTATACATAAGTTACTCTTATTTTCCATTTATAATTATCTAATTAACTCTAACCTAACACTTCTATATCATAATACATTAACTTCTGATGTTTATCAATTCTGCTATCCCTCCATAAATTTACCACTTTTTTTTTAAAAAAAAAATCTTGTTCAATCATCTTCTTAAGTATCTCTTGAACCGGCATACATTTACTACTTTCAATTTCTCTAATTAGTACATAAGAATAGCAAAAAGAAAAAGAAAAATAACTTCTTTTGAATTGTTTTTAGCTTTGAGGGGAAGGTCACATTTAATAAAAATATCTTAATTTATACTTTCATCATAATCTCCCTTATTTAAGTATTATCTTTTTCTCATTGGCTATATCTTCCCTAATTCAGTCATCAAGTTCTGGGTATCTTTCACTCGCAGGTTCTTCCCCTCTTCTTCTTCTTCTTCCGCTTTTTATTCTTCATTCTCAGTTTATTGTGCCAATTTCCCCTATTTGCGTCCTTTACATTATTACAGTGTCTCTTCCTCCTTGAATATTCCTGAGAAAGATTCTGCATCTCAATCTTGAACATTAATAGGTCCAATTGTTGTTTCCTGGAATTTATCTCCAACTCTCTGTAAAATTCTTGTAGGTCAATTTCTTGTTCGATAGGGTTTGTCTTCAGCTCTCTATATGTCTCCCGTGTAAGCTTTGTTTGTTCCTCCATTGGTACTACTTCCCTTCCTGGAGCTAACGTGTCTGCAATTTGCCTTCCAGTAACCTCTGTTTTTATCTCCCAAGAGACCGTGCATTCTAGTCATAGACCCTGACTGGTCCGATTCCAACTTCAAACAGCGTATCTCTGTTTGGTCTATTGTGCTGACTTCCTTTTTAATTTCATTCATAAATTTATCAGGATACCTAACTTCTTCTGATAGGCTCTCCAAATCTTGTAGAACTTTCTCTCCAATATTCTTAATAATTGTAACTTCTTGCTGCACCTCCCGAATTTCTGAGAGTAATTGGATCAATAAAATCTGATTAGACTGCCTGATATTGTCTTGTCTTAAAAGTTCTTGTAATCTTTCTTGTCTTTGTCTTTTGGCCTCAAGGTATAGCTAGCATCAAAATGTATACTTGATAAAAGAATTATTCAGTGGTCATCAATACTTATAAACCACATCAATTCAGTTGAGCATCTATGTTCATATTATACTCCAGTAATCTCGCATTTCGCATACATATATAAATGTCTAGACCCAACACAACTTATTATCTATAACCAGTTCAGCCAAAAGTAAAAGTAATTTCAGTCCTTGTTCTTTGTTCTTTCTGACCACTCTGATCTTTAATGCGCCATCTTCTTTTTCAAACAGCCCAATGGTAATTCAATCCCGTTTATAAGTTCAATCAATTCCACTTAATTTACCATTTAAATATAGCTACCAAATTCAATTACTGCCAAGAATCTCTCCTTACTCATACATTCCTCCATTAGAACAGGAGATTCCTCAAACAGCCTCAACTATAAATCTCCCAGATTTGTCTTCCGTCCCCGTCATAATCCACAATTCCAAGTAAGCAAAACAGGCAGACTCACCCTAATATGTCCAAATTTATTTCGAAAATAAGTATCAATCCATGCTCTGTCCAAACTAATCAATCTTTCTCTAATGTCTTACAAGTCCTTCAAGAATCCTTCACTGGTTATATAAGAAAAAGAAAGTCGGCGTCAAGTTGTCTTTAAATCATGTAAGTCTTTCTACTTAATCACAGGAAGAAAAAAGGGGGGAAGTCCGCTGCCTTCACTCCCAATTTGTCTTTTATTTCTCCATCGCGGCTCCAGTCTTAAATCTTTGGTCCTTAATCTTCATCTATTTAATTAAGTCCCGCACTATTTTACAAATTGTTAATTAACATTAAGATATAGTCCCAAGGATCTCAATTGCTGCTCTTGATGTGGAGGAGGAACCCCCCTCTCTTCTCCCTCTCGTCTCATCACTTTCAAACTATTCAGTCTAGTGTCTTTAATCTTCTTAAGTTTCGGATAGTAGAATTGTATACGTCTTGCCTCTAATTTTGTTGAGTTGTAGTGCTTAGATTGTAGTTCTTGAATTTAAGTTGCAATTTCTTTTCCAAATCTTCTGTGACTGTTCGCAGTGTGGGAAAGCAGGAGAATGGAACTACTCCGAGTCATCAGTGGTGCCCGGATCAAGCAGTCCTTTCCAAAATAGCAACCTTGAGCCTTCCAAAACAGCAATTCATGCTGCCTTTCAGGTTCAAGTGGTGCTTAAGCCCTAGTCCCGCTCCTGGGACCTAGGGGGGGTACTACTCAAGAGTAGATCCCCCCAAAAAGAAAGCTTCGTGTCATATCTCTCTAACAAGAGAGAGAATTGTGGCATCCTATTCCAAACTTGGCCTTGCCCCCCAGATACATTTTAATGTCAAGGTTCAGACTCAGTATCTACAGAATCAATTCTGCTCATTTTCTGTTGCAGGTATGTTTTTCCCATTACTAGTAGTCTTGTGCTTGGTAGGGTCAAACTTATCTCCTCAATTACCCTTGCCTTGGGTATTTGATCAACAGCGAGTTAACATTGGCTGGGCTTTTTGATAGCTGGCTGAATCCAATCTAGTACAGATTATTATATCTTGTGCTGCAGTTTGCAAGTTTAGAAAACTAAAAGTATCTCTAGGGATTTTTCGTCCACCTATTTTACACAGATATGCATCCCAAAGTCTCCATCTTGTTTTGTCTTCTCAAAGCTTAGCTCTATTGCAATGAAAACAATCATGGCTTGTGGCACTTTAAAAGACACCCCCAGAACACTCAGCTGCTAACCACAAAATCACTATATATCGACAAAAATATTTGAAAGGAAGGTCCAAATTGGGAATCGCTTAACAAAGAGCCCAATCCTGAGGGCTCTAACGATAGTGGTACGCTAGCTCCAAGTGTTGTAACTGTGCCATAAAACATGTTTATAGCACCTGAAGAGGAGGGAGTGCCTGCACTAGGCCCGCACCAGTTGGCGCTGTGCCTCAGCAAGGAGGAGACGAATAGATGGCGCTCCAGCAGCACAGACCAGCAGTAAGGCCAGTGATGTCATCTCGTAATGAAGAATGGAAACGCTGGGCGGGACTTATGTGTGATTGGCTGCCCATCCGTTCCATTCCGCGGCTGCCCTGGCCTTGGCGGGGTGCCTGCTCGCCGGGGTGGGTGGGGGTGCGCCGGGTGCCTGGGCGACCAGTGGTGGGGCGCGCCAACCAGGGGCAGCCCCCCTAAGGCCAGGGCAGCCATGGAACGGAACGGATGGGCTGCCAATCACGCATAAGTCCCGCCCAGCGTTCCCGTTCTTCATTACAAGATGACATCACTGAGCAAGGATATTCAGGGTGGTGGGGAGAAAGTGGAACTGGATGAGGGGAGGATTAGGACTGGGCTGTGGGTGGGACTGGCCATGGTCTCCACTGCTGGATCCTATGCCCCAAATAGCTGGCGGAGACTCAAGTAACTCCATTGCAGAGCCTGAGATTTTACTAAGACAAAGGGGACTAAATTGAAATTAGTATAGGACAGCTAGGAAGCTAGTATTGCGATTGTTGCTGTGAATGGGCTGCTCTGTTCTAAACAGGCAACCCAAGGGCTTTTCGTGCTTAGGAGGCCACCCAATGCCACCCTCCCCACCAAGTGGAGTAACAGCAGGTGCAAAGAACTGCTGTCCTCCCTTTTCTTCTTCTCTCTTTTGCTGAATTTAAAAATGGGAATGGAGGGGAAGAGGTGTCTCCTCTCTTCCACTTTGACTGCATATGTTTTTCAGCTAAAAGCTAACATGAAATAGCATCTGAAGCATGCTTCTAGCTCAATTCATTAACAAATGACAACAAGCACAGAACATGGAATCTCATTCTACTCCAGGATTAGGAGAAGCTGGCAAAAGATGCAACCCGGCCATCTTGGAAGAAGGCAAATGGGCCTCAATCAAGTACTGTAGTCAAAAATTTTTTACCATTACTTCATTAGATAAGTACCTATTTTTCCTGCACATATTTGTCCATAGGTTTGTATCTAGTAACCCAACCAATAATCAGCTTTCTAAGTGACCACCTCCTAAATGGGGTTGCTCTGCATGTATACATTTTAGCTCTTCTTAGAAATGTTACAGACCTGCTAGCACTTCTTTCATTTCATGGTCTTTTGGATCTCCCTGTTCTCCATTCTTTTTCTAGGTTTGTATGCTCATTTCATGCATCTGATGAAATGGACCCTAGAGCCCAAAAGCTTATGGCATAATAAATCTGTTGGTCTTTAAGGTGTCACAAGAGTCCTTGCTGTCCTTGTGGTTTGTTTTGCTAGCATAATCAAATTACAGTACCAAGCCTGGTGTGAAATTTCCATCTGTTTGTACTATTGGCATAGCCAAAGCATAATCGTGCATCAGTTTACAAGCATATCTTCTCTGTTGCAAAAAGGGGCCTGTGGATATAAATTAAGCATATAACTGATATAGCAAAGAACCCTTTTTCTGACTGCTCCCCACTCACCCCGCTAGTTTGCTGCTACCATTAAAACTGGAGCAGACACAGTAAAAAGGTTTCAAAGAAAAATACTGTACTGAAGCAATATGGGACACCTCAGCTCTACGCCTGCTATTTCACAGATGTACGTCCAAGGGGTGTCACGGTGGCAGAAAAGGTGAAGGAAGGGCTAGGATATGGGGCATGTGAGTTCTGCTGATCCGGCTCCTGGTCTGCCTTCCTGCCTGCCCGCTGCCCACCTGGGAACTTCCCCTTTCCTCCCTACCAAATTCTGCCTCTGCCATGTTGGACTCACCTTTTCTGGTCCCGCAGCAGTGCATACAAAATGGCTGCTGGAGGCGTCATTCAGTTATTTCCCAACTAGCCACCCTACAGCATGACTCAGCGGTATTACTTCAGGTTTCACCTGAAGAATCAGGAAGTGTGTATATGTATACCCCTGCTAATGGGTAAAGAGGCACCTTCTACAGGGGTGACGGGTCCAATCCTACCATACTTTCCAGCGCTGATGTACCCAGTGTCAATGAGGTGCACACTGCACCCTGCTGTGCGGGGGCAGTCACGAAGGCCTCCTCAATGTAAGGGAACGTTTGTTCCTTTCCTTTGGGGCTCCATTGTGGCTTCACTGGTGCTAGACACTTGGATAGGATTGGGCAGTCTCCTACTCATGCTAAAAGGACAGTGGACAACATCAACCTCTGTGTTTTGGTTCTGCTGAAATATAACTTCTTTGAAAGCAAAAGAGGAGGGTATGCCTGTGGGATCTGCCACTAGAATGCCCAGAGGCATGGCAACATACCAACATGCAAACAAGGTTGCCCTGATTTGCCTTGACATTCTCTCTCTCTCTGTACTGCCTGGCAATAAGGTGATTGAAAGTTTATCTCAAACTGAAGCTCATGTTTCAAAATAACACAGTTGGGTTGTGCATTGACATTGAAACCATCGCTTGAGTCCTGCTGGCACATGCAGCGTGGGATCAAAACTGAGCTTGTACAAGGAAAGGCAGGTTGAGGATGAGAAGTTTGGGAGAAATCAAAGCATGCCAAACTCACTGAAATGAGATAAATACTTGGCAGAGCCAACTATTAATCAGCCTTGTATTGGATTTCCTTGTCGCTGCAATGGTCTTCGGTCCCATTGTGTCAGTCGGGATATCTGCTCACCATTCCATATGGCACTCATATGATGTGCTGGTGGTGCTGTTGCTTCACTTCATTCTGAGCATACATGCAGTACTGTCTTACTGAATGTGCTCATTAAATCGAAGGAGCTGTTTGAACGAGATAAACAAGCTTCCAAGACTGCTAACAGGTGTTACAAATGGAAGGTGAGCACCAGAAGCAGAGTACCTGTATTAACACGTGTTATAGGTCATGCCCTTATTTTGATTATGTAATTATATCAAGCAGTCAGTATGGATGCTTTTGTTTCACTCATTTAAACAGAGGTCATGATCCAACTCAAGCATTTTACTTGATTTTCATGGACAAGTTAAACACATGCTGAAATTTTTCCTAACAGAATATGAAAGTAGTTAACATTTTAGCTGGATTTTGCCCTATGTGATCAATTTTCATGTTAGAATGGGAAAAATAACTGATAACATGCAGGCTTCCCCCCCCATTTATTATCATCATGCCTCTAGAGTAATATAACAACTCTCAATTTTCAAAAGTCTCTGATACAAGCCATGAAAATGTAGAGTTACAACTTGATTGGCTTGAAAAAAAAATCAGTTAAAAATCACACGAAGGGCATAGAGTCATGCTACTCTTCACTCTTTCCCATAAACTCATATTCCTACTAGGCCTTTCTGGCCATAGTTATGTGTACTTTAGTGACCACCAAACTAAATAAAACAACTTCACTATTCAAGTTGTGGCCCAAATTCAATGCTCTGGTTTTGATTGATTTAAACAGTGTAGGATCTGTCCGGTAAAGACTTCACCTATAGATGGTCTGGCATCTGGGTATGTAATGGACCACCAACTCCTGAGTGAAACTGCCCACATGCTTAGTTCGTCTGTGGAAATCCTGTACTTCCTCCAGAAGTGTGTTGAGTGGTGATGTCAGAAAGGGCCTTCTGAGTGGGAGCACCTGGGCTGGTCCATTTATGAGGCTGTGAGGCAGTTGTGCACAAGTGGCACATTGGTGAGATGTGTCCACCCTCCCCACTCCTCCTCCCACTTCTCAGATTCTGAAACCCTGAATTCCTCCTCTTTCACTCTGTTTTCTTCTTTTCCAAATCGAGGATGCATTAAGAGAAGAAAGAGCGGCAGAATTAGAAGCTTGCACATCACCACGTTTGTGGCAGTGACATCTGGTGCGCTGTCTCAGGTGAGGGGAAGTCTTGGACCAGCCCTGAGAAACTCTGAGATTGTGGAACTTAATTAGTCAGGAGAACAGTTGCCTCGCTTTCTCTTTATCCGTTTTTAGGGGCCGATGCAGTTGCAATGCAGGCCCAAGATAAACTAAACATTCCCTTACCTTGAGGAAGCCTCCCTGACTTTCCCTCATCACAGAAAGCAGCACCCCCCCCCCATTGGGATGGCTACATCAGGGCTGGAAAATTGGCCCTTAGTGTCTAAGCATTTGGCTATAATACTTTTAGATCTCAATGAATTTGTGTTTACCCGCCAGTCATTTGCTGGCTTTTGTTTCTTTTATTTTTGTTTCTTGCTTTATTGGTTCTTCTTGATGATGATGTTTTATGTTTTTAACGTTTAGTTGTGAAATTCACATTAAAGAAGAGATTAGCAATAAGTATATTTAAATAAATGAATAAAAGAGGAACGGGGATTCTAAACTGGAGACCTCAAGCAGCTGAGAAATGAGACAGATCAAATGACTGGAAACTACTTCCTTAACATTTATTTGGAAAAAGGGACCTGGTGTGCTAAAATAAATCCAGATAATGACTGCACCTGCAGAAGAACAACAACAACACTGCCATTGCAATATAGACGAGCGTGGACATCAGACAGGAAACAAGAATTTAGACAGAAAATGCTAGAGCATTTGGGTTTCCAAGTAAAGTTGAAATCAATATCCAACACATTCCTGAAAGAGAACGACGTTCTTTTGCTGACATCAATTGCTGGGAGAAAACAGCTTGCTGTTAATTCTTCAGTGCAAGACTTAATAGCTCAAACCTTTGGTCCGCGGGAGCTGGCACTGTAGCTGCAGCGCCAGCACTGGGTGTCATAAAAGCACCGTGAAGTGTTTTTCCAAGACCCAGAGAGTACGTGGCACAGGTGGGAAGGTCTGCGGCATCCCATGGGTGCTGCATCCCACCTGATGGCCACTGGGGCAGTCAGTGGGAGATGGGGGGGCATTCTGGAAGTGGAATGGGGGGTTTGGGACAAGGGGAAAGTGGTGAAAGGGAAGTTCAGGCCCAGGAGTGGTGGTGTGGGGATGGTGGAGCAGGCCTCTGCTGTATCCGAACTTCCATCCCAGGCCTGAAAGCCCTACACTGGGCTACTCCCTTACTCTGAGGAGACTTCCCACCTCTCAACTCTGACACTGGATAAAGCATGGGCCTGATCCCCCCAGACCAGCATGGAATAGGATTGGATAGCAGGCCTACAGTCCTGACTTCTGAGTGGACACGCATAAGATTGTACTCATGAATGTGAAAGATTGCTCTTCATATATGGAGCTGTTTATTAACTGCCAATGAAAAAGGCCAACCAGTTTATTGTCAGCTTGGACAGTACAGCAATATGAGCATGGCTTTTTAAACTGAGATGAGAAGGTTTACATTTCCTTCTCCTATGAGTGAAAGGGCGGGGGAGCATGTGAGCCTGAGGCTTGTGCTAGTCATGCTACATCTGGCTTAATCATGGACTGATGTTAGTTTGAACTTGACCTTTGGCATGCCATTGCAGAGAATTAACTGTGCACTGTCTCCTTAAGGACAGCCCAATCTCCACACACACTTCTCATTCCAGACTACAAAAAACACTGTTGTGGACTGGTGCTGAGGACTGTAACATATAAAACCTTGCAAATAAAGCAGGTAAATCAACATCTGTGTGTAGAGCCAAGGTTCAACCGGCAACACAAAGTTAAGAGTACAGTCAAATGACATCACACTGTTAGCAGACAGGAAATAAAAGGGAGCAGCAAGTGTGCCAGTGGGTTGGTTGTGTAGGTTGGTGAGATCATCGTGCTGTTTGCGGCTCAGGCCCTAATGAGCACTTTAGCAGGTAGTGATAAGCCGGAGAGGCCATGAAAGAAGTAGCTGTGTGAACGTAAGATGAAGGTTCTGCTGGGCTTCGATAAATTATGGGACCAGACAAGACTGGTGACAAGAGCATACAAGGCTAAGTGCAATTCAGTGCATGCTTGCTTTGGAGAAAACCAGGCTCAATCTGCAGAAAAGCTTGTGGAAGCTCCTTTGTACAGTGGAACCATATTCATGTTTGCTCAGAAGTCCCATTAAAAGCAAAGGGACTGACTCCCAAATAAATGTGCATAGTTGTGCAGCCTTAGTATGTTGCTTTGAATACCAACGTTTAGACGGGACTCCAGTTTCAATAACAGAGCAAAGTTTCAAAGTAAAGAGGCCCAAACCTTTTGGGAGAGGACAGGAAACTCAAAATCAACATTGTAAAACGAGTTGGAAAAGTCCTCAGTGAATTGCTTCTGCGGGAGCTCAGAAGCGCCACCCTTAAAATCTGCCTTATACTGGATCAGACTATTATTCCAGCAAGGTCTCTATTGTCAGCACAAACCAGCAGCAGCTTTCCAGACCTGCAGACAGAAGATTTTTCTCTGCTCTACCTGGAAATGCTAAGGTTTGGACGTAGGACCCTCTGCATACAAAACAAATGCTCTACCACTGAATCATGTACATATTTTAAACTGAATGTTCTGATTGACAAAACAAAACAGCCTGAAGAAAGCATCTTAGATATTTTCTATTAACACCTGACATACGGCAGCCTGCCTGAACAGGAGTGAAGCATAAAGATCTTGACTGCGCAAGGCAAAGCGGCTGCACAGAGTTTGCTTACTGGGCCATGAAACCTAATCAGTGAAGCCAAGCTCTGAATTCTTGCCAGTTCCTGCAGTGGTCATCTGTGGAACAGTTTTTCGCAGAGGGAATGCATGCTGTGTAAGAAAGAGATCATATCCCTGGCCCCATTATTCACTGAGTTGTAGTGGGCATTTGATCGCAAATGCACTGATCCAGCTTAATTTTCAGCCAGAACCGCTTATTATGCTTCATTGATTCAGTTTAAAAGTCAGAATGCAATGTCAGCGTTCATGGTTCATGGTTCAGCCCAGGGGCAGCAGTTATTGGCTTTTCCACTCCCACCCACCCTCCTCTCATCAAGAGCACCTAAGACTAGCCTCCTACATGGGCCTTGTTTATCTGTATTCGTTAAAGTTCCATTTCCTGTTATGGCTGGGTTGTTTTTTCAATGCATTTTCTCCCAATCTCAACCTGATACAGCCTGTTTTCCTGGCATCAGCACAACTCATTGTTTTGATGTGGTTTTGTTGATGTGTTAAGCGGACTGGAAGGTTACACAAGTTAAGGGGCAAAATAGCTCCAAAATTACATTTCTCATCCAAAAAAATCATGTGGCAGTCTTTAATCACAGGTAATGAATAAGATTTAAATTCTGCTCAACAAGACTGGCTTCTGAGTGAAGAGGGCCAAACTAGACATGATTAAGAAATGCAGGTATTTGTAGCCAAATCCCTTTTCTTTTTGAATACTGTTTCGGAATGGCACAGTTGAGAAGGAAGTGTTCCCCATCAAGGTTCCAAGAGCAGGCCCAAAGCCTTGTGATGCAGCATGCCAAATGCTGAGCCCTTTATCCAGTGATGCCGCAGCCTCTGTTCCTCCCTTTCTACTATTATGCATTTATTTTTTTATTTGAAGAATTTATACCCCGCCTTTCCCATGCCAGAGCAAATGCCCAAGGCAGCTTACATGAGCAGGCTAGTCTAAACCACCATTTTTTTCAATGGGGTTTTTACAAATCTACAGTATTCTTGTGATCTGCCAATCCTCAGGCCCAGATGTTGCCTTCACAGTGTGGTTCTCTCCTTTGGCTGCTGCCATCAAGCCTCTGCAGGCAATTGCAAGTCCAGCCTGGACAGGTCCTCAAGGTCATATTCCCTTCTTTGCCGGCTGGCCTCCTCACACACTTCCCTGCAACTCTCACTTGCGGTGAGCTAATCAGCTCCACAGCGACTCTGTTCTGCCACCACAGGTACTGCAGCTTGTCACAGCCTGGCATTCGTCTCCCATCCAAAAGCAAACCGCAGACTTTCCTGCTTAGCTTCAGGCAGTACCAGCAGCTCAACCATCAGTCCATACCTCCTGCCCTATGCTCTATGATCAGCAATTTCCTCCCTTCCACATTTCTTCTTCTGCTGTCTTATTTCCATCCCGAGAAATGGAGGCCAGTAGGCAGAGATGAACCCCACCCACCAATCTGCAGCCTGAGGCGACTGCTTCCTTTGGCCTCATGTATGGGCCAACCCTGCCTGCTCCCCTGCTCCCACTTGCAGAGACCACCCCACTCAGCAGCTGCTGTTCTTGCAGTGTTTAAAAAATAGAGAAGGGGGATAACTTGGGATGGAAAATGTTTGGGAGCAGGAATGGCGATTGCTTGGCAGTTATCAATTGTAGCCTCCAGGAGCAGTTTTAAACCAAATAAAGTAACAGAAAAACAGCTGTTCTGCTGTGTTTAGGCTAAAGGAAGAAAGGGAGTGGGGAAATGAAAACTTTTGTTTAAACCTCTAATTATAGATGTAATGCTGTGGTACTCACTTTACTGATTTTGACTGATTTTTTTACCATATCTGAACACGTTCATTTGTGCATCAGATCCCATGAATAAAACTTGTAGTTCAGGCCCATATATAATAGAAGTATACCAGAGTTTTGGTGCTGTGCTGACTGCAGTGAGCACCAACACAACAGCAATAACTATGTTTGTGTGTGCACATGCAGTAATGGAGGGACGTAGTGGTGCAGCGGGTTAAACCGCTGCTGCTGGGCTTTCCAACCAGAAGGCTGGGAGTTCAAGACTGTGTGACGGAGTGAGCTCCCGTTGCTTGTCCCAGCTCCTGCCAACCTAGCAGTTCGAAAGCACCTAAATGCAAGTAGAGAAATAGGGACCACTTCAGTGGGAAGGGAACGGCATTCCGTGCGCTACGGTGTATAGTCATGCCGGCCACATGACCACAGAAGCTTGTCCTCGGACAAAACACCGGCTCTACAGGCTTTGAAATGGAGATGAGCACCGCGCCCTACAGTCGATCACGACTAGACCATTTGGTCGTGGGGAAACCTTTACCTTTTTATGAATCTGCAGGGCTGTCCTTCAAATTACTCTGCATCTGTTTGCACATCTTTAGCTCCATGGTTATATAAACAAGCAGGCATTGTTAGCACCACTACCCTTTTCTCCAACTATCCAAACATAACACTCCTAATGTTATAGATGCTGTAATTTTAATTATGATTGTCACACAAAGTGTATGCAATGGTTTCATAGTCCTTGCTCAGCCTCAAGACAGTTCTGGGAGGTAGGTCAAAACTTTTCTCATTTTATAAAGGAGAAAAAATAGAAAAAACAGGACAGTGAGTTGCCTAAAGCTACCAAGTTTATCTATACTTTGCTGGCACTTAGGAACTCTTATTAGAATAATTGATTTGTGTGCTCACAGTGTCTGTCAAATACTGTAATTGGAAAAGAAATTTGGGGGCCTACAAATAAGGCTTGGATAATTTCCTCCCGTAGCCCCCCCAACCAGGAAAGAAGTTCCTTGCTGTCCTCTTGGTGCTTTTTACAATCTCTGCCCATCTTTCACATTTTGTGTTTTTCCACTTGTCTAATCAAGTTAGTGAATGAATATTTGGAGGGAAGACATTTGTACAAAACAACTAAAAAAACCAGAGTAGTGTTCTAAAGTTACCTGCAATATGGGGGGGGGGAGAGCAAGGGAAGAGAATAGCTTGCTTTATTCCATCACCACCCTCACCCTGACATGGGTGCAGTCACCAGCTGAAGTACAATAGGTGGGACATGGGAGGCCTTTGATGTGGTGGCACGCAGGAGGTAACATCTCCTTAGGGAGATGAGCCTGGTGATTTTCATTTTGCTCCAAGGGGGACACCCCTATATTTGCCCAGCCTTTTGCAGTACTGTGATTTATTGGCTGCTGCTAAATGTGCATTTATTTAATTTTATTCATTCTCTCTCAAAAAAGGAAGGCTTGTTGAAGTCAGTATGGACAGAGTCACCTGAAAAGCAATGTTATTGTCTTTCACAGAAACAGCCCTGCCTGAAGGGTTTTCTTTAGTCACCTTGGAAATAAACACGTTGGCTGGGTTGAGAATGACTGAGAAACAGCAACTCATTACACTTAGTAAAACGGACACTTAGTAAAACGGACTTCAATCCACTGTGATGTGTTGAAATGTTCGGTCTTTATTTTAAAAGCTATGTTTCTGTGCAAGTTGCCATTTAAAAAATAAAGTCATAAAAAAAGACGCCACAATTTAACTAGGCTGCAAGCAGTCAATATTACAAGCTTGTGTTCATATGCAACATCATTTACATTAAGTTAAAAAAAAAAGAAGGGGCACATTGCCATCAAGTAAACATCAGAGAATTCAAGGTAAAAAATAAAGGTCACAAGTCGGATCTTGGAAGAAACGGGTTATAACCCCATGTATTACTGACATGGGTGCAGTCAGTTAAGTCTTCCTGGTCTAAGGGGGCCTGAATCAGTGCCCTAGAGACCAGAAAGCTGGCAAGCTTACTCCAGTGGTTCCTTTTTTGTCACACGCAACTGCTGCGGCTATTCCAGACACTTCTCCACATTATACAAGGGGGTAGCTAGCTGCGGTAGCTATCCCACACTGGTTCTTCCGGTCCTTGGCCATGTAGATGTAGCCTTTGTCACCCCATTTCTCACCCCAGCTGCAAAGAAAGAAGCAATGTGGTCACTTTCTGATCTGGTGAGGTCATAGACCCATTTCTCCAATTATGCCGACACATTATCCCCGACAATATTTATATCCTACCACTCATGTGGCACAAAACTCATGTTGTGTACAAAAGCACCACAGAGAAAAGATCTCAGGAAAAATGCTCAGGTGAACCACAATGCTCAGATGAACACCTTGGTCCCTCTTGCATGGACTACAATAGAAAAGCTGGTTTAAATCAATGAGGCAGAACAGCTATATAATCCTGCTTCCTGCAGCACAGCTGGTAATTATGAACATGCTATGCATTGTGTTGTGCACAGTGACACAAAAGTTGCATGGCTGTTCAGCTAGGTGATAACTAGCAGCTGTTTGTGTCCAAGGATGGTATATTTGGAAAGACAACTTCCAAGAGGATCTCATGTTAAAACCACCCTGCTACAGTTGAAGGAGGTATTTTGTCAAAACACATTGTACAAGCTGTGTAGAGTTAGTATTCCATGTTGTAAACCTTCAGCAGAGAAGTTTCTATTTACAATCACCCAGCACATTTAAAAAAATAGCACTCCAGAGGAAAAATGGATCAGAACTGATCTCTCAGTACCTGTTTTTAACAATCCAGTACTTCTTTCCATCTTCATCAGTATGGTCATAGCCATAGCCAACCACAAGAACACCATGATCTAGTTCTTCACTACTGCAGTCTGGGTCAAAGTAAATACCTGGGAAAAAGAAAAAGTAGCTCAACTTCCAGACTGAGTACAATTGCTACGCATTTAGACAGCTATCTAGACTTGTTGTCTAATCTAGGCAATGCTATTACTCTTGATGGGTGCATCTTCTATAGATGTTGGCACTAAAGGTCTTGAAATTATCCCACCATGGACATGCTGTGCCCGCTCCAAGATCTCCATGAAAGGAAAAGGAAAAGTCTGTTCTCTTCCTTCAACAATCTTGTCAGTGGTTTTGCAGAGAGCACAAGCGGCAAAAGCCAGTTATTGTATGAGGTGGGCAGATTTTCTTGAAAGTGGGTATAGTGCATCCTTTTCTCTCCTCACCAATCTTTTCTCTAATGGAGAAGCCCCTGGGGAGAGGTCGAATCTCATTTCACCTCCTGAACAGCTTTTGAAAGAAAGGAGAGGACAGTGTTGGGGGACACACAGCATTCTCTAAGCTGTGCAGCTCTAAGGAAGAGATTCTCCCCACCCTTAGCCAAGCTGTAAACCACTATGTCATTGCTAAGAGCTCTGGAGCTTCTCATGCACAGCCATGGAAGGTCTCCAAGCAGAAGAGGGAACACCGTGACAGATATGGAGTTGCCCCTTACCAAGTATATACACAAGATGGCAACATACTTTATTGCCCCATCAAGACAAGCAGCATAGAATACTTTCCTAACCTAAAACAAGACTGAAAATGCCTCTGCCATCACCACCTTAAAATAGATTTATATTTTATAAATTGCCTTGTAGAGCTATGGAAGCACAAAAAAGCCTATTCATTTAAAATCCACAAGAATTATCCTTACCTGACTCATAAAACTGGAAGGAGCTGTGACCTGCATCAATAGCCACAGAAATTGGCCCCACTGAAGCCACTGCCTTCATAAGAGCTTTTTCGTGCCCTGACAGGATGTCAACAAAGCCAGTGTCATTAGCAGAGTTGTATTCAGGCTTGTACAAGCAATCTTCATCATCCTGTAAAAAGAAAAAGTAGCATTAGATCACACAATGTTTCAAGAACTTAATGCAAAAACCCAATGCCCTGACAACATTCATGCAGGATGACCGTAAGCCATGCTCAATAGCTATAACAGGAAGTGCT
This sequence comes from Lerista edwardsae, assembly GCA_029204185.1. Classification (NCBI taxonomy): domain Eukaryota; kingdom Metazoa; phylum Chordata; class Lepidosauria; order Squamata; family Scincidae; genus Lerista; species Lerista edwardsae. The sequence goes on along the minus strand of JAJKFI010000001.1, from coordinate 23,249,067 downwards.
CTTCATACCTGAAACCATCAACTCTCAAGTGTCTCCCTATCCCTCAAACATGCATCTCTGTTCCTATCCAGAAATGCCAAGTGGTACCACTCCAAACATACCAATATCCTGTTTACCATAGGGAAAAATTCATTCTCAATAGCTATATGCATAGAGGCACACCCTAATGTCCCAGTATCACCAGAACTTTATTACGTGACCTCTTTCCTGGCCACATGAAACATGTGCTCAAATAGAAAATGCAGTGCTGCTATGGAGAGGCCAATAATGGTGGGAAATAGGTAAATATTAGCACAGCTCAAACTATCAATTGATCAAAGCGCTGTCTTAATTTCCCTTACAAAACCATTAAGGGTGAACAGTTGGGGCAGGAAGAAAATGTGCACTCATTTACTCATCCTGTTCTGAATTGTTACTTTACTCAAAACTTAATTTTGGCTTTACTTCTTCTACAGATTCCAAGATATAATCTTAGAGTATAAATTCAGTATAAAGTGTCAGAATCCGTGTTTTTCTTTGCTCAAAAACAAATGGGTTGGGCTCTTCCTGTACCCGTTAAGCCAGTTATTTTATTTACTGCTTTTGGCTTGGCATCTTAGTTATGAAAGCAATAGGAGCTGTGAAACGTTGTGTATCATTAAAAAGTTGTGGAACAGCTTTAGCAGTCTAAGAATGGGAACACTATGGCTTGATACATTTGGAGAATACCAAGCTGCCCATTTCATCTTTCTAAAAGGTTTACAATAGCTTGCTTTTTGTGCTCATTTAGTTATCAAAAAAAATATTTCAGAGGTTTACAGACTGAATCAAATGGCTTCATGACCTAATATGAACAGCAACAGAGAAGACACTACTGCACTGGGGCAGTTACAATGCTTGCAATGCTGCAATGATTTTTGTCAGATGGACAGCATTTTCGGCAAGCCATGATTTTTAAAGAACCCAGTACACATTCCTGAGTGTGGCAGGAATAAAGAGTCACATTATTTAAGTGGACTGCTTTAAAAGCCACAGAACAGTTATATTCATATCTTTCAAATTCGCTCAAGCCAAGAGAGCAAGAGGCGGCAGCAGTCTGTTCTCCGTTTTGGTAGGCAGCACTGACTACCACTCAGTAGGGCAGCAGCACAATACCATGACCCACTAAAGAACAAGGACTCTCCAGAAACACTAATGTATGATGAGGGTTTGAGATGCCAGCTGTAAATGGAAGCAGCTATTCATCTATGTATCAAGAGAGAAATGCCTGACTGGCAGCACCAGGCTTTAAGAAGCAATTTTACCTTGGCAATATATGGGTAGGAATCCTCTGAATCAATGCCTGAGTTGTCGCTGACATACTGGAAAGCCTGGTCCATGAGGCCTCCGTTACAACCCAGGTTTCCTTCAGGCCGAGAACAGTCCACAAGGTTCTGCTCACTGAGAGACACCAGCTTGCCGGTTTTGCGGAAGTGCTGTCCTTCCAGGGCCCCAGTTGCACTGAATGCCCAGCAAGAGCCACACTGACCCTAAGATGAAAGGGGAAGAGGAAAATCCATTTAACACCTTGTGGTAGTGTACTGTACTACTACGATGGAGCAATAAAGGAAGTTACTGGCAGGGCTGTCTGATCTCTCTGGATAGAGGCCATTTCATTTTGTGCTCCGTACAACAACATGCATTCACAAGACTACTGCACAGGAGCAAGATCAGCACTCTGCTGTGCTCCCTGGCACAAGCCAGTCACTTGCACAGCAGCTGCAGTTGGTGGGACTGCTCTCAATCCCTAGCTGCGAAGTGGAACTAAGTAGTACTAGCTAAACTCATAAGTTCTGCAATTGAATGCAAGTCCGCAGCATTTTCCTGCTACAGATAAGCTAGGCAAAGGCTCTATAACTTTGTTGGGCAACTAGGCAAACAGATGCATCACAAGGTGGGTCTTCTACTTCTCTTGGGGCATACAGGTGATTTTCCTTCAATGGTGCCCAAGTACTAGATACAAGATTCCCCCAAACAGCAGTGCTAACTCTTTTATATTAGAATAAGTGCTAAGGGACAGGAGGTATACTTTTGTCCACATTGCAACACCGTATGCATTTTAGTTGTCAAGGAAGGTGAATTCATTTCTGTTTGTTAGGCTCCCCTATATAGAATTTCAGGCACACACCTGATCCTTCACAGGAGTCACATAACCTTTCTCCCTCCAGTCAACAGATTTAGGTGCCTCAAAGAAGTTTGGTTCAAGAAATTGTGGTGCCTTGTACTTCCGTACGGATTTGGTGGTGGGTCGGAAGCCATTCATCACCTGCCTGAACTCTTCATTAGTCTGAAGAAAGAGAAAGTAAGTCAGCATTCCAGTCAATTTAATTACCCACAGAAGAAATTCTGAAACGTTGCCTGCACATACCATGTCCCCAAAGTGATTCATTCCCAATCTGTAACTGTGCTTTCCCAGGCTGTGATCCAGGTTGTGCAATTCAATCATTTTCAGATTCTTCTCCCAGACCATTCTCCTCCAGCCTTCCTCCTTCTATAAGGGATAAGACAAGAGTTTAGCCTCAAGCTGTTGAAGATATCTGCTCAAGGTAGAAATCACAACAGACCACAACTTAAGAGCCCCAAACATACAGGTAAGCCACAGTTTAGAGCCACTTTCCTGTTTTCATTCTTTGTAGCTACAATCCAACTACCTCTAGAGATGCTGCTGTGACTACAACTTGTCAATTAGGCAGCATACACCAATTTGGCCTCTGTTTCTGTCTGGCTAGCTGTGGATCTGTTTTATCAATTCAGAGATCATGCCAAGCTTCTGTAAATTTGGCTTGGCACAATGCCTGAATTGAGTCATGAAGAACATTAACTTCATTAACCTCCTTTTCTTCGCTTGCCACAACAAAAAGTTACTGGGCATTTTGAAGGATATACACAGTAACAAGGCCTTTCATTCCAACTTTCTATTCCTCTTTTTCCTATTTTAACAAGTATTAGACATACAACAAAATTAAACACAATAAAGAAGAGGTAGCCTAAACACAGATAAAATTACAACCTAAAAGCCAGGCAAAGCAAAGACTTTTACTTGCTATTTAAAACACACACACACACACACACACACACACACACACACACACACACACA
>JAJKFI010000001.1:23140989-23245229 GCA_029204185.1 Lerista edwardsae | reverse complement strand
TGTGTGTGTGTGTGTGTGTGTGTGTGTGTGTGTGTGTGTGTGTGTGTTTTACTAAGATTCATCTTCACTGCAGCACCAATTTTAACGCAATATCCATAAGTGCTCCCATATACTCAGCAGTCACAACGTTTGTTCCAAAGACGATCGGCTACTTGAACAATAATTACTTTGCCACTTGAGAGATAGAGAGCACGATGTCAGTACACCAATACAGCAAACTGAAGCAAAGAGCATGTCTCTATTCCAGTTGATCTCCAATCAAAGTAATCTTTGTTACCAAGGTTGAAATGAGACCATTAGAATACAGATACTTATGGATGCATTCTCTGTATTACAGAGCTGTGGGAGGCAAGGGGACAGTCGTCTGCCATTGTCCTATTTAAGAATGTTTTTCCTGAGGTACAAGCAAGTCACGTGGCAAAATACTCACCTCATGGTACTTCTTGCCATGCCATGTCTTCCATGTATCCCAGTGATCATCTAAAGCAGGGTCCAGGCCTGGAGCAGCAAGGCACAATGCCCAGTTTAGGGCCAATAGACACAGATACAGCTTCATGATGGAAAACCTTCAAGAGAGCAAGAAAAAGACCATTCATACAGGGAAGTCTTCCTCAACAATGCTTCCAAATAGAAAACAGGTTTAATCAGAGGCAAACTGTACAGAGGAGAAGCACTTTACTTCATTGGTTAAAATGAGCGTAAGCTACTTTGTGAACCTGAAGGTACAAGTACACCCAAATAGTACTATATCTGTTATACAAGTACAGTTGACAAATTTACATTGAAGGCTAAAGAGACAGAACACTGTGTCAAAATGACTTTTGCTTTAGCAGAGCAGAACACTGTGTAAAAATGACTTTTGGCACAAGGGCCACCGTAAAGCACATTTGGACCACTCTTGGAGTCAGGAAAGATGGCACATGTCTGGTTTCTCTGACTCTAAGAGTGGTCTCTTTATGGTGGCCCTTGTGCCAGCCAAACTTTACTGGTCTAACTCCAGGCTTTTAGTTAGTGGGCAGGAGAAGGAATCTTTTTGGTACATTGTCAAAGAACCAAATCAAGTAATTTGATGCCATGGAATTAGGAAGCAGGTCTATTTCACCAGTACTAAATTATTTAATGATTCAGTTCTTTGACCTCACTTGTAACAGGGGTGAGGAAGGTAGAAGGCCTCTATACAGTCATTCACCCTGGTGACTGATGGAAAACAAGAACCAGAATTAATCACAAGAGCTGTGCCCCTAGGAGTACTACTTCAGGGTGTACATTTGGTAAATTAATAAGCTCTATCATAGGAGCCCATTAATTTACGTCCTGCAGTAGTACTCCTAGGGGAAGCCAACAGAACTGGGAGGCCACTGTTATTCAGACAAGGCCCATGGTGCAATTGTTGATGTCAGCCTGGAACTGGAAAGACCAGAGTTCAAATCCCCACTAAGCCCTGAAGCTCAGCTCAGGAGACAGCCACACTGGTCAATCTCTTGATTGCTGGGAGGATAACATGGGCACAGGGCTAAACACAACGCAAACCACCCTGAGGTTAAAAGCATAGCACTGTCCAAAAACAAACACCTCCCAATCCAACCAGATGCCTCATCTTTAAAGCTACTCATGTCTTTGGTATGAATTACTTTTTGCCAACCCCTCTTAGTCTCTCCTCCCATAGTCACCTAACAGATCAATGTCAGCCAATGGACTGCACATCAGAGACACAAGGCACCATCCTAATCAACTTTCCAGCACCAGGGTAAAGGCAATGCAGCTGAGGTAAGGGAACAAACATCTCTGTACTTTGGAGAGGCCTCCGCGACTGCCCTCCAACTGCAGAATTCAGCACATGCCCCATTGGCTCAGCTACGTCAGAACTGGAAAGTGGGTTAGGATTGCACCCCCAGCCATTTACACTGATACGCACACATTGTTTAGGGCAGCCTGTTAAAGCAATAGACAATGAGAACTATTATTTCTTTGGCTGGGTTTAAAAACTAGCTTTCATCTTTCAAATCATTTTTTAAAAATCCCAGCTCTCTAACAAAGCCCGTCGTTACCGCTCCCCAGTTGAAGAGGAAACAGAGACAATCTCCTATAAGGCTCCCAAGAGCGGGTGTTTTTAGCAGCTTCCCAGAACACCGATATGACTCATCAGGCGTATTCCAGGAATCACTTCCGCTGTCCCAACTCCAGAGCCGTCGGGAATGCGAGCGGTCGTGGACTGGGGGCGTTCTTCCAAAGACAGCACGTGATTACCCCACCCCTGGAATAGACACGTGAACCTCCCTCACATGATAACTGCAGGAAGGTGGCGGGGAGGGAAGAAGCCGGGCCCAGTGTAAACAAACCCCTTTGCCTTGAGATCAGGCGCCAGCTCGGTCGTGGAGAGTTGCTGCTGCTTCTGCCTGGCAGGACGCCGGAGCTTGTGCAGCGGCCAGGCGGGAATCGGGATCGACTGCCTGCGGCCTCTTTTTTTTTGGGGGGGGGGAGGGGGAAGCCCCAATACAGGGATAAATTAAACCACAAGCAGCTTGCGGGAGCGGGGCGGGGCGCCGGGCTGAGGTCAGGCAGCGTTTGCCCGCTTGAGAGCCAAAGAGATTTGCACAGGCAGAATACGAGACCCCAACCAGGCGCGCCCTAAAGCCCAACTCGCAGACGCGGCTCCAGAGCAACGGTGCCAAAAAGCCTTCTCTTGGAGCAGGGAACAGCGATCGCCCCCAGCCCCGTTCGAAGAACAAGGACTCTTCTATGTATTCCACTGGCGGGGGAAGGGAGGAGGAAGAAGCCGGCCCCGGGGGGCAGCACAGAAACATGGGGGAGCCCAGGTAAGGAAGGAGGGGTGCCTACATTCCCCTCGTTAGGGATGGGAGGAGGATGCAAGGACGAAAGCAAGCGAAGACTCATTTGTACGCGTTCATCCAGAGAAACTGCAGCCTGCCTCTTCGCCCGGCTGACTCACAGCAGCAAGAAAACCACTGGTCGTCCTCCCCCGACCCATTAAGACCCCTGTGCCAGATTCCATCGCCAACCAGCGTCTTTGCAGTACGAGGTGGTCATCGGAGTCGCCACTCACCTTTCCCCTCGACTCGAGATATCCTCGCCTCTTCGGAAGCGCTCAGGGCCGGTGCCGGGGCTTTGCCCTAAATCTCCCCGGCCTCAGGGAGCCCAACCCCTCCTGCTCTGAGATTGGCTGGAAGGCGGCAAGGCGGAGCGAGGGCTTAATCCCGCAAAAGTTCGTGACTCCCGATCCCGTGATGCGAGCGGTGTCTGAACGGGGGGAGGGGGGGTCGATTTTGTTTACTGGAAGCGGCTGGGCCGCTGAGGACGTCTGCAATGGCTGAGTGGTAGCTGCTGCTTCTTGGAAACCAGATCTAATCCCCGTACAAGGCCAAAAGGAAAAACAAGGCACCCGGCCAAGGAAAGCGTCTGTTTCTGAACGATCTTCCGAGCAGTTGAATCACCATACAGTACATGCTACCGATGTGGGGTTTTTATTGCAAAACTCTTGAGGTGCATGTGTGTAACACAGTTTGTGTGCGTTAAAGTCTCGTAAACTTAACATTTTAAATAATCCAAAAGGTGTTACAACTTTAAAAAAAAAAAAAAGGTGGGGAAGCTTTGTACACACCCATCTTTTGCCCTAAACACAATGCTTCGGAATGCAGGGAATGTGAGTGCAAACGACTTCCACAACGCCGCGGGCTTTCCGGCTGGCTTCACCTGAACGCCTGGCGCGCAGTACAATCGCCGGCAAAACCATTCACCTTTAAAGAGGGGGTTAGGCGCATCACTTTTTCAGGCAATTGCTAAGTTGAACATGAATGACCTCAACCACCAGAAACTACAATTTTGGTTTCTAGCTTGTGAGCTTCTGATTCTATTCGTGTTTACTCAGAAAGACCCCTTGATACCAATGGAACTTACTGCTGCCTATGCGGGCAAGTTATATCAAACTTCGATTTGGGTGTGTAATAATGCAAGCCTATATAGGGTTACTTAGAAGTAAGACCCACAGAATTTAATGGGATTTACGGCTAAGTATGCATAGATTTGCAGTTCCTTTCATGCATGAGAAGGAAGACACTTAGAGCCCAATCCAACCCAACATTTTGGTGCTGATGCAGCCGCAAGGCAGCCCCGAGGTAAGTGAACAAATGTTCCCTTACCTTGAGGAGGCCACCATGACTTCCCCACAACCAGAGAATGCAGCACATATCCCTTTGGGATGGCTATACCAAGGCTGAAAAATTTGATGGGATTTGGCCCATAATCCACCTCCACCCCAAATAAAAATGAACCTTTACCCCCTTAAAATTCATACATTAAATATTTTTTTTAAAAAATAGTATAATGAGGCTGACAGATTAGTTCATTTAACTCGGGCCACAATCCTAACCAACTTTCAAGCACTGACACAGCTGTGCCAATGGGGCATGTGCTATAGCAGTGATTTTGGTTTACTAGCATTTCATTTTTGTAATGATTTGGTGTTTCTTTATATAATGCGTAGCCCCACACATGATTGGGCTGTACTTTTTAAAATAAATGAATATGTAAATGTTTCTCTTTTTTGCGGGGAGAAACATGTTTCTCTTTTTATCTCTTTTTTGGGGAGTGAAATGCCAGCAGAATCAAGTGAGGCGTTTTTGACATGGTGAGCCCAAAATGTTCACCATCACTGTGCTATAGCCTGCAGTAGGGGGGGCAGTCCCTGATACCTCCTCAAGGTAACAGAATATTTGTTCCCTTACCTCAGAACTGCATTGCCCTTACCCCACTGCTGGAAAGTTGGTTAAGATTGCGCTTTCAGTGATACTCACCCTGGCTGGTTGACTGGCAGCAGTGGTTCTCAAACCTTTTAGCACCAGGACCCACTTTTTAGAATGACAATCTGTCCAGGTACCCACTGGAAGTGATGTCATGGCCAGAAGTGCCTTCATTGTGATGCCAGAGCATGCTACGTTTTCTGAGAATGCAGCAATAAGTTGCATTCGTTCTCAGCCATTTTCCAATAGCAAAGTGAATCATAAAGAAACAACCTTGACACAAGCAAAATAACCACACAGCCCTTACCTCTCCCATTCCATCTTCCCATATTTTCAATATGGCTGCTCTAGGTGGCTCACTGCCCACAGTTTGGGAACCACTGCCTTAGGGGCTTAGAGAGGCCTGTCATACTCTTAGGATGTAATCCTATACTTACCTGGGAGTAAACCCCATTGAACCCTGTGAGGCTTGCATCTGAGTAAACATGCCTAGGACTGTTACTCATTGAGATCCTTTTAATTGGGAATGCCAGGGATTTAAACTTGATGCTTTTCACACACAAAGAATGTGCTCTAGCACTGAGCTATGGCCCTGCCCTCATAAAAAGTACCACCTTAGTTTTTGTTTGGTTGGTGGCAACTTTGTCATCATTTAATAATAATGCTTAAGCTTTGTGTAGCACTTTTGGAGTGCAGAAAATACTTCACTGTATTATTTTGATGTGATCCATCTGACAACCACCATATAAAGTAGTAAGGTAACCATATAAGGTAAGCATATTTAGGGTTACCAGCTACAAACTGGGACAGAGTGCCTATATCTTTAACCATTGTATAGAAGAGGGAATTTGGGCAGGTGCAGCTTTTGAAACCCTTCCATGATGAGCTGCACCTGCCCAAATTCCCTCTTCTATACAAAGGTTAAGGGTGTAGGCACTCTGTCCCAGTTTGTAGCTGGTAACACTATCCATATTGCTGCAGGAGAACTGAGGCTTAGAGGCTTGCCTAAGGCTACTTAGGGCCCAGTCCTATCCAACTTTCTAGCAGTGATGCAGCCGCAATTCAGCACCCAGGTAAGGGAACAAATATTCCCTTACCTTGTACAGATCTCCATGACTGTCCCCCCATCACAGGATACAGCACTTACTCCATTGCCAGGGCTGGTAGGTTGGATAGGATTGGGCCCTTAGTGTATCAGAGATACTTAAAAGAATCAGCTGTGATGTAAAGATTATTTTCCCTGACTGGGAAGTAATTTCCATGTTTAGCCATGAGATTTATTACCAATAAGTTTTTTTTTCTTTTAAGGAATCAGACCCCATTCCTAAATTCATACATGTATGGCCTACATGTGGCTCTCATCTGCAGTAGTTCTACAGAATATTGGAGAATGTTAGTGCAAATTTAGTGATGATTGTGCATGGGTAATCTATATATATAAAGAAGAGCCTGTGTGTGTATGTGTGTGTGTATGTATGTATGTCTCGCATAGGCTCCTCAATGCCTGGAGCGATCGGCACAAAACTCGGCACGCATACACCTTGCGGCCGGGCGACAAACACTGCGGGGGTCAGGCCCCCCTAGCGCTCCCGGGGGTGGGGGTACGCGGGGGTCCCCGCGTGAAAACGGTCAAAAACGGCCAAAATCTGCGTCAAATCCACAGTTTCCAGGGTCGCCGAGATGAGTGGCGACGCTCCCGACGCCGTTGGAGTCTGGGTTCGGCCCCCCCCTCGATGTGGGGGGCAAGAAGGGGTGCAAAACACTACGTCCGCCATGCCCTGCTGGAACGCCTGGAGCAATCGGCACCAAACGTGGCATGCGGAAGCCTAGCAGGCTGACCACAAACACTGCGGGGGTCAGGCCCCCCTAGCGCCCCCGGGGGTGGGGGTACGCGGGGGTCCCCATGTGAAAATGGTCGAAAATGGCCAAAATCGGTGTCGAATCCATAGGTTCCGGGGTCACCGGGATGAGCGGCGATGCTCCCAATGCCGTTGGAGTCTGGGTTCGGCCCCCCTTTGGCGTGGGGTGCAAGAAGGGGTGCGAAACAAAACGTCCACCATGCCCCGCTGGAACGCCTGGACCGATCAACACGAAACGTGGCACGCATACACCTTGCGGCCTGATGACAAACACTGCAGGGGTCAGACCCCGCTAGCGCCCACGGGGGTGGGGGTACACGGGGGTCCCCACGTGAAAATGGTTGACAATGGCCTAAATCGGCGTCAACTCCAGTTTCTGGAGTTGCTGGGACGAGCGGCGATGCTCCCGACACCGTCAGAGTCCGGTTCACCCCCCCTCAGCGTGGGGTGCGAGAAGGGGTGCGAGACACAACATCCGCATGCCCTGCTGGAACGCCTGGAGCGACATGCACCAAACTCGGCATGCGCATGCTTAGCGGCCTGGCGACAGACACTCTGGGGTCAGGCCACCCTAGCACCCCCGGGGGTGGGGGTGCATAGGGGGCCTGAAGTGAAGATGGCCGAAAACGGGCGAAATTGGCATCGAGTCCATAGTTTCCGGGGTCACCGAGGCGACTGGTGACGCTCCCGACACGGTTGGAGTCCGGGTTTGGCCCCCATCGGCATGGGGGGGGGGTGAGAAGAGGTGCAAAACTCATAAACTGTGGAAGATCATTTTGTTACCCGGGCAACGCCGGGTAACAAAAAGCTAGTGTATATATAAGATTGCAGCCAATATGTGTTTAACTGTAATGGAAAATAAATGTTCAATTGGAAAACCAATAGCGGGTAGAAAAATGCACATTGAAAGTATGATGGTGGTTAAAATGTGCAGTTAATATCCATAAATTACTACATTTAAACTTAGTTTTTCAGACAGGAGGATTAAATATATTTTCCATGCAAAGTTATGCACGTCTATTCAGAAGCAAGTGCCATTACTTTCAATAGTCCCAGGTAGGTCCGCATAGCTTACACACATCAGAGTAAGCATTCATAGCTGTGTGCTGTTAATAACTATGAGGTCAATCCTATTCAACTTTCCAGTACCACTGCAGCCACAATCCTGCCCCAAGATAAGGGAGCAAGCATTCCCTTACCTTGAGGAGGTCTCCATAACTTCTGCTCCACTGTAGGATGCAATGCATATCCTATTGGCATGGCTGCATCAGCACTGGAAAGTTGGATAGGATTGGGCCCTAAACTGTTGAATACAGGCATGCCCAGTATCCATGGTTTCAATTATCCATGCATACCATGGTTCCTGGAATGCCTATTAAAAAGATAGGGGAACATTAAACAAATATCAAAAAGGTGTCCATCAGTTTCAAGTATCCATAGGGGAGTCTGGAACAGAACCCCAGCAAATACTAGAGGCATGCCTGTTACTGAATTCATGTTCATAGTTTATGGATAATCATTTTATATATGTCCCCATCCTGCATTTCTCCATTCATTCTTTTTATTTTGTACTTTTGCAGAATATGCTAAAAGAATAGAGTTTTAAATGGCCTTGGCCTTTTCCCCCCCCAACAAGAATACACTAACAAAAGATCCATCAATTATCACTGATTATATCAGTTGCATATCAGCAATTCAAATAGCCACAGCAAGATTTCAGGTTTACAAAGTAGTTAGGGATCATTTGCTGCCATTCAATACCCACCTTACAATACGCCCTCAATGTTTTGTTTAAAGGCACATGACTCCATAAGTCATGTGAGAATTTCAGCTCTTCTGTTAAATGATTGAATCTAAGCAAGCTCTCCTACATAAAAGTTAAAGAATGCCCCAGATTGCTTCATAGGTAATCTGAATGGTTTAGGGTATGATTAGATTTAAACCTTTAAAACTAATTTGTTGCACTCTCAGCAGTCAAAGGTGCTTTGAAATGGAAGTTTTTGCAGAAATTTCCATAAGAAATGCTGACCTTTAGCATGTGGTAAGCAAGGTTGGCTTCTGTTGACTTGGCAAAATGGCTCTTACACAGCTTGACATACTAAACAGTGTAATCCTATTTTTATTTACTCAGAAGTAACGCTGAACTGGGTTCTGAGAGGCTTACTCCCAGGAAGCATGCATAGAATTGTGTTGCCAGGCATAATGATTTGGAATTAAATCCAATTGCAATACAAGTTATTTCCAATTAAACATGCAGAGGATCAAGTTGCATGGATGCCATAGTAGAGAATTCCTATGGGATAAGCCATATCAAACTAATATTGATGGAATGAGACTGTAGTACTGTAGGCCAATGCATATGTTCCCTGGAGTAATTTCCAATGAACCAACTAACTGAAATGTTTGCCTGGGAGTAGATCTTTGAAATCAATGACCTTTGAATAAACATAGGTAGGATTGGGCTGCAAGACTGATTTCTGGATAAACCCGTGTTGGAATGGGTTGCATCTAATGCCACAATTTAAAGGCATGCTGGCTGGTCTACAGAATAGTAATAATAATACTTAGCAGTTTTGCATGTTCAAAATGCATTGCATATACAGTACTCACTTGTAATAGCCGCAACAACCCTGCAAAAAAGGAAGGCATTATTATCCTCCTATTGCAACTGGGGAGCTGAGAGCTGAGTGACTTGCATAAGATCACTAGGGTTGGAATCCTAAACACACTTTCCTAGGAGTAAGTCTCATTGAAGACAATGGGGCTTACGTCTGAGTAGATAGGCATAGGATTGTGTTCTGGGTGAGTTCATTGCAGAGGTGAGATAAACATAATCAACACTACAGTAATTAATCAAAACCACTTATATATGTGACATGCAAGGAGCTTGCAACTGAGTATTAACACAAGCAGGTAAGGGGTATGGAGGCAGCAGGGAAGCATATGGCTTTATTTCAGTCACATGTGCTTCATCTTAGTTACTGTAGGGAATGGGGACCACCTAATTTGCATTTTAGTCTCTTGACTATTATGCTATTGAAACACTCATTGTTCATCCAGAAGGATGTGAATTATGTAGTACAGTGCTTCCCAATCTGTGGGTCACAACTCACCATTGGGAAGCAAAACTGGACCATTCCCCCTTAAGGGGAGTGGCCCAGTTTTGGATGTCTTGATGCACCACAGCAATTGTAATGCTACACCCCCCCTTCCACTTTTTTACATATCGGGGGGGGGGGGGGGGGGGGCTGTCCGAAGGGTTGGGGAGGCCTGCAGCCCCCTCCGTGGGTCTCCCTGAGGGAAATCCCAGAAGTGTGTTTTTCTTTGTCTCATAGCTTTCCTTTGCCTCAGGGAGACCCGTGGAGGGGGCTGCGGTTCTCCCCAACCCTTCTGATTCATATCCTGGTTTTTGACCATCAAGTTATTACTGTTATAAATTAATTAATTTATAACTAATAAATTGGGGCCGGATCTGGGGTTTGGAAAACCCCTTCCCCGGGTGAGCAGCGCTTACTGTTCCATGCAAGTGCAGCTCCATTTTCAAGCAGAATTGGTGGTAGGGATGCTCGGGGCAGTTGTGTCTATGCCCAGGTGTCCCAGAAGGCTGTGCAGCAGGATGCTGGCATAATGACTGTCCAGAGCATCCTGGCCACCAATTCTGCTTGAAAATGGAGAGGAGCTTGCATAGAATGGTAAGCGCCGCTCGCACAGGGAAGGGTTTTTGGGAACGCAGCTGTCGTGAGTTTGCCAATCGCTGAGTTAATTCATCAAGTCAATAACTACCATGTTAACTAGTTCACCAAGGGCTGGCCCAAGGCCTTCTGATGCCAGAGGCTGCATGCCAAATGCTGTCTCCCATTATCCAGTGATGTGCCAGCCTCTGCTGTTCTCACTCCTCAAGTGTGGCACTCCCCTTCCCCTCCACATTTCCTCTTTCTGTCTGTCCCAGTCTTCCTTTTCTAATCCAGAGGGAGGAATGAGGAGGACAAGGAGTAGTGGAGGCAAGTAGGCAAACAGAAATGGGTGCCACCCCCACACATGCGCCCATCAATTTGCTGCCTGAAGTGACTGCTTCAGTTGGTCTCATGGAAGGGCCAGCTTTGAGTTAATCAAACCTCTGCTATACACAAACCTTTCCATATTTGGCTGTAGAGGTAACATATCATGGCAGCAAAATGGGCCCATTTTGCTCTCTCAACTCTCTCAAATGATTCACTCAAATGGTTACTACAAAAATGTCTACCTCACCCTTCTCCATTTTAAACGACCAAGGCAGCTTACAATATAAATGAAAATTTATGTTGCAAATTCAAAAACAAAGTAGTAAGATAAGATAAAGCACTGAAAACAAGATACAACTGAGGATGAAGAGGTCATGCTAAGTAAAAGCCCCTTGCGAAGAGCCAGGTTTTCCACCTCCCATGAAATAACGGCAGGGAGGGAGACCGTAGAGGGATTTCATATTTGGGAAGCTGCCACTGAGAAAGCCCCTGCATGTGTCAGAAGAAAAATCTACTTTGTCTTAATTCATGGATAGATGCATATGGAAGAAGGTAGTCTTTTAAGAATCCTGTTCCAAGTTGCCTAAGGGCACAATCCTAACCGACTTCCCAGCACTGGGGAAAGGGCAATATAGCTCTGAGGTAAGGGAACAAACATTCCCTTACCTTGAGGAGGCCTTTGTGACTATAATTCCACTGCAATATCCAGCACATGCGCCACTGGCACAGCTATGTCAGTGCTGGAGAGTTGGTTAGGATTTTGCCCTAAGGGACTTGGTATCAGACTGGTAACTAATGCAGTTTGCAGTTGAAACAACTCAGAATGCCAGATGCAGGGGAGTGGCAATGAGATGCAAGTATTTCATTGTCTTGTGTGCTCTTGGAGGCATCTGGTGGACCACTTTGAGACACTGGAAGCTGGACTAGATGGTCCTTTGGCCTGATCCATCGGGGTTCTTACGTTCTTAACAACAGTGGCAGCATATGATCAAATTGTCTTGCACTGGTCAATACCCAAGCAGCTGCATTTTGCACTGAAGTTTCCAAAAGGGTCTTCAAGAGCAACCCCATGTAGATTGCATAGCAGTAATCCGATTTAATCCAATTTAAATTCAGCAACTAAAATCAATTCATATTTCCTTTTTCCGCTTCTCCAGAGATCAAGCAACGACCACTAGAAGAACTTGTGTACTGTTATAAGGTTCAAGAACTTATAAGTGTGGGGTGGGAACAAACCCAAGGCGTTACCATCTGGGAAATGAGCAAACAAGTTCCAGGCACTCTGCAGGGTGTTTTTTTATTCTGTACTAGCCTTTTATTACCCGGTGTTGCCCGGTAACAATTATCCCAAGTTTCTAGGCGACCCTGGAAACTACGGATTTGACACCAGTTGGCTGTTTTCGAGTATTTTTACATGGCACCCCCTTTGCACCCTCACCCCTAGGGGTGCTAGGGGTATCATACCCCCACAGTATTTGTCACCAGACCGTAAGGCATACGTGTACCAAGTTTGGTGCCAATTGCTCCAGGCGTTCCAGCAGGCCATGGTGGACATTTTATTTTGCACCCCTTCTCGCCCCCCATGTTGACGGGGGATGATCCCTGACTCCAACGACGTTGGGAGCATCGCTGCTTGTCTCAGCGATCCCGGAAACTATGGATTCAACGCAGAGATTGGCTGTTTTCGCTCATTTTTACGTGGCACCCCCACCCCTGGGGGCGCTTGGGGGGTTGTACCCCCGCAGTGTTTGTCACTAGACCGCAAGGCATATGCGTACCCAGTTTGGTGTCAATCGCTCCAAGCGTTCCAGCAGGTCATGTTGGACGTTTTATTTTGCACCCCTTCTTTCCCCCATGCCGACAGGGGCCAAACCCGGACTCAAACAGCGTCAATGAGTCGATTCAACGCCAAGATTGGCCATTTTTGATCATTTTCACGTGGCACCCCCTGCGCACCCCCATCCTTGGGGTTGCTAGAGGGTTTGTACCCTCGCAGTGTTTGTCGCCAGGCCCCCCCCCCCACACGTTCTCCTTTATGTATGTAGATTGCACAAAGTCAAAATGCAAAAGACTCATGACAAATAACCTGCATCAGTGAGGGAGAAAAGAGGACAGATTTCTTTTTATTGCCAAACTGCATGTTTTATTGTTCAATGAAGATGCCTTGCCAGCTGCCTCCTCCCACTCATTCTCACTGTCTCTCTGATGCACTATTTTTAGTGTCTGTATAACCATCATTTCTTTTAATGTGTGAAGCACACATTCATCTTTATCTTATTTGCTAACTAAGCACATGAGGAACATAATGATAGTTACTGTTTTACATATGAAGAGCTGAGAAAACAGTGTGACTTTGTTGGGCAATGACTCCCAAATGAAGCCTAGGGGTAAGCAGAGATTTGACCACAAACCTCTTGGGTCAACAGATAGTTACATTGCTATCTTATCTTTCCTCCAAGAAGCTCAGAGGGTGTACAAGGTTTTCTTCTCCACACCACTAACCCATCCAGTCACCTATTTTTCTATTGAAAAAGAAAAGAAATGACCATGTATAGGAAACTCCTTCTTTTCTGCAACTTGATTTGCAGAAATGAATGGAAGATGATTTGTACACTATGGCAACAAACATGAGCTCTGATCAGGCATTTTTCTTTATGATTTCCTGGGCAGGGTTAGGGTGATGTGACTGATGTGACTTGTGTTGAGCAGTGGGTTGGGGGAAGCAGTGTACAGGCTAGGTGGGCCTTTCTCACAAAGGGTGCCATCCTAGAAGCGCCCTTGGGCTGACGCTAACCACAGTTCAGTTGGCACAAGAGCTTTTCCAGGCTATGCGAGGGAGTGCAGGAGGGCATTTCTGGGTGGTGGAGGAGTGCAGACCAGGCCAGGAGGAGTGCTGACCTGGGGAGTGGGGTGGAGCTTCCACCCCCAGGCTGCGCTGCCCCAATTCAGGCCACGTGGTGTCCTCAGCTCTGCAACTGCTAAATAGCAGGCGCAGATCCGAGGAGCCCATTGGGGCGGCTGGCGCCTACCCCAGGGAAAAGGCGCCCAGGGTAAGGGTGCAAACATGCTCTTGCCCCATGGAGGCTCTAGCCTGCTCCCAAGCTGTGCTGGATACAGTGCAGGCCCACTGGCCTGCCTGTTCCAACGCATTTTAGGATTGTGCCCATAATCTGCCACTAAAAGTGAGCAAGAAGTGGATCAGAAGGCAGCAGTCCAATCCCCTGCCACGTTACCTTGCTCCTTCCTTTGTCTCAAACAAAATAGGAAGTGCAGGACACACTGGGAACAATGCCACTGTGCTCAATCAATCAATCAATCAATCAATCAATCAATCAATCAATCAATCAATCAATCAATCAATCAAATAGTATTTATATACCGCTTTTCAACACAAAGTTCACAAAGCGGTTTACAGGCAAATAATAAAGTTAAATGGCGCCCTGTCCCAAAAGGGCTCACAATCTAAAAAAAATGCAGAATACCAGCAGCAACAGCCATTAGAAAATACACTGTGCTGGGGTGAAGAGGGACAATTACTCTACCGCTGCTAGACATAAGAGGAACACCACTTGTAAAGTGCCTCTTGCCCAGTTAGCAGCGGTTGTGCTGCACTTCCTGAATGGTTGAAAGGAACTACATGAGGAAGGAGTGAGGTGGGTGGGTAAGGGGCCTGATTATCACCTTTCTTGTGTTTTTTTTGGGGGGGGGGCGTGTGTTAGGAGTGACTTCTTCACTGCTTCAAGTAAGGGAATGGGGAGGAGGTGGGGAGGTGTGCAGTGGTGAATTTTCTGTGCCTCAGGTATGACCTGCCCTCAGGCCAAGCTTTGGGCAGGGAGTATAAGCGTGATGGCAAGCCCTGTCTTACTGCCACTGATGCCATCCTGCCACACTCATGGAACCACATTCCTACCCTCCTTATCTCTGCAAAAATATTGATAATGGGGAGTGGGGAGATGGGGCTGCCTAAGCAGATCAGCAGTGGGCGATGGATTTACAGGAGTGCGTGGAGGGGAAATTATCACTTGCCTTACCCATTCATGAAGCCTTACCACTGTTCACAACAGTGGCTTCTTGAAAAGTTGTCAAGCCTAGCTATATATTCCCTGTAGAAATCATCTTCTATTTCTGAAAATCTGGCATTTTGGCTTTTGGCGCGGCTGCTCAGCAGCTTCTTGTGCTGTCCATTTGGACCACTAGGCCCAAAAGAAATGCTTGAGATGCCACAGGGCAGGTTCCTGTAAAGAAGAGCGCCCGCTTGCAAATCCAAGCATAGCAGAGCTGGAGGAATAGAAGGGGTACTACTATTTCTATCACTCTTCCTCCAAGAAGCTCAGAGTGGTGTGCGTAGTTCTTCCCCCTCCTTTTGTCCTTACAACAACCCTATGAGGGTTGCCACCAGCCCCAGGTTACCCAGAAACCTTCATGGCTGAGCAGGGATCTTCCATGTCTAAGACCAACCCGGTCCTGTCCTTGGCCCACATGCCACCTGGGGGACAGGGAGCAGAGTGCCGCCATCCCCACAGAGTTCCATCCCCACCCCACCTACTATGCTCCGGTGCCTCGCGCAATGTCCCTGCCCTTCTGAAAGCAGTCTACAGCCTTCAGAAGACTTTTAAACAATACTTTCCATTTTCGTCAAGGCTTCAGACAGCCTCTAGAGAACCAGAGTTGGCACATGTGGTGCTGCCACCCAGGGACAAATATGGCAGGACTGCAACTGGTCCAACCCCCGAACCACCGCACAATCCTAGCTTTTACAATAATGTATCAGCCCTTTAAAATAGCTGAAAACATATACATTATTGGTTATACACTTTATCCTTGGAATAAATCTTTATCTGGATCAAGAAGGGAACTTACTGATTCATTAGATGCAACCGTACATCCGTATTGTATAGTATATTAGTATGTCTGTACTGGCTGAGAAAGAACTATTTAAAACCTGATATTTAACCTCAATCTACAGTAAAATCTTACAAGTAAAATCTTAAAAGTGAGTGGGTTTGAGTAGTACAAATGCCTGATAAAATACACCAGTTTCCTACTATTCCCCCTATGGGAGAACTAGGGGGAAAAAAGTCAAGAAGAGAGAGAATAAAAAGCTCCAGTGAGTGCTTTTTTGGCCATCTGCCATTCTTTGAATGCCCAATAATCCTGAAACAAAATAGTCTCACATTTTGCTGTATCTTAAAAAACAAACAAACCCTGAACCCAACAACCTATATGGCCTTTTTGTTTCCAGCTCATCCATAATGCTTGTTTTGGAAACAGGAAAGATCCCTCTCCCTTCTTTTCACTAAATCAAGTCTCTCTTTATCTGAAATTCAGCAACCATGAAAATGTGAACCTGAATCTTTAAGTGTTTTTATGTTTCCCTTCTGACTAGGAGTAAATAATCACTGAAGAATACATTAAACTGAGAAAATGGCATGGGAGAATAGTTTGAGCCCTCTCTTCTAGTGCTGTGCTCCAGATCTAAACTTCTCTTTTCATTTCATTAAAAAAAATGGAGATATTGTTCACATTAAACTTCCAAACCATTCTGCAATTTGTTTCAGAATGAGCTGTCATTGCACAATTATAAGACATAGGTTGAAAATTATACAAACATAGCAAGAGTTTAACAGAGTAGGTTTAACAGTAGTAAGTTAATAACATAATTTCTACAGCAGTTTCCTAGCCCGATTGTAATCATGTTTGTTTGGAATAGTTACTTTAATTCAGGGGCGTTGCTAAAGAAGTGCAGGGGTGCAATTGCACCGGACAACAAGCTTTAGGGGTAGCAACTAGCTGAGCTTGACATTAGTGGCCAAAATTGTGAAAAACCTGGTATGTATGAATAATATCATCATGTTATATAGATGCAACTGTACATCTGTATTGTATAGTATATTAGTACGTTTGTACTGGCTGAGAAAAAACTATTTAAAACCTGATATTTAACTTCAATCTACAGTAAAATCTTACAAGTAAAATCTTAAAAGTGAGTGGGATTGAGTAGTACAAATGGCTGATAAAATACACTAGTCTCCTAATATTCCTCCTATGGAAGAATTAGAAAGAAAGAATGGCAGATGGCCAAGATTCAGGTTCAAATTTTCATGGTTGCTGAATTTCAGATAAAGAGAGACTTGATGAAATGAAAAGTGGGAAGAGAGATCTTTCCTGCAGAATTTAATGCAGAATGCAGTGAAACCAAAGTGTTATATCTTTATAAAAAAGTTATGTCCAAAAACCCAAGAAAATGAAAATACAACTGTGATTTCACTTCTGGTTGTGACGTCACTTCCAGGGCATCATTTTGCCATCTGCACTGGGCTACACTTTCATTAGCAACACAAGTGCTTTAGTTTCAATCTTGATCAAGTCAGAGAATCAAATGATTGTCTCAGAAAAGTATACAAATTATAAGTGATGCCAAGGCTGCTTTTTAGTCTGAAATATGTAACTTGTGAACATTGTTGGTGGAGGAGACAAAGTGAAAAATAGTAAATGTACAGTCTGAAAAGATTAAAAATGATTTTGGTGTGTTTGTGAAAATGCTGAACTATTCAGCCATTCATTTAGAAATGTAATTGTTTTTAGTAGAATGTCCTGATCTTGGAAAAGCCTTCCAGGCCTTGGAATGAGAGGCAACAAACAAGTTTGTCTGCAGGGCAAGAGTACAGTTTGATTCTTTTGCAGCTCATTAAACCTCTGGTCACAAGTTTGGCCAGACAAGCATAACAAAAGGGTGACGTAATGGAATGTTTGTCTTGAATGTACAAGGGGGGGGGGAAAACCTGCCAGCAAAGCATACCCATGAGAAGCAACTGGTTGAATTGCAGAGTCAGCTTGTAAAAACCTCTCCATTTCATTAATGAACTTTCAATTTAGATATACTGTAATCTGCTTTAAATTATTTTCTGGTTTGTAGCTGACCACCAAACAGTACTGGTATAGTTCTTCTTACTTCCAGTTTAACTGAATTGGTCCAGTACGGTACTCTAATTGCACTCCATTAAACACACCAAAATTTTCATATGTATGGTTAATCCTCTTGGGAATGTGAAATCACAGTAATACTTTCTAGAATAGTCGACACACAGTAGCAGCCCTGTTGGAAGCAACAAGAACAGTTGAGGATTAAAAATCTTATAGAAACAACTCAATCCAGAAGAAATGTATTTGTGGAGCTAAATTTACAATACTTCACTCTGAAAACGGGATTATTAGCACCTGCATATTTAAAGATACATTTATTCATTTGCAAGTTATGCAAGATTACTGCCGAATAATACGGTCATGCCATTGGCTGTTATCCTGGGTCCCTTCACATGATTCTCCCCATGTATGCGTGTTACATGTGCTTTTAAAAGTACTGCTGGTAACAGTACATTTTCTGCCTAAATGTACCTTTTTATAAGGCCTTCCAAAAAGCTACTAGAATAATATTTATAAAAGCTTATGAGGTTATTTTACCAGTCATTTCTGCCCCAACAAGTCTGTTCACTGTCTCCTGAAATGTTCTTTTGTTCAAATCTTAGATCAGATCAGAAACCTTAATTGGCATCACTCAAATCTTAGTGTGTGCCTAGGTCAACAAGAGCAGCACAGCACCTTCTAATTCACCCACTGGGACAATCATCAACCTAGGAACCAGCTTCTGGCTACAGTCATGCGTCCTTCAGTCATCGCTGCTGCTCAGGGAATAAAAAGCTATGAAACACAGAATGTACTTTCACTGCAATGAAAGTCTCATACCCTTGAGAGGAACTGACCATGAGCAATGACAGATGTCTAATATTCAAGCGTCTTGTTGGGAGTTTTGTGTTACATACATTTGGCATTGTAACAGGACAGTAGTGACTGCTCAACCTGCTTCCATGTAGCCCCAAGCAAACACTTACACAAGTCAACGTGCATTGAGTTGTGTGTGTCTAGGCATATACTCATAATGCTACTGCAGTGCGCTGAACTATGGATTTATGGGTTCCTCTGGGACAGGCAGTTTCTGGTCTACATGAAGTTACAGGAAACACTGTGTTTACTATGGGCGATGAAGAGGGGTGTTTGAAAATGGTGGGGGGGTTGTTTTTTTGTTTTTGTTTTTTGCAGTTTCATTATTTGAAAAACAGAAAGCAGTGTTATGTTTTCATTCCAAGTTCTCATTTTCATCCATTTTAAATGCTTAAGTATACTAGGTAGGTAATATAGGTGATATAGTGTCAGCAGATGCAGCCACAGTATTATTTCTAACTGGAAAAGTAATCTGTTTTAATTTCTGGAAAATATCTTAAACACCAAAATGCAGTGTTTTGTGTGTTTATGCATTTTTAACAAACAAACAAAAAACAACACCCACCCTAACAATGACTAAGTAACACCGTTAGGTGAGACTAGGAAAGACCCCTGCCCAAAATGTAGTCAGGGCAGACAATACTGAGCTAATAGACCAAATATTTAACTCAGTAGAAGATAGTTGCATGATTCCTATATTCAGGCTACTTCATACCTATGCACCCTCCCTCCTGAATCAATTGAGAATGTCCTCTCCACCATGGTTTTGTACAAACTCTTTTTTTCCGACATGATCCTAAACCCACTGATATAAATGGAACTTTTTCCATCCAGGACAAACAGCAGCCTTGGGCTTCCCACATTGCGGCCCTAGTCCAAACTTGCATCCCATTTTTCTGTAGCTATTTGTTATGGGAGAAACATTAAGCACACCCAGGCCAATTATGTGATTAAAGTAATGTAGAATTCGGCCCTTAGAGAATTGATCCATGACAGCAAAAATGGTTGCTGTATTTTCAAAATTGCCATGTGATTTATTGCCATGTGTTGCTTGCATACATTGATATACTGTTTGTACCAAGATCTACAGTAGGTATTTCCTGGTATGCAGGCTGTATATCGGATCAGAGAGCATATAAGAGGCTCTTGACCTTTGAGTTAACTAGACTTTACTGATTTGATTTTGTTTTATTACAATGGAATATCTTATCCAGTTTTCAAAGACATGCTTCCAGCCTGTAGGGTAGTGCTCAGTGTTGGGTACGTATAAATTAAGGTTGAAGCCTCCTCAACAGGTTTCCCAAATCGGAGGTTTTTGTTGTGACTATCTGTAAAGCAGACAAAACCCTATGGTTGGAATCGAGGTTTAAATTGCAATGTTTATACATTTTTAAAAGCAAGTGAATAACTCTCTTGGCTACAATAAATAGTATATTATGATAGAATGGCTTTAGTGCAGGGGTTGCCAAACTCTGACATGCCCGCCAGATCCAGTATCCACCCTGTCCTTCCGCCAAGCTTCTTCCATTCCATTTGGGACGATCGCAAATACCTTGACTATAGCCCGCAGAGGTCTTTGTGTGGCAAGCCGCTTCTGCATGGAACTTCATGCACGAAGCATGCTGGGGTGGCAGACCACCAAAGCGGCTTGTTGTAAAGATCCCTGGGGGCTGTAGTCAGGGTGTTCACAATTGTCCCAGGTGGGACAGAAGAAGCCAGTCGTGTTGAGGACACTTCAGTGTGCATTGGTCTCCAATTTGGAGACTGCTGCCTTAGTGGTTCAGCATACTTCACCACAAAAATCTTCCTTTCCCCCCCTTTAATTAAAGCCAAATTATGCTAATTAGAAAAATGAACTTTCCATTACATTATTGAAGAATCATGCATACCAGAAACAATCTCTGGTAGAACCAACTAACGTAAGTCCCAAACGTTTGGTAGACAAAGGATCCAATCCTAGGCATGTCTACTCAGAAGTAAGTTCCATTATAGTCAATGGGGATGATTCTCAGGTAAGTATGGACAGGATTGTAGCCCCAAATTGGTAGACAGGAATGGCGTTAGGGTGATCCCCAAATCCATATTCCTCTCTGCATATGTCACACCTTAGTCATTCAGATCTTTGCTCTTGCTAAGAATTGTTTTGTTTGTTCTTTCTAGTTGACTTTGTGTCATGTGCTGTCTACTCTCTGACAGTATTTGCCTTTTGTTTATTAGCCACAGTATTTGCCACTCCAAGCAGGATGAGATAGAAGGTCATTTGTCTGTTACTATAAAGAACACTATCTTGCATTTGCTTTTTTTAAGTTCAATCCTCTCCCCTTTGTTTGGCTTCATCCTACTTTGTTCAGTTTAACAAATATTTATTTATTTAAGAGACTTCTACCCCGCCTTTCCTTTGCCAAGGCAGATATTTCTTCTCTTGTAAGTATTTTAGTAGTTGCTAGAATTGTTCTGTAAGCACAACACAAAATGTCAAGCAGGCTTAACTAGTCTGCATGTCCTGTTCTTGCTAAGATCAAGGACAACAAATATTGGTCAAAACCAACTTCAGTAAAACAGTTTGCATTTTGAAAAAAGAAAAAGGCTAATTTTAAAAGCCACTGAGGAAATGTGTTAATTGGAGTAGGGTATTGCAATTAAGGAACTAATTTAACATTAATGATCATCCACCATCATCTCTCCTCTTCCTGACAAGAGAGACAGAGACCACAATTCAATAAAGTGAGGCTTCATAATCAAGCACTTATTTTGCATAGAGGAGACCCCAAGTTCCACCTCCAGGAAGAGTAGAAGAGTCCTGCTACCAGTCTGTGTTAGTACTAAGTTAGATGGACCATTGGCCTAACTGAGTTTGAGGGCACAATCCTAACCTGGAATTAGGCCGGCACAGTTAGGCCAGCACAAGGGACACAGTAAAACGCATTTAGATCACTCTCTGAGTCAGGGAGGATGGTGCACATCTGGGTGCTGGCCTCTGACTCTGAACCTGGTCCAAACATACTTTATGTTATTCCTTGCCGGCCTAAGTGAGCTGGAGATTTAAACTTCAGCTTTAAATCTAACTGGAGATAATATAACTTGAATTTAGGGGCTTCTTTAGGCAAAAAAAGGTGTACCCCCACTGAGCTACAGTCCCTCCTCTGGTATTTAGGGGCATGCTGCCATTGAAGCTGGAGATAGCATAGATCCCACATGACAAGTAGCTGTTGATAGACTTGTCCAATAGGGTTGTCAACTCTCACTAAAGCTCCTGGATTTTTTTCTTCCAGTGAGCCACGCCTTCATTATGCCAAAGAGGGCCTATTAAAATTGCTTTCAGCAGTCATTTGGAGAGTGATATTGATTCTTGGAGACTCCATGCCAGTTCTGGCGAGTTTGCTACTCTCCTTGTCAATGTGTCTAATTTGTTGAAATGTCCATCAATTGCTC
The DNA here is from genome assembly GCA_029204185.1 of Lerista edwardsae. Taxonomy (NCBI): domain Eukaryota; kingdom Metazoa; phylum Chordata; class Lepidosauria; order Squamata; family Scincidae; genus Lerista; species Lerista edwardsae. The sequence goes on along the minus strand of JAJKFI010000001.1, from coordinate 23,223,401 downwards.
TGTACTGATCTCTGACCCCATCTGCACTGCCTAGGGAAATCACGGGGTCACAAATTTTCAACACAGGAGGAAGGCACTGGTAGCACAGGGAACTATAGAGCTATCATTAATAAGAAAATAAGAAGAGCCCCCTGGATCAGGCCAAGGGCCCATCTAGTCCAGCTTCCTGTATCTCACAGTGGTCCACCAGAAGCTCCAGGGAGCACTCAAGACAACTAGATACCTGTATCCTATTGCCACTATCTTGCACCTGGCATTCTGAGGTAGTCTACTTCTAAAACCCAGAGGTTGCATATAGACATCATTACTTGTAACCTGTGTTTACTTTTCCTCATTGATCTGTCCAATCCTCTCCATAAATCCGTCCAATTCCTTCTTGGTTTGGTGATATAGTGGGAAATATTCTGAAGAAGGTTCCACAAATAGGCATAGAATGGCCTATGTCTGACTCCAAATCCAATCTTTGTAGTATGACGCAGGCGTTTAAACAATTCAGAATAGAAATAGCACTACCTAAATACCTTTTAGTTTGTTTTGTTAAAATAGGACTGGTTACTCCCTTCAAGTGGAAATGCTGTCAAGCTCGGGTTGCATGAATAGGTATGGACTCTTTTCTGTGAAGGAGATGCAGGAGAACATTCCAGACATACTTTTAAAGCACAGTTTAGATAGCTTGATACAAGACAACAGGATATGTAGGGTGATAAAGCCTGCCAGATAGGCAGAGTGAAGTAGAAATCATTCTGCAATATTTTTGTATTTCTTTTCTGGTTGTGATTTTTTAAAAACAATTTTTGAATTTATTATACATACTCAAAAAGACAAAAAATTATCAACAGGGTCATGGTTAGGGGTGTGGTTTTTTTTGTGATATTTTTTCCAAAATTCTTGATTGAAATAGCAAATTGCGTTGTTATGTGTTTTTATTCTACATTCTCAATCCAAGTTCTCATTTTTATTAATTTTAAATGCTTTAAAAGTGTACTAGGTAGAGGATACAGGTGACATAGTGTTAGCAGATGCAGCCACAGTATTATTTCTAATTGGAAAAGTAGTCTATTTTAATTTCTGGAAAACATCTTAAACACAAAAATGTGGTGTTTTGTGTTTTTATTCAGATACTTTAACTGCCAAAGGCAGTTGTTAATGCCCAAAAGGCTGTTTTCAACCAAAAAAAGCCGCACACCTAATCATGGTCATAATTGCCGCAGAGTCAAAATCTTTGGCCAGTTCTCAGTAAACTTCATTCATTATATCTCTTTCCGGTTCTCCAAGCATACCTAATATGGCTCTTTTTCAATGTTCACTGATTTGCCAGATTTTCTGTTAAAGTGCTCTGTGACTCAGAACTGTGCTTATATTTCAGTGTATGGCAGTTCCACAATAGAAATATTCTATCTTTTGCAAGGAGAATCTTGAATTCACTTTGAATGAAGCCCAGAAAAATCATTTTCAAACTTTAACAAACTGATGTGTTATCATTTGATGTCATTTTGATTACCATATCCTATTGACCTAGTTACATTAGAGATACTCCAGCATAAATCTAAAAAGTATTACCACAAACTGTATCTTAAGTTGGGCCCCTACAACCTGATGCCAGCAATTTTTGCGCTAGAACATACCCAACTGATATAAGTCGCGGGTGTTGAAGGGTGTCAAAAATGACTGCATTTTGCATTTAATAAGTTATAAACCCAGAATATTGCCTGTTGGTTTCTATTCTACCAATTTCTTAATTTCAAAACTCTCCTGCCATGTGTTGGTGTTGTAACCAGCTATTATAAAATGCCACAAGTAAATGTGAAGCAAAAACAAGTTTATAACTCATTTGCTTAACTATTATTTGAATTACTTCCTCATGCAAAATAATGGAAGCCTTCTTCACTGGGTGTATAGACCTTTATATTCTTTATGTAAACAATGGATAAATCACCTTATTGGACACAATATGTATTCATCGTCCATTTAGTAATATTTTTCTGCCCATGTCTGGTTTAAGCTGAGTCTTGCTGTCTTGTTTCCTTTTAATTTATGCCAGTAAAGGCATATGAGGCAATAAAGGCATATATCATAAAGGTTAACTTTATCATAAACGTTATGTATGATATATAAAGCAGGGGTGTCAAACAGAAGGCCTGTGGGCCTGATGTGGTTCCTGGAAGTCTTCAGCCTCCTGATATAAAGGGTCATTTTCTGAAAACTTCATTGTGACTGGAGTGATTAGTGATAGATCGATAGATCACTAAGGGCATAATTCCAACCAACTTTCCAGAACTGGCATAGCTGTGCCAGTGGGACATGTGTTGCATCCTGCAGTTGGGGGACAGTCTCGGAGGCCTCTTCAAGGTAAGGGAATTCCTTACCTCAGAGCTGTATTGCCCTTATCTCAGTGCTGGAAAGTTAGTTAGGATTGTGCCCTGATAGAGTGATGAGTATTAAATCCATGTTGTACCGTTTGTATTTTAATGCAGAATTTTCAATCCTTGAAAATATGCACAATTTCAAGCAAGGCTAGCTCAAGACGTCCCACTTTCTGAGGCAGCGTGCCAAATACCATCGCCCCTTTCCTGGTGATGTGCCAGCTTCTCGCATTCCATGGAGTGGAAAAAAAAGAGGGAAGAAAACAGAAGAGGAAGGATGAAAGTGCCCACGCTTTTCTGCGTTGTCACCCTCTTCTTTTTCCACTTCAAACTCCTTTCCCAAACTCTTCCACTCCAGCCTCCTCCTTCTCTGGGAGGAAGAGAAGGAGAGGATGGGTGGAGGTGGGCACATCCCAGCAATTTGCTGCCTAAGGTGACTGCCCAAGTTGGCCTCATAGATAGGCCAGCCCCGAGTTCAGGCAGATGTTCACATGAGTGATGCTCCACCCTACAGAAGAATAAAAATAAATCCCTCTCATAGAAAACATAGGTGTTGGGTCAAAATAATCACCTTAAATATGACAAGTAGTTTTGCTTATTAACTGCATGGCATTCTGTTCACTAATGGGAGAGCCTTCATATGAGTCTCCACATGCAGTTGAAAGTGGTTCAGCCCACATGCTGGTTTATGACCTCAGTGTGCTATGCTATGATCTGCAAGAGCCAGTCCAGATGGGTCTGTACTCACACAATTAGCCCTGTTGTGCTTGGGTTTTGCCCTTTGTAAAGAACATGTGTGGAAGCCTAATCCAAAATAGGACCAGGGCGGTAGGAGGTGCAACCTGAGCAGATCATAATCAAATCAGTCGCACCTTATTATGTAGTCTGGGAAAAAAAACCCAAAATATCATTGAACATCAATCAATCAATCAATCACTAGTACTTGACCCCTGCTAACTGGGCAAGAGGCACTTTTTCAAGTGGTGTCCTCTTATATTTAGCAGGGGGAGAGCAATTGTCCCTCTTCACCCCAGCACAGTGTCTTTCTTGTGGCTGTTGCTGGTGGTGTTCCCCATTCCTTTAGATTGTGAGCCCTTTTGGGACAGGGAGCCATTTAGCTTTAATGTTATTATTTGCCTGTAAACCGCTTTGTGAACTTTGTGTTGAAAAGCGGTATATAAGTACTAGTGATTGATTGAACATAAGGAAAGCTCCTCTGGATCAGGCCAAAGCTACATCTAGCCCAGCATCCCATTTCCCACATGGCCCATCAGCTGCCTCTGGGAAGCCCACAAGCAGGTCCAAAAGACATACTTCTCTCCCACCGTTGTTCCCTTGTAACTGAGCCGTACTGCAGCTGACCCTAGAGTGCATAACCGTCATTACTAGTAGCCATTAATAGACCTGTCATCCATTGGGGTCAGTAGAAACGTTTTATCCCATGCAAATTGCCCTCCACCATGCGTGCTATCTAGATCCACGTTTCTCAACACTTGTCCCCTGCCATACCGCTTCAGGTGGTCCATCTATTGGAAGTACCACTGGAAGTAAGTGGTGATGATGTCATTTCCAGATACTTCTGGATTGAGAGGCCAGTCGCAATGCAACAAGCACTGGTAAGAGGTTTAGGGTGGCTGGGAGGGCTTTTCTGAGCATGTGAGCTCTGGAGCTCTGCCTGCTGAACCTGGTCTCGCTGCCAGGTGGCTGGGGTCTGGGGTCCTGCATATACCACCGGACACCACCTCAAGTAGTATGAGTACTACTGGATGAGAAATGCTGATCGAGATTATGACTGTGATAGGGAATAAGTTTAATATTTACCCCAATTTCTGTGCTCCTGAACCAGATCAACTTATTTTGTGCTATTTACATGGTGGGGGGTGGGGGAGACAAGCACACCAGGACAAATGGTGTGATTAGTCACATCTGCTTAGACCAGTGGTTCCCACATATTATTTTTACTGGCAGCTTCCTTGACCTACAGGGCCATTGAACATAAGAAAAGCATTGCTTGATCAGGCCAAAGGCCTATCTAGTCTCACTTCCTGTATCTCACAGTGGCCCACCAGATGCCTCAGGGAACAGTCAAGACAACTAGATATGTGCACCTGGTGGCTGCAGATACACGTAGCGCTACAAACCAATACATTGTACAGTGCAGTGGGTTTTTTGCGAGGTTTCTATTGCTCCCCTGGCTGATTTCGGCAGCTCCACAGGCTTACAGTTTGGGAAACACTGGCTTAGGCCCTAAATTGATCTTTATGTCGCAATAGCTAATTTTCTGGAATTTCTTCTTTCAGTCATGTCTTACAGAATTCTCCTCAGTGTATTGCCGCCTTTTAACTTTATGATTTTATTCATAGGCAAGGCAATGTTTCCTGGAAATATTTCGTACCCTGGGACATCAAGAGCTGGTATAGCAACTGAGCTGTGACTCATGGGATCCTCTATGAACTCAGCAAGGCTGCAATCCTCTGTGCACTTACCTGGGAGTAGGCCCTGTGAAGCACAATGGGAGTTTCTTCAGAGTAGATAGGCATAGTTATTGCGCTATTAGTGGCCCCAGACAAGCCACTCCCTCTCAGCCTCACCTGCAATATGGGGAGAATAATGCTTACTTAACCTTAAAGAACAATATCACGACAATACATTTGAAGCGTTTGGCTCAGGAAGTACTCTCCAAATGTTAAGTCTGGGACAGCAAGTTGAGGGATTCCTAGTAAGAAGATGTGTGCCCTGAAGTAGTCTGTTTCTGTTCCATAGTAATAATGTCTCCGGATAAATATCATGAAGAAAAGCAAGTTACCTCAAGGAAAACATTTTGTATACACGAGGGCTTGTTTCTGATTCCCTCAAACGTGCTGAGAGAAGCCCTACTTTGTGCTGACGACTGGAGGTGTGGTTCTCATTGAGTCACAGCCGAGAGGCTGGGTAATGATATGCTGCAATCATGCCAGTATTAATAACAGCATTTGAAACATCTGCCACCCAAAGAACTCAAACCGCAAGCAATTTTATCTCCTGCATCCTTCCTTTTTACTTAGAAGATGGCTCCCATCTATTGGCAACAACAAAGAATTGGGTCTGGTTTAATCCACTCCCTGTGATGGTACCCCATGGTACATGCAGGCACTTTGCCATTAGTGGCTAAAACTTGTGCTGGGAAGACTGACTGACTTACCACATGGCAACAGCCATCACAGGAAGGGATTGTGTAGTTGATCTGGAATTGGACTGAGATCCCGGTTTAAATCCCCACTCAATCATGAAGGGTCCTGGGTGACTTCGGGTCAGTCATTCTCTCTCAAACTCAGCTACCTCACAGGGTCATTGTGAGAACAAAGGAATGGATTGATTAGGTAGGCCTAATCGCTGAGCTCCTTGGAGGAAGGGTGGTAAAAACAATGAAAAATGAAAATGAATTTTCAGGTGGCCTCCATATGGTGGTGAGGGCATGTAAGTAATCCCTTGGCTGCCTGAGATAGTGAGCAACTGGGTGCAAAGCCAGGAGAGAATGTAAAGGAGCTAGAAACCAAAGTTGAAAATATAACCCAGTTTGGATCACCACAAAGTGAAACCAAATTCAATCACTGTTAATGATGTTAATGTATCAATAGCCCAATACGGCACAAATTACTGTATTTCCCCAAGTATAAGGCACACCTTAATTTTGGGGCCAGAAATTTTAAAACCGCCGGTCTTTAAAGAGCCGGTGGGAGGCTGGCGGCTCTTAAGGCAAGTGGGAGCACGGAGAACGCAACGCAGCATGGAGAACCATGCTCCCGCTTGCCTCAAAGAGCCGGCAAGCGGGAGCACTGCTGCCGGCTCTTTAAGGCAAGCGGGAGCACACCCCCTTGTATAAGACGCACCCACTTTTTAGCGCCCGTATTTTTGGAAAAAAGGTGCATCTTATACTTGGGGAAATACGGTATTCTGCATGCATGAAGCAACAGGTCCCAGGCTTAGGCATTCCAAATTAAGGACATGATAGTGGTAGAGGTGGAGATAATTACCAGTCTCTCTAGGGTCTTGTGTGGAGTTTCCCACTATTGAAAGACAGGATTGATCCAACAGGGCCAGGCAGGGCATTGTTTTATGGGCTTTTGGCCTGATCCAGTGGGGCTGTTCTTAAGTTCTAATTGGTCCTCCAGCATTGCTCCTTATTCCAAAGGCAGGTACTTTTTCAAAAGATAGATTTTTAAATGGATAAATTCTGTTTTCATTATCTAGTTCAGTGGTTCTAAACTTTTCAGACGGGGACCCACTTTTTAGAATGGCACTCATATTGGGACCCACCGGAAGTGGTCATTAACCTAGAAGTAATGTCATAGCCAGAAATAACCTCATCACGCAGGAGGTGCCATCGTTGTAAGGTAATCAAATGACATTCCAGAATGCAAACTGGCACTCTTGGACTGCAGCAATTGTACAACCATGAAACATATCTGACAGAAAGCAAGATTAGGTAAAAATATTATGTAAAAGTTCTGAACTAAACACAATTAAAAAAACACAACCCTCACTTGAACATTCAAACTGAACACTCACAACAGGAATAAAGCAAGAGTAAGGCCTGCAGCTTCAAGAAGGTTGCTTCCAGATTACCGCAACCCTTCCAGGTTGCGACCCACTGTTTGAATAACACTGATCCACCATTTGATGGGAATAACACTGACCCACCGTTTGAATAACACTGTTGTAATATCCAAAGGCATTACGGTGGGTAAAGACCAAGCGAATCATAATGTCACCTTCTGTGAAGGTTTCCATTAGGAAGGAGCACTTAATTGGCCTGGAACTGTTACAATGGAAATTTGCCCATCCCTTTGGTCCTTGGTGTGTGTTGGGGGGGGCCCTGAAATGTAACAAGAGCCACCTGGAAGGCCAAGTTTGGCCAAGAATCCACTGAAACAACTACATGCCAGTCTTGTCTTGGAAGATAACTAGAGGAAGGACTTCTTGAAGCATGGGTCAAGGATGTTTATGAGGATACAGTAGCTTGCTAGTAATTTGGACTGTACCTTGATAATAGTACATTCAGAATTAAGTTGTATTTCAGTACAGAACTGTTCTGTATTTCAGTACAGAACTTATTTATACATGGCTGCAGACACTATAAATATCAGCTATTGGTGGGGGAACCTTGGATTGAGACTTATGTTCTTTAATCTCTTGAACCCCCACTGTTGTCCTATGGAAAACCACTCCTTCAAAGCAGTTATTTGATTTTCCCCATGGATGTTGTTTGCTACAATGGTACTTTTGAGGGCAAATATAGCCACTTTTGAGGGGAGGAGTTTTCAGTGGGGAAATGGCAGGGGCCCCCTTCAGCCACACCGTAGTTCCAATCTGAGTCAGGACTTCAACTTGAAAAGGGGAAAGAACCCCTAGAAGACAATGGACATGTCAAAATATGATCCAGCTTGGCTCCGAGACTGTTTCCTACACAGAGCAGAAAACATTGCTGTAGGTTTTGTTATCTCAGGCTGGCCAGAATGATACACCCTGTCTGTGAGGAATTGATTTGGCTACAGTGTGTCACATTAGACAATTAGCAGTTTTTTTCCTCAAAAAACAGAACAAACTAATACAGAAGGGAGGAATAAAACAGAACACAATGGTTTGGAATCCTTCACAGGACTGTAACTGTGTGTGCGTGCGAGGAATGACACTTGTCCCCCTCTGGGATGTTAGAGCCCACTCTGATATGTCAGCGAGTCTCCCCTTTAGCTCTGGACAGGCTGATGGAATCATCCAGGCAATATTGGACCCAGCTGTATGTATGAGACTGTAGTCTATATATAGTCACTCAGAAATATGTTCCGCCATATTCAGGAAGAGTTTCTCCAAGGTCAGTTGGCACAGTACTGCACCCTTAATTTAACAGGAGCCCAATCCTGTCTCTGTGACACTGTGACAGGAGAGGGTCTCTAGATTTAAATTTAAGATGACCTTAGCCAAAACGACCTCCTGCTGGCCCGATGCTTCTACTTGGCTCAGGTCCTTCAACACAACTGTTAAAATCAGCACTGGAGAAGTCCCAGAGCCCTGCCCCTCATTGACTATGGCCCTATTCCTTGTCTAACCACAGAAGTTGTGCTTAAGCTTCATCTGGCAATAATAATTTTATTTTTATTTTATATTATAAAAATTAACCCCTGCTAACTGGGCCAGAGGCACTTTTTCAAGTGGTGTTCCTCTTATATTTAGCAATGGGAGAGTAATTGTCCCTGTTCACCCCTGCACAGTGTCTTTTCTAATGTCTGTTGCTGGTCTGCAGTTTGTTTTTTAGATTATGAGCCCTTTTGGAACAGGGAGCCATTTAATGTCATTTTTTTTGCCTGTAAACCGCTTTGTGAACTTTGTGTTGAAAAGTGGTATATAAATACTGTTGATTGGTTGATATTCTGTCTTTCTTCCATGATGGAACTCAAAGCGTTCACAGGCAGTGTCTCATCTGGGTGCTGGCCAGACCCAGCCCTCCTTAGATTCATATATCTTCAGACCATACAAGATAATTTCTAACCACTACCCTTTGTGTATTATGAAAACCAAAAAGGCTTTCCCATGTCAAATAGTTGATTGATAACAGGGACAGTGTATGTGCCTCTGCATTCCCCCAAATGCAATCTGTGTGCATGCACACATGCACTGACCTCACTCACTTGCCTTGTCTTGCTGAAAAGAGGGTTTGCAACCTCCCTCATCTGCACCATTTCTCTTTGCAAGGAATGGAGCTGTGCTTTCTGGGTCTCCAAGCTGCACCACTTCTGTTCATTGCAAACAGAAGTGGTGTGGAGCAGGGAGGCTTCACTCCTTGCTCCCATTAATTGAAGGAATGGGGGCTGGGCTCCAAATCTCCCTGCTTGCCCACCTGCAACCTCCCCCACCCCGGGTACCATGTGATGGGAAGGCAGTCCCTGATTGCACACACACTAGCAGCACAAACAGGGGAAGGCCAGGTTAGGCATTCCTGAGGGTCCAGGAGGCCAGGTTGATCCCTGAACCTTCAGTATGTTTAAGAAAAGGTACAATATAAGGGCAATTATAAACATTTTGCTCAGAAAGCCGTACTAGGCCCAGTCACAGACACTTTTGAAGTCAAGGTTCAAATCTCTTGCTCTCCCAAGACAAAATTAGCTTGCTTTGAAGAACAGTCTTAAATCAACATAAGTAAAAAATATATAGACAGTTTAAAAAAAGCCACAATCTCCTAATACCCTTATTTGGACCAAGAAAAGAAGCTTTCAAGTTTTCCACAATTCACGATCAGGTTTGGATGTAGTTAAACAATCAGTGTTTGCTTCATATTCAGCCTGAAGAGAGTTCTGGAAAACTCAGAACGTCACTTATGGTTGGTCCTAATAAAGATATTCCTCGATGGTGCCTTATGTTGGAGTGCATGTTTTGATGGATGCCCAAAGCAAGTGAATCCATGCAGATTTTCCTCTTTCTTCTACAAACAAGGCACAAAACTGATCCTGCTTCAGGATACAAACCTGAAGCCTCCTTCTGTACTGCCTTCTCCAATCATTCAGCCTGCCACTAGCAGATGCATTTTCTCAATAGTCTCATACAATGCAAACCAAATGCCGCAAGTATGGAGCAATCAAAGAACCAGCCACGCATGTTTGACTCAAATGCTGTTTCCTAGCCACAGCCATTTGAATTTGCTATCTGTTGCTCTGAACGTCCTTTTTTGGATCATGGTCATGACAAATGTTATGAGCTGAGGCAGGATGCGACACTCATACAGCTACGTACATTGCTGAGCTGGCAATTGTGACAATGTCCAGATATTGTATCTGTAGTGCTGCTGCAGTAGCAAATTCCATGGGAACAAGACAATTCATGCTGCTAGTTTTGATCACAACACAGGTTTAAGTGACTTGACACCTCAAAGGCCCCCTGCATTCTGTGTTCTACTGCATTCTGTGACAGAGTAGCATTTTAGATGCAAAGACTCTATGAGATATTGTTTCTTTCAGCCTATGCTATGTGCAATTTGACCCAAAGAATTTCATGGCTAAGCAGCACACCTAAAGATGCTGAGTCTCTTGCATGGCTGAGACATTGCAATGGCTGAATTTGTGCAGAGACTAGAGCTCAATGCTTCTCCCACCCACCCACGCTACATTGCTATCCAGTAAGTATATCCTTATTTATCTAGACTTCGGATAACTGCTTAAAAGAATGGTTTAACCAGCCTTCTACACTTTTCTAATTTCTAGACTGCTACAGTACTTTTGAGGTTGCTCTTGGATCTGGGAGGCAGGGTGGCCAATACTGGGTGCAACAGCAGCAGATTTGGGATGCTTTCACCTTGATTTGGCCCCTATACTACTGCCTCACGTCAACCCATTGCCAGTGCAAGCTGCAGCAAGCCGCTTCCCACTCACGCAAGTGAAAAAGAGCATCTCCCTCCTTACTATACTCCTTTGTTTGTGGGGTGGTGGACCCAAGACAGCATCAGGCAGTGGAATGCTGTTGTTTAGCCTGTTTCAGGCCTTCTTTTATGTACACTACCTTTTGCCCACTTCTTACACTATTTTTCAGTGATAATTTCTTGCATTTTTAATTCTGTGAACTGGATTGGGAACAAAAACAGCCCAGGAGCTACCACTGGAGAAAGTTATTTTAATTAATGTCATAACCATAGCATTATACTGGGCATTGCAATTTACATGGTCTACCCAGACAACCAGGGTCGGCCTTAAGCCAATGTGACCAATGTCGTCACATCAGGCCCAGCATTTTGAGGGGCCCTACACCAGCAGTGAGCATATCGCCTGCTGCAGCAGCTGGATCCCTATGAACTATAAGTCAGTAGGGCAAGCAGTGCAGCTTTACCTTGGGCCATCCTACCTTCCCTGCTTCTGAACTGCCCAAAGTGGGCCTCTTGGAAGCAGTTGGCAATGATGTCATCGTGTAACCACCAACTATTTCCAGATGATGCACGTGGCACCACATTGGCCCTGCACTGGGCCCCATTGTTCCTGGAGCCAGCCCTGCAGACATGTCCAGATATTGCAGCTGTGGTGGACACTCCATTGGCACACATCCAATCCTACCCCCCTCATTCCCAGGCCAACCCCCCTAAACCCCACTCTCTGGTCTTAGCGCCCTACACGGGCTGCTTGGATTTGCACCAGCTAAATAGCTAGCACAGATTGGAGTAGCTCCATAGGGCAGGCTTGGGTGTCACATGGGGTAGGGGAAAAATATCCTCTCCAGCCTGCTCCTAACCTACATAGGATAAAACACAGGCAGGTGAAACCTGGCAGGTTAGGATTGCAATCATTTTGTTTCCCTTTCATGTGATTAGGTTCTTTTTGGAATGCAGAAAGCAACAGAACCAAGACAGTTTTAGAGCGGTCAGCCCTTCTTGTGAGTCAGAAGGTGCTAGGCACACTGTAATCTCCACAAGATCAGCATGTCCCCAGTCCTTCAACCTTCTCTTTGTCATTTCTCAAGGAGACAATTGGGAAAGACACTCTAAACCTCATGCAATTCAATCACATGCTTATCTCATGACAGTCTGTTAGTTGCCCTCCTTCCTGAAAAGGTGGTTTTAATGGATGAATCTTTCCCTTGCTCTGTTCACCCTGGCAGTACTTCTCTGGCCCCTGGAGCTCGGGCTGCTGAATGTGGCAACTGGCAATTTGGGTGTTGCAACCGTAATGCTCTGATGTCAGGACACTGCTCCATAGAAAATGGGCTGTGTTGGTGTTTCCTGGGGTGTTGCTGGGAAGGGGTGCACTGCATTTCTTTGCCAGGACTAGCATTGGTGTACCATACAATTGTCAGAAGAGGTGTGGACGTTGCCCCAGCATTTGACTAGGATTGGGCTTACGCTTTGTTGTTCGTCAAAATATCATGCCTTCTATCTGTCAAGGATCCATGGTTCACCACTTCTTAACCAGGTTTATAGAAAAGTAGTTCTATAACAGTAGATATAGTTGACAGCCAACGTTACAGAATCCTACTCTTCTCAGGTAACTGAATTTAATGCTTCAGAAAGAAAATCTTAAGGACTACTTCTAAAGGTTACTTTAAACCTCTGTGTTGTTCCACAAGCAGTAATGTGACAAAGGACACATTGAGAAGTTGCTATAAAGATCATAGAATGTTCATTAGCAGCAAAGCATGTGCCCTTGTATGCTCGGCACATAGTATCGGAAGGATCCATTTCCACAGATTATGTTGTCAAAACAAGTGTATTCCGCCAAAGGAAGATTCATTTTAAATAGTAAGGGACACTTGTATCTTAATGCATGGTTTTGTTACCAACAATAGAAGTGGTTAAATTCCTGTTGTTAAAGTATCTTACTCCTAGAATATGGTAACCAATTCATATTTCAAATAAAAGAAGCCATGTTCAGGTATGGATCTGTATCATAAGAAAGCATTAAGCATCTAACTTGGAAAGAAGAAACTACCTCCTCGGGTAGTGATGGCGAACCTATGACACGCCTGTCAAAGCTGACATATCACAACGTTTGGGGTGACACACCAGCATTCACCAATGCCTGACAAAAACTGAGTTTGTTTTATTCATTTTTCATTTTTGTAATTATTTGATGCTTCTTTATATAACACACAGCACCATACAAGATTAGACTGTATTTTTGTTTAAATAAATGAATATAAAGAATCATTTCTCTTTTGTTTGGGAGGGGGGTTGACATACCCAGCGAGTCAAGTTAAGCATTTTCCTAAGTTTGGACACACTGAGCCCAAAAGGTTTGCCAAGGTTTCCTAGGGCAACCTACTGGAAACTAAAATAGGATATTCCATTCAAACTTACTGGACCAATAGGGAAATGGCTGAAAAACTAGAAGCTGCAGTACAAATCACTTTCTGAATTCATAAATGTTGCACATCTCATTTACAGAAAATAATTTGACTACTGTTGTCTGGTGATGACTGATTCATTCTGCATGCTTTCCTGGGTGTTTTTTTTCTTTTTAAAGTCACTTCCACAGAATGATATGCTAAGCAAACCTCTCCCCTTCTCTATTGCTGCTATTTGAATTCTGCAGAATCATCATTTTCTTGAGATGAAGCAACATAGACCATTGCCAGGACTTATTCTATTTATGTTAACAGCCATTTCCTCTTTTATTTACACACTCCAGATTATTCAGCAAGATAAGCCTTCAAAAAACGTGTTTCGACACATTTTCACCTTTGCATCTTTGAGCCTCTATGCTTTAGCATAAACAATTTTTATCTTTTTAAAAAAATAGTTTCCTACAGAAGTATTTTAAAACCTTAATCCTAACGTTCCAAGGCATTTTAATACAAACAGGCAGGTGATAGCCTGACTGGTATGCTTTTAGATAAAGAATATGCTGTGCTTCACCCATTAAGGTACTGTAACTACTTTCCTCACAGAGAAAAACTGAGATAAAGTGGCCGTTCACTGGTGAAGGCGCAATCCCAACCTGGAGTTAGGCCAGCACAGTGTGGCTGGCACAAGGGTGTAAAGCACATTTGGACCACTCTTGGAGTCAGGGAGGATGGTGTATATCTGTGTGCTGAGCTCTCTGACTGTGAGAGCGGTCCAAACATACCTTATGGTGTCCCTTGTGCCAGCCAACTTTGCTGGCCTAACTCCAGGTTAGGATTACGCCCTGAGAGTATTAACTACTCCTGAAGTCATCATAATTAACATGCAGATTTGTGCATTCTTAAACTAAAGGTTTTCTATGCTCACTAAGAGTGAATAATATGAATGTAAATATGAAATGAAGAATGATGAAAAAGATGAAACAGGCAACAATTTATTTGTAAAAAAAATCCTTTAAAATTTTACTACAACGAAGATTAAGGAAAAACCGTATTAATATATATACATACATTATATATACGTATATACACATAATATATTTTGTACCATTAAAATTACATGCTTTTCAGAATAGTCTTGTTCCCTCATACCATTCTCTCACTGCAAGAAATATTTGCTTTCCATAAAAAAGAAAAATAAAGAGACAACCCTTCAAGTATAAGAAATAAGCACACCAGTATCTGAAAGTGAAAATCCATTTGCTTTGCACAAATGATCACTGTTAAAATACAGAATAAGTCTGTTTAGCTAACACTTGTGTAGGTGTCTTGGTGAACTCTACAATTGTGTAAAATCTTTACCTGAGATATGTGGAAATAATGGAAGGTGCAAGTTCACGTGGTTTAGAAGTTTTCATTCAACTTCAGCTGAAATAAAAACTGATAATATCTTACATGTTTGAACCCTTTCTGGTATCGAACATGAAAACTTTTAAAGTAAAACAAATTTCATGTTACCAAATATTTTAAACTTCAGGAAAACACAAAGGCAAGCACCACTTGTAATAATCAGCATGCAGACAGTGAAATAGAGGTAGCATTGTCTTACAGCTTGAACGGGATCACTTGATTTTAACCACATTATCTTCTGCAAAAGGCACTCGCTTTTTCATTTCTAAGCATGGTGTTAAATGGACTATAATTGTTTGATTTGCTATAAATGGCTTAAAAAAATTAAACAAGCTTGATGGACCAAAAAATGCGGACACAAATTCCATTTTTAAATCAATGTGTAGTCATTTTCTGTTAGAAACAGGCTTAAAAAACTGTTGGTTACTGAAAAGCTGGAGTCCTCCCAGTTAAAATGACAGCATTTAAGCATCACGATGTATAATCAAAAAGATTATAAAATACCAGAAATACATCAGCCTTTTTATAGCTAAAATAACAGCAACAGGTCACAGTTAAAAAGTAGCAAGGTTGTTCATGTCAACAGTGAAGCTGGGGAATGGTGTTGACCTATTAACGTAGAAACTTATAAATACATACAAAACTCTGACATACTGAATCCTCCTTCTCTATCTGCAATGAGAAGAGCATGTGCTTTCCGGCATTTGTTTTCACCGGGAGACAACTGAGCTTATTGAGTTGTAAGATGTCCCACTGTTACAGCTTGAAGCATAGGCTTCTTGGCCATTCACATCTAAACTAACTCTAAACACCGAGGATGCCTTCAGTAAAAAGTCAGCTGCATCTCTGCGGCCTAATTCCCTCAGCTTATACATTAGGATACCAACAGTACTTTCAGGGGCATTTCCCCATTCCTGTAGAAGGGCATGGGATGGACTTGGGACAAAGATACTTTGACTACCATTGTTTGTATTATATTTTGCAACAAGGTCAGGAAGGCCGAGGTTCATAGCAAGAAGGCACCAATCCTTGCCCATGGGATCAGGTGGATCCAGAAGCCGACTTAACTTCCTCCTTGCAAGTAGATTCAGATCCGATACATGGATATCCATCCCCAAACTTCCCTGTGAGTAGACATCAAGACACCCAAAGCACAATATACTGCTAAAACTTTCCTTATAGCCACCCATAGTATTAGTCAATGAGGTCTCCTTTTGACCTTGTGCCCGGAAAAAGTCTCTTGGGTGGTAGACCATTACTGGTTCATGGTGTTCCCTCAGCTGCTGAGGGCTGAGATAATGTTTGACTGTTAAGAGCCCTGGCAATGTTGTGGCCATCAGGGTATCAATGGTACTGCATACTGAGTCAAGAAATAGGCAGCATTTTATCTTCTCAGTTTCTAGTCCCCGAACTTGAACCTCAATACCCTGACCATTGTTGACAAGCAGCACAAGAAGCTCAGCTCCACGGTTCACAATCTTTGATCCGTTTACCCATAGGCGTATATCTGCATCTCCTTCAGTGCTCTGTTGATGAATCCACCTACAAAGATTCACTTGAACTTTATGGAAGATTCCACAAGGAAGTGGGGTGAGATGTTCCACAGGAACAATTCTAACACCACCATAAATCATGACTTCATCCTCCTCATCAGCCCAAGATCTATGGAGGCTATCAGTCTTGATCAAGGCAGGAATATCAATCATTGTTCCACTGCTGAGATCCCTTGCACAGATGTCCATGGCGTCCAAGATTTGTATAAGTTCTTCTATATCGCTGTCTGGTATCAGACGCTGGATGTCCTCTATTGTGTATCGACCTCTATAATGATGTAGGGCTTTGGGGTTCTCCACGGACAGAAGTTTTCCAAGAACACTTGAACATAGCCAACGAGGATCCAACAGAACAACATCTTGGACTGTCTCACTCTGCATGATATTGATCTGTTTAAGTAAAAGGAAGTCAAAACTCAGATCCAAGTACAAGAGAAAGGAACACACGAGTTAATTGTCAACCAACTGGAATATTTCATTGGGAACACCATGCTGGGCTGGATTCATAGAATTATAACGAGAAAAAAGTTAACTGTGAGCACTGTGCACACATCTGTGTAGCAAGAGCTTGCACTAGTCTGCACAATGTAATAACTGATGGTTCTATAAAGTACTCATGCTTCCACTTTTGCAAGAGCACAAAAAAACTGTAGGATTTAGTTTCAATTTTCTAGTGTTACGAACTAGCATGAGGTGTAAAGCAGTCTTTCTGGAAGTGGAACATACCTTCCACATGTGGAAGGGTACTTTTCATCCCAACCCTTTATCTTTCTAGTTACCAAGAAAATACCCTAACTGCTGAATGCTGTTGAAAATGGGTGCATTTTGGTTGGATTCCGGATTTTAAGGGAGTACATCAGACAGTGACACTGAACTAAGAGATGACACAAAATAAAATAGCACAGAGAAGCCCACACATTTGAATACTGAAACCTGAAACACAAAAATAGGAATGTTACCAGTGTGTGTATGCAAGAGTGAGGAGGGGGATGAATTGCAGGTTAAAACACGTTCCCATATTAAAACTCTTACTACACACATACAAAACTATCATGTTAGGAAGAAGTGTACCAGCTTAGTGTTAGAATTTAATGTAACCCAATTTCTTTTTCTAAGAAATAATTTAATCTTGGAGTCCCTCATTTAAATCCCTGAAAAAGCTGCTTCATGTGATTCTCTTATCAGTGCACAGGTAAACAAGCAATCTGTTATCAGGTGGAAATGGCAGCAATCTCAGGACCTTGGCTGATCACAAGATTGCAGCAGTGTGATGTAATGTACTGTGTGGGGTAAATCTTGGTTTCTTGATGTCTACATATCCATCTGACAAGTGCTCCAATACTCTGGGCAAGAATTCCTGCTAAGTGTGGATCACTCTGGTTTAAAAAAGAGGTAGAAGGATTCTCTTTTATAGTGCTGAGCTGAAGAGAAGGGAGACATTCACAATGAGCTTTGTAGCAGCTTCTGCATTATGAGAGACCCTTGCTTTCTCTGGCATGCAGAGGCCTTGGAGGAGAGGAGTCAGTAGTAATCACAAATTATGGCCATCTAGCAGGCCAAGACAAAACTTGTTGACTTTTCTTGATGTCCAAGCTATGAAGAATGTAGAACCGACTATATATTGTTAACATGACATGACTACTACTTACTTCTCCTATACTGTGCAACTGTTGTGCAATATGCCGTAGGTCATCTTCACTTGCTAGAGGGTTAAGCTGATCTTGCACATCATATACAAACTGTTGCAATGACATTAGCTGGTTGGGTCCATTAATTTTTCTCCAGGATGGTAGAGTGGAGATGATTTTTTCACACAAGTGAGTCATTGGTGGACATGTCTATGAGAAATACCACAATGGACATTAGTTCTACTAATGTAGAACTAAGGAAGCTGACATTTTAAAAGAACAAACTCAAACATTTATCAGGAAAGCACTTTCTAGATTGAATACAGCATAGTTTGCATTAAGCCTTGTATACTAATTTCCCAGTAATGATATTAGAGCTTTTTTTGAAGACTGGTATAGAATTATTGTCATACGGAAAAGGCAATAGCAGAACAGTCTTATACCAATCTTATTCTCATTTCAAGGTGATTATTCTGAAAAGGAACATAGGGCTGAATGAAACAAAATCAGAATTTTGCGGAGTACTGGAGTCATTCCTGCCTCAGGCATTATGGAAACTACATTTTAAAAAAACTCTAAACCAGTGGTTCTCAGACTTTAACAGCAGGATCCACTTTTTAGAATGACAATTTGTTTGGGACCCACTGGAATGTCATGACCAGAAGTGCCATCATTGTGACACCAGAGCCTGCTGCTTTCCTGGGAATGCAGCAATAAATTGGGTTATTTCTCAGCCATTTTCAATAGCCAAGTGAATCAGAAAGAAGAAAGCCTATTTACAACCTTGACACAAGCAAAACCACCACACAGCCCTCCTCCTCTCCAGCACCCCATCTTCCCATATTTTCAATATGGCTGCTCTAGGTGCTTCATAATCCACCTGAAATTAGCTCGTGTCCCACCACAGTTTTGGAACCACTGCCTAAACGGTTAGAGCACAACAATGCTGATTCTTAAGTGTGCCTCTGGCAAAAGCCAGATTTTACTGAAGCCAGAGGCACTTTTGAATTTAAACTGACAACAAAAATTATAATTACATTAACCGCAACTCAAGTTTCTAATTCTTCCCCAGTCCAAAACATCCATCTTATAGCCCAAGCTGCACTCAACAATTGGAAGATTCTCATGAGATGTAGCCAAGTGGCTATCTATACTATGGAGCTGTGACTCACAGAGATAATTTGACTTCGTAATTCTTGAAGGTGGTTTCGGAGAATCTTCATATCTTTTGAGCCAGATGCTCCAGCATCCAAAATAAATAGTCTGTCCAAAATGTGAAGATCATTCCCAAACCTAGAGGAAAAGCAGTAAGAACCCGGTTTTCATTTTTAGAGTCCCACAGTCTATTTCTAACCTCAAGAGATATTTGGATTTCTTTTACTGTAGAAATAACTGTGGCAAATCAAGATTTCTAGAGATCACACATACATTAATACACTTGCAACCATATCTTCTGCCCATTTACTTGAAAATAAGTCCCACTTAGTTCAAGTGGACTTTACCCCAAAGCAGAAGTGCACACAATCACAAGCAGTAGAAGTGTACTCTTAAATCAGTGAATTTTTACTTATGGATAAGGAAGGACAGTCATAAGCAATTCAGCTACAAAGGTCTCTACACAAAGGTCTTGAAATGACTTAATTTTTTCCCCATATGCCACACATTCCCAAGCTTTGTTCTTCTCTTACCTGTTCCTAATTTCTTTTAGAAGAGCTGTATCTTTGTCATACTGAAACTCTCCTCCCGCAGAACGTGGAAGATTCACAATGTCAGCATGGGTAGCCACCAAAGCAACGTGCAGTGGGTTTTTTAGCCTTCCACCAAATGCTTCAGGAGAAAAAAAATGTTTCAGGGATTTTTCCGGAAAAATATCCCACCTTCCTATTACTGAATCAAGGATTGATTATGTGCCGAGACAAGTCACTCTAGTCTTAGAGAATCTGATTCTGGCTCGTGTAATTGCCATAGCACAGATGGATGTCCATAATTTCAAACAGTATTGCTGTTGTTTCATAAAATGTTATTTAATAACTATTACAATTATAACCACTCCCTTAGTTGCCTTTTATTTAACTACAGATGGACTATCCCTTATCCAGACTGCTTGGGACGAGAAGGTGTCTGGATATCTGAATAATTGCATAAATATGAGAAATGCTTGCTCTTACTCTTTTCACCTACAGGTGTCTACTGGCCTCCAACATTTTTCAACCATGTCTATACATGTACACACCACAGAGCAGAGAACAGAACTTACAGTCTGTATCTGCCCTGTTCGTGGGAATGAGCACAAGACTTTCTAATATTTACAGAAAGTTAAAAAAAACATCTTGGACAAAAATGTCTGGATTTTTGAATAGTCTGGATTTCAGATGTCAGGATAAGGGGTAATTTACCTGTATAAAACTGAAGAAGATGGGTAGGAGTGATAGCATTTTTTCCTTCTGATTAAAGTCACTTTTAAGAAAAGATCCTCCATTTACCTGACTAATCTATATTACTACAGTTTACAGTTGAGATTATTATAGGCAGGAAACATATAATCTAAAAACATTCATACAGTGGTATGAATGCAACTTTACAGTACTTACACAAACAAAGAATTCTCACTTAAGTGAGAGTTAAGTAGGAAAGCCTGGGAGATACCATGAAAAAGAAAAGAATGAGAAAGAGAAAGATAGAAATGGCACATGAATGAGGTAACAGCACTGAACATAAATTTGTAAAGCCTGCTTGCTTATACATCAGCTGGAAAAGAAAAACCCTTGTGTCAAGTTTTCAGAAGTACTGGCTTTTGGGGCAGTTACCTGTACTGTGATAACTGTAATCCCACAAAAAGGAACATGAATAATGAGCATTACATACCAGCGACATAGATCCCTATGACACAATCCTGCACACACACAAACCATAGTGAAACTTCCTTAATTTCCACAGGATAAGCACAGCAATGAATTTATGCCTTTATAAGCATACAGTATGTAAATCTGAAATACCCAAAATCAATATCTTGGCTCCAATCCAAAGCTAATCTCTATTTCTGCTCTGCTCGGGCACATGAATTCCTGCATGAGGGGGTACTACTGATTTCAACAGTGCAATAATTCGATGTGCAAAGAGACAATAGTAAGAGCTGCCTCTGATTTTGAAGTAGAAAACCCTTGCACACCTGAGCGCCCCAGGTGTACATCGGAGTTAATGTACATTTAAGGGTCCTAGACTAGGCTGCATAAGAAAAACATTGGATTTTCCAATAAATACTTTAAGAATTTTATCAATATTCTACAAATGCTTTGCTGCTGTACTGGGCAGCCCAATTCCACGCTGCCCTGGCGCTGCATGGAAGAGCAGTGCTAAAATGGCCACGGTTGTAACTGTGGGGCCAGAGCAGTCGCCGGAGTGTCCTAGGGGTAAGAGAACAAATGTTACCCCAAGTACTCCACTCACCCTAATGGGTCTCTTCAGATCAGTGTCAACTCCTGAACTGACACAGAAAATAGGAGGCCCGTGTTGAGCTCCATGGCTCCAAAGGGGGCACAGGATTCAACAGCAGCCTCTTCTGCTCTCACTGTTTCCTAGGACCAATCCTCCACTTGATCTGCCCTCTCTCCACCCAGTACCTTCCTCTCCCTGCTTTCCCCCCTTCCTCACTGCTCAGTGCTCCTGTCCTGCATCTTGCCAGCACTGAGTCCCAGCACCAGCTGGCACTGGCCTCTCCACCAGTGCTGGGTGTCTCCAGTGCTGGAGTGTGGGTGGTATGCCCAATTCGAATGGACTCTAAAAGGGCTACACCCACAGTGGCAGCAGTGCAGCAGGATAAGTGTCAATTGCTGTGATTTAAATTAATTTTGCCAGGTTGCTTTCAAAATGCTTATTTCTTTGTTTAAGACACACTAAAAATTAATATATACTACAGTGACTGCAGAAAATACAACCATTTCAATTCCAATATTTATTTCTGCAAGTTGTTGGGCATTAATTCATTTTATATAAATATGTATTTTACAGCCTTGAGTTCATCAGGCAGTGCTGTAATTAAAAAAGCATGTATTTGCTTGGAGAAAGGCCAATTAATTCAGGAAGTAATTAATAAAGTTAAAATAGTGTTTGTTAATTGGAAAGAAATGCTTTAGCATTAGTAATAGGCCATATCAGACATTGTCAGTATGCAACAACAACAACGAAACCTTGCAGTCTCAAGGTAATTTGATCACTTAATGAAGTCTCTGTTTAGTTGCACATGTCTGAGCTCCACCAGCTTGGACTGAATTTTGGTAGGTGGAATCAAGCCAAGCACCTTGGCTTTGTTCTTCCAGGAAACTGCCACAGTAAGTGGAAGGGTGCTCCACTGTGATAATGCTAAATGAATGGTGCTGGCTAAGATAGCCAAATTTAATCTTTTCGAAGTGTAACTCTATGCATGTCTACTCAGAAATTGTGATCAATGGGGCTTACTCACAGAAAAAATGTGTATTTGATTGCAGCCATAATTAAGCTAATTGGTATGCTGTATAAGCTACTCAAACCAACATGGCCAATTAAAATATCTGATCAGTGTTTTCACTGAAATAGCAAAATTAGACTGAAGCTTCCATTACGTGTGAAATTAAATTTGTATGTGTAATATCCTCAGTGCTCAGAATGACAACATAAAAGATCCGCATAACTATGCATACATTGCTTTTTCATCTCCCATGCTGAAGGGCTGGCAGAGATAAAAGTACTTATAATCATACCTATAGGTTCTTCAACTGGAACAAGCGATTTTAGGAAACTAAGCCAAAAGGTCACTTGGTTCAACTGTATTTCATAGGGCTCCTCAAGACTAAAAAGCACAATGTGAACGGAGGTGGGGTCATTTGTAGCAAAATAATCATAGCAGCAGAAATACACAGGATTCCCAGAGAATTCCCACACACTGAAGTCACCAATTCCTGCAATAAGCAAATAAATGTAATCAAGTCAAAAACAGAGAGCACATGTTGCGCATGAGGTAATTAAAAAAATTATTATTTTCCGATAGAGGTGGCAAGAGCTTGCTACATTTTCTCAAGTCCCACTGATTCCAAGGATGTATAACTGGTTGTAAGAACATTAGTTAGAGGATGGTCAACAGTACCCTTGTATACAAAGAGACAATTCCCCCCTCCCCAGGTGCTTTTGTAAGCTGTACAAACATGTCACAATTGGCCCATCAATAGAAATGTTGTTCATTGCACAGAACCTACATCACAAGGTTGTTGAGAGAATATGGATGGGGGTAGCGCCATTTCTCTACACCACCTTGAGCTCCTTGAAGGAACAGTATAAATGTAAGGACTGAAGATGGAAGTACTTCATTCAGCTGATGGGCAATAGCCCTTTATTGATTACTGGTTAGCTGGCAGACAAATGCTTCTTAAGCAGCAAGTTAAAGGTCTATACTTCACCCACTGGTCTATTCTGAGTGAGATCCCTGTGTACTTGTTCAGGTGTAGATAGGCTGTCAAGGAATTTTTTCCTAGACAATAGATCTAGAAAGTGAAGTTCTGAATTAATGCTTGTCCCTACAAATATATTCCCAATTCAAGTACCAACCAGTAGCTCCACTTATGATTTGGTATGAATTATATTTGCTTATTCTGGAATATATCCCAGGAAGACTGCAGATAAATACACATCCTTATTCTGATCTGGGATGACCAAGTAAGATGTTAGCATATGCAATATCATTGACTAATACAGTGTAGAGTTGCACACCCCTTTGCGTGCTTTAACAAGCGCCTAGACTGCATCAGGCAGGGAACATTCAGTTGTACTTAGTGTGTGCAGAGGTAGCATGGAGTTAAATCACACCACCGGGATTCAGCTCTTCCTGAAAATTTAATACTAGCACTTTTTGGTCAAGCATAAGGTCAAGAGCAACTCTTGTAACACCCTGAACTCTAACATAACTGCTGGACTGCGATGCCATTTTAATGGTCCTGCAATGCTAACATAATACTGGTTAGAATATGTGTTGGTATAGCAAATACTAAGCCTAGTCCTAAGCATCTACTGTGCTGTTGCAGCAAGTCGAGAATTGGTGCTAGCTGCTTTGGGCGTTGCATACTCCGGTTTAAGAAAAAAATATTTTGTCTGCGTTACAAAAAATGATCACTGCAACACTTAAACATGGATTTCAAATGGGAATATTTAGAATAAAATAATGGTTTGAGAGAATGATTTACCATTCAAATAAGCATTCTGAACATCGATGGCCTTGGTAGACTGATCGTCCATTGAACAATGGGAATGGTGAGAGGGCGAAACAAATACTTCCAACATCCCTTTTGTAAGGCCTGGCTCAAACATCATGCTGCGGCTTCTCACACTAACGTTCTCACAGCCAGGGTACAGGTTTGTAATACTTACTGAAACTGGATCAGAGAAGAAGAAAACAAAACAAAATTACAAACACTGAGCAATTTACAATTAGATTTGAAAATAATGTGGAACTCAAAGCCAAAAGAAAAACAGTGTCAAAAGAAGAAGAAAATAAAACCCCAGTAATAATCAGCAATTGCCAGGAATATTTTCTTTTAGAATTTACCAGTGTGCAGCAATCAGCCACAATAAAAGCCATGTATCTTCCTAAGAGATGAATCAGCGGTTTGGTATAGCCCTCCAGTAACAAGGGAAATATTTCCTAATATGCCTAATTAGTCATAAAAAGAAGAGATTTTAAAAATCGAAAAAAAGAGGGTTCCCAGCTGGGTAGATGTATAATGCCAAGGTCGTATTTATTTCTAACAGCCTACCTGTTATGGCCATATTGTAAATATCCTTAATTTTTTTTCCTCTGTTAGTACAGCAAGGATAATAACCGATTTATACAGCTGAGTAACTATTCTTTAGCACTATGGAGACCATTTAAGGTACCATGAACATAGGCAAGTTGCTGGGGGGGGGGGGGAGAGGCAGAGTAGAAGCAGGGCAAATCCAAGGAGCAGTAAAGGACAGAGGGAGAATATAGTCTACGTTAGGAATGCAAAAAAGAGGCAATAGCTGACCAGTTAGTGCTCACAAGAGAAATTCTGCTCAAAACAGAGCTTGCCCAACTATCTGCTCCCAAAATTTGAGAATTTTGAAAGCAGTTGCAGATGTTTCACAAGGGTATTTATTTAGAAAAAAGGTAGCCGGGAGAAATCCTGGAGTGTGTGCAAAAGTGTCTGTATACTGCTGCGAGGAATTTTAGATTTGGACACTAAAGCAGCAGTCTCCAAACTGGAGACGGCTGCACTGTGCAAAAGCCTCCACGTCATGTCCTGCGCTTACCATTCCGCTGTGAAGATACAGATGCACCTACAGTCCCCAAGTGTTACCATGGCCATGCGCCTACCCAGAATGCCAGAGCGACTGGCTGCGGCAACACTTGGGGACCGTAGATGTGGCTGTATCTTTGCTATGCGATGGAACATTAAGCGCAGGTCACCGGGCAGAGGGAAACAGTGGTTAGCAGATGTGGCCCATGGGCCAGGGTTTAGAGACTGCTGTATTAAAGCATAGTTTCAAAAATTCTTAAGGTATCCTCCGGAGTAATGGTCCAAGGCACATCTGCCTTCTTTCCAAATGGAAGACTAAATAAAGTAACAAAACTGTTTCACAGCCCTTAATATTTCTTAAGGGATTCGTTCAAGCCATAAAATATGAGGGCATGTAACCATCTTTGTATTCAACTAGCTTCCTCTAGTGGCCAAAAGAATTAATTCCTTCTTCAGTCTACATTAATATTTCTGAAGGCATAAATTTAGGTCACAATACAAACATACTGTAATTTAATTGGGCACGTTTAAAACAAGAATTTGAGAAGTGGTATAGCTAGCTTTTTATAATGCTTGATTCAGCCGTTCTTTAAGAAATGTGAATGAACTACAGCAGAAGGGAGAATCAGTGCAAAACGGATGTTCTACGTCCTTGATAACAGCCAACCCAACCCTAAGCTGCCTGGACATCACGGGTACAGCCAGGTGCGTATCTTACCTGTGGCCCCCCATGGTGCGAGCCATGGGGTGCCGGGCAGCAGTGGGGCATCATCATGCGCAGAACCGCACGGTTTTTGGCCCTCCCGCCCGCCCGCCCATGTTTCCCTTAGCTCGGAAATGGAGCGTTTCCAGGCTAAGGGAAGCGTGTCTGAGTGACGCGCAGGGGCGGGGCAACGTGGGAGGGCATGGTTTCAGCGCCAGCCATGGGGCGTGCTCGGGCCTCCATGCGCGCCTGGGTGCAGCAGTAGCCAAATGGCTTCTGCTGCATCCAGTGGCAGCCAGGTAGCCGCCAGAGGCTTCTCAGAGAAAGGGAACGTTCCCCTTCCTCCAGGTAAGGGGGCAGGGTGGGCGATGAGTCTCCTTGCTTCTGTGCCGGCCACATGGCCTGACACGAAGCTTGGGATCTGGCAGTGAAGGTCACTGCCGGCCTCACCCCACAACTCTGCCCCTTCCCCTGCCCAGGAACACTTTCCTGCCCCATCTGAAAGGAGTGCAACGCCAGCGAGGGGTAAACTTACCACTTGCTGGCTTGTATTGCCACTTCCGCTGTTAGAACAACGCGGTTGGTACACCCTTACCTCCTGTGCTGGATGTGCCTTACGGCATGTTGGTGACACCAGTGCAGGCAGTACACTCGTACCACTGTGCTAGAGGGCTCAGGATTGAGCCTTTATAGAATGAAATGTGTTTCCTTTTTTGGAATGGAGACATGTGAGTGAAGGTCCCTTTATGCCCGAACAGCAAGGACAAGTATATAATACTTTTTGATTTTTGATTGATTGATCCCAAACAATCCAGTTTATTTACATACCTTACAAAAGATGACATGCAAACAAACTGTAAAGTTTGGGTTGCTCTCCCCCCTCCTAAACATAGTGTTATTTACCATTCATTTTAATCAAGCAAACATGTTCTATTAGAAAAGGCTACCACCGAAGGAATAAAACAAGAAAAAAAAGTAAACAGTGGAACCTGAAAGTTTTCATCCAAGATATACTAAAGAACTCAGATTTTAAGCTGATCTTTTAACCGAAATAGTCATTTTATATCTAAAACCAACATGCTTTTCAAAGTATCTGAATGCAGCCTGCATAGTACTCTTGGGCTTTGGACAAATTTCCTGTTGCCTATTCAGTCTTGAAGAAGAAACTGAAGGCAAGGAGATTCATCAGGTACATATTTTAAATGTAGGCCTGCCTAAATACAGTGACTCCTCCATAGGAATGGCAAGCAGCTAGTTGTTGTCTGGACTGCCTATGGGGATATGGCTCCCAGCCCAGGAGTCCACAGCATACTTATCTGGCATACCTATCAGGGACCTGTTCCAGATGATGCAACATAAGTAGATTAAAGAGAAAAAAACACCTGCACGAATGCAGGAAGTAACAGGTCTCTTAGCCTAAATTTAGCCCAAGTGGGAAGAAAAATTATTAAGGCTAACATCTCAAAAATATGAACAGGTTTTATTGTGAAATGGCAATTTTGTGGAACTTGTGTAATGTAAATCATTCTTATTTTAAAGGATGGATTTTCAGGGAACATTTTGTACTTGGTTATCTCTCTTAAGGAGCCCACTTCCACAGTTCCACTTGAGAACCACTGTTCCAAAGGCCTGTCTACTCAACTACCTTCCACTACCACAGATCCACAGTTGCTACGCATTTTTTTGTGGATGCCCAGATGCATTTGCTAAAATAGGCATCTCTCCCAGTATAATCACCTCCCAGTATAACCACTGATGGTTGAGCTGCTGGTACTGCCTGAAGCTAAGCAGGAAAATCTATGGCTTGTTTTTGGATGGGAGACAGATGCCAGGTTGTGACAAGCTGCAGTACCTGTGGTGGCAGAACAGAGTCACTGTGGAGCTGATTAGCTCACCGCAAGTGAGAGTTGCAGGGGAATGTGTGAGAAGGCCAGCTGGCATAAGAATGGAATATGACTTTGAGGACCTGTCCAGGCTTGACTTGCGATTGTCTGCTGAAGCTCGATGGCACACAGTGAGGTGAGAGAACCACACTGTGAAGGCTACATCTGGGACTGAGGATTTGGCGGATCACAAGAATACTGTATATTTGTAAAAACCCCACTGGAAAATATGGTGGTTTAGACTAGCTTGCTCATGTAAGCCACCTTGGGCATTTGCTTCAGCATGGGAAAGGCGGGGTATAAATTCTTCAAATAAATAAATAATGTATTTTCCCAGGATTCAAAAAACAGTATTTTGGCACTAGGCAAATGCTCCCCCCCCCCCCCACCATGCCTTCTCAACAATAAATTTGTCACAGTGAGTGAGGAGTGGTGATATGACAAAGAATGCATAGTATAATCCAGTGATGGCGAACCTTTTGAGTTTGCCGTGTCAAAAATGCCTAACTTGACTGCTGGCATGTCACTCGCTACCCCCAACAAAAGACAAACAGTTATTTACATATTCCTTTAGTTAAAAAAAAGTCCAGTCAAGTTCATGTGTGGGGCTACTCATTATATAAAGAACATCAAATCATTACAAAAAAAAAATCATTACAAAAAAACTTCAGTTGTGTGTTGGCAAACGCTGGCATGTCACCCAAAACGTTGTGGCGTGTCATAGGTTTGCCATGCATAACCTGTAAACGCTAACTACCAACCCTTCATTTTTTACATGGAAATGGCATATAGGATCACTGAAAGTGGATCAGGTCTGTCAGGAATGAATGAGTCAATTTTATAAAAAATGCAAAGGCACTATGATGTTCATTCCCCCCCCTCCCCCATGCACATAAACACAAATATTAAAAGCTACAAAATCCTTACAGCAGTACCTGATGGCTTATTAGATAACGGTGAAGAAGGAAACCTGATTGAGTTTGTAGAGGAAAGCCTTGGTCTGCGCCGTCTGAAAAAGCTTCTCAGGAGGCCACACTTTAGAGACTCTACAAGAGTAGTTTTCCCAGATGCAGAGTGGCCAAAGAGCTTCAGTTTTATTCTGGGCTGAAGGTTATGAGTAGGTCTAAGATGCTGGATGAACTGTGCTCTGTGTGTATCCTAAAAGTGAAAGCAAAGTACATTTATTTTTAAAAGACTGTATACCTTTCTCCTGCAGGATCCGAAGCAACTATGATATAAACAATACTAATAACCAATGCAATACAGTGGGCCCTCAATAGCAACCCGAGTTCCATTTTTGGAATCCCCACATATACTGCAATCCACAGGTATTATGCCTTATAAGGCATTCTGGGGCTTGGAGAAACCCGACATGGGCTTCCCCAGGCCTCAGAATGCCTTATAAGGCATAAAAGTGACACTTTTGGTTTCCACTGAGAAACTGGAAGTAGTAGCAGTAATTTTTTTTTAATGAAATGGCCATTCTGAGGCCCACAGAATCTGCGGGCAGTTGCCCTCTTTGGGCCTCCGAAGACCTTCTGGACCAGACAGGAGCTCTGGTCAGGTTTGGAGTGACCAGGTGGACCCGGTGGAGGAGAGGTTCTGCACCTGCGGATTATGAAATCCACAGGTGTAGAATTGGCAGATAACACAGGCCCACCTGTACTGACAACCACTAAACAATAATAAATCAACAGGATAACCAGAAATAACAGCCAACCAGAACAACTTCATGGAGTTCAACCCAACATCAACATCTGACTAGCAGAGTAGTAGTACAGCGGAATTATTATTCTGCACTAGTGGACATTGGGCAAATCCAAGGGTTAGCGCTAAATATCTGGACCAATCCACTGATTTACTTACTTTTGAATCTTCACTCCCCTTTTTCTTGCTAGAAAGACTCCACAGCAGAGATTAATATTCTAGTTTAAATTTGCCTAACTATGTTTCTATTTGTACAATACCTAAAATGGACGAAGTTATGTTTTGGAAATTTTTGTTAAGTGTCCTAATGAGAACTAGACTTTCAATTACCACCTGCTTTCCAATTACTACCTGAATTAGTGTTTTTACCTTGGGTTACTTCCATTGTTTCTCTTCCAGGCCAATCCTATCTTTGCAGTCCATTGCAGAATATGCTTTCCGGCCGTTGTAAATGGCTATCTGGAAGCATGCCTAGCCACACTCTCCAGACTGCCCTGGAGAGGCCATGGAAGATTAGCACATCACAGCTGGGAGAGGGGAGCTAGCTGGTGATGTTGAGTCAGCATCGGGGTGTCACAGGGAAAGCCTTTCCCTGTGGAGGAGGTGGCACCCAGCGTAGGCAACTGGAATGAACCACTGTGCCCCCTTTGTCTGCTCAGACTTGCATCAGCTAAAACCTTATTGGTGATGGGTTGGGAGGCCTACATTTTCCCTTACCTCTCTCAAGCCTCCAGATCAGCCCCCCTTTCACCACAGCATCCAAAACATAGCATATCCTGTTTTGGAACAGCTGCACAGGAGCCACAGGATTGGGCTGTTGCATGAAGCCTAAAATGTTACTCTGATGAAAGGAAGTAAAACTAGATTTGTCATTTCTTCACCTTTTTTAGCCTTGCAAGCAGACTGGCTACATGTTCATGCTGCTCTGCTCTAGCCAGATCTTCTGCTGTTTTTCCATCCTGTTAGAAGATAAGAACACAGCGCAAGTAAAAAAACTCATGAGAAAAGCAAATCTGTCTTCAGTATTCTGCACTTGACTTTTAATTACCCACTTTTCATAGGTCAGCAGTTTATATGAAATGAGCTGTGAGAAAAATTGCTTATTGCCTGTAATCTCTTAGGGCTGTTATTAATGTAACTGTATTGTGCTGTGTTATATGCCAATGATCCATAGGTTTTTAATTCAAGCAAGGGCTCAGTTCAGCTAGGTTTTACAACAAAGACAACAATTGTTCTCTGTTTATTATTTTTCCTAAAATAAGATTTTGTTTCGGATTTAAGATTAAGAATCAGGGACATTTCGCCAACAACATGTTAAGCAGGTTTAAAGGTAAGAGAAAAAACACCAGGACGTCTTTCCATACCAGCTGAAAACCCTAGCCCAGGTGCAGTAGCATAGCTGGAAGGCATTTCGCCTCCGGGGCACCCCTTACAAGGCCCACCCCCTTACCTGTATGCCTCCAAACATTACCAGCACCATGCCCTGGTCTGAAGAGTGTTCCAAGGTCCAAAAATGGTCACTTTTGGTTTTTGGCTGAAACCCGACTGTTTTTGTCCCACAGAAGGCCGTAAAGATATTCTGAGCATCAGGGAGACTGCAACAAGTTCCGTTGCCCTCAGTACACCCTCCAGACACAGGGGCCTACGAACAAGTACACTCTCCAGGCACAGGGGCCTACGAACGAAGAGCAGGACCGCAGCAACTAGATTGCTGTGGCAGGAATGGCACTGCTGCCCAAGGTTCTGAAGGCCCCTCAGCCACACATCTGTCAAACTGTCCCAGAATGTGCTACTACAATGTAGCACATGCTACTACAATATAGCAGAATGTGCTACACCTGCTAAGCTACCTATCCTAGTGCACTTTATACCCATCCTTTTGTGCAAGCATAAGAATGGTAAAGAGCAGATTCTTTTGTCACCTGTTCAGCGTATTTGAGATACTGATTCTAGTTCATGTTACTAAATGTGAATATGGAAATCAAGGGTAATAGTTATTCTCGAGTTATTAAATGTGAAGGTTACACTCTTGTATGAATGTATTTCTTTAACGCACATTGATATGGCCTTGACAATACATTTTAGAAACACGGTGAACAAACCCAAACATGCAGAAACATAGTAGCACAGTGGTTCCCATACTGGTGGGTAGCAACCCATCAGGGGAACAGGAAGCAGGGTTCCCCTTTAAGGGGAGTGGCCCTGCTCTGATTGCAGCAACAATGCTTTAGGGATCACAGCACTGCTGCTGCCAAGCGGCTTTTTTACTTACCTGGGGGGGCAGCGCTGGCCTCCTGCAGGGCCCTGGAGGCTCACACCCCCATCTGATCTTTAGCTCCAATCTAAAGCGGCTTCCAGTTTTCAGGGAAGAACAGAGGGGGCTGGAAGCCTTCAGCCCCCCCCCCCCAGGCAAATAAGAAAAGCCCCTTGGCAGCAGCAGCAGTACTGTGATCTCTGCAGCACTGTCACTGCCTCCGCTGCCCCACACAAAAACATTTATCTTGTTCCCAACTCTGCTGTAGGAGTTTGAGAACCACTGTACTAGTGTAATGCTGGTTGCTGAAGCCCATAGAGAAAAGCTCTGTTCATCCCTCTCCAATTTATCAGCAGCAACAGCTCCTCCCAGTCTCTCTTCTGATGGTGGGAATCTGCAGTCACTGACCAGTACTGGAGAGGTCAGCGATCTGGTCGAACTGTGTGGGTCCTTTGATGCACTTGACCCCTTAAAGGTAAAGGTTTCCCCACGTCCGAATGGTCTAGTCAGGACCGACTGTAGGGGACAGTGCTCATCTCAGTTTCTAAGCCTGTAGAGCCAGCGTTTGTTTGAGTACAAGCTGCTGTGGTCATGTGGCCAGCATGACTATACGCCGTAGCGCACAGAACGCCATTACCTTCCCACCTATTTATCTACTCTCATTTTCACATGCTTTCAAACTGCTAGGTTGGCAGGAGCTGGGACAAGCAATGGGAGCTCACTCTGTCACATGGCCTCAAACTCCCAACCTTCAGGTCAGAAAGCTCAGCAGCAGCAGTTTAATCCACAGGGTCACCACATCCCTCACATGACCCCTTAACCAGTATATAATCTGGTCAAAAATGGAGATAAAGTGAACCAGCAAAATGGTATGAAATTCTTGAACCACAGAGTTGTAAGGGAGCTACAAGGTCATCTAGTCCAACCCCCTGCCTGTAGCAGGAAATTCTCCTAGAGCATCTCCAGCAGGTGCCTGTAGAGCCTCTGCTTGAAGGTCTCCAGTGAGGGAGAAAACACACGCCAGGCATGTAATCCACTTTAATCAATGTATACCTCTTTTGTGCACGTTTGTTTCTGATGTGCGGAAAGATTCACATATACAATTCCCTCCCAATACTCTGAAGCAGTGAAGTACCAAGTGGCTGTACCCCATGACTCATCAGAATGTGCAGATCCGTTTGAAGGGCAGCTACACAAACAAGTTAAAATTGGCACAAATATTGCATGAAAAACATTCTCTCTCATTATAATAAATGAAAGTGAATTTTCTCTTTACAGGGACATTGCCAGTTGAAAATGAAGTATATGGATTTTAGCAGAAGAGAAATGGCCAGAAATGATGATGGTGATGAAGACCAGAAAAGACACACAATTCTGGCTGTGTTTGTCTCGAAGAGAAAAACACACACCATATATGTTACTTTAAGTGTAGCCAATGATGTGTGTGATAGCTAGTAGTTTTTCATCAGTTCTTAACCACCACCAATTTTAGGAACATTACTCAGTCCTGGTGAGACAGAAAAAAACAGCAGGTGGTAATGATTGGAAGCAGTGGAGCAGATCAGTTTGACACCGAATAATTGCTTTGCAAGTTCACCTGCAAGCCTGTTTCTCCATTCATTTTCCCTCCTACACATATATGCACACAGTGAAATATCCTTATTTTAGTATAAAAGCTTTTCAGAAGTAGCTTCAAAAAGACCAAAATGGTTTTGTACGGTTTTTTTAATGTAAGAAAAATAGCTAATAGGAAGTTGCTGAAAGCAACCAACAATTTCTCAGCAACAATATAATTTATTTATTTATTTATTTATTTGATTTTTACCCCGCCTTTTTGCCCGGGGGCATACAACATAAAAAATACAATATAAAATCAACATTAAAAAACAATTAAAAACAATGTTAAAAACAATACAACAAAATTAAAAACAGATACAATTTAAAAAACATGTCCAGTGGATCATAAAATTATAAAAAATATATAATATATAATGCTGATTAATTTAGGTTTATTGTTTTAGGTTTATTGTTTGTCAGAAAAGACTGCAGAGTGTGTGTGATCAATCCATGTATTTCCCCATTTCTTTCTGTTTATTTTTTATTTTCCCATGCTTTGGGCAAGATTAACTCACTAGAAGCTTTTGTGCATTCAGCTTGTGATTGGAGCAGACTTATAGTCAGTGTCCCTTTGTTTTGTAAAAAGCCATGGTATAGGGTTTTTATGTTGGGAGGGAAAGAAAAAAAATGCCCTCAGCAGGAGCTCCATCTGCTGGCCATTATTAGTAATTTCTCCCCACAGCATCTACTGGTATACTATTAACCCTTCCATCCCACATTCCCCCTCCCCCCCCATGTGTTTTGTCCTTTTGCTATTTTGTTTAATCTTTTGAATAAAAACTGGTTATATTTTAATCCTTGGTCTGCTTGGTACAGGAAGTACAATAGATTGTCAAGTCTCCCTGCTCTGCAGGTGGTATTGTGAGAGTGATTTTAATGGAAACGCCTGAGGTTCAGTATTTTCTTGGGAGGGGAGATTTTGCCAAGATGTCTCCCCTCACTGCAATGGATACATTCTACCAAGGCTTTCCCCCAGTCAATTGTGTGTACCCATACAGGGGAAAGAGTAGACAGGAAGTGAGAACGCTAACCACTAGGTACTACTACTGTAGATCAGCCTACAGATGCTGAGATTCCCTCTCTTTACTTTGATAGTGTGTATAAAAGGCCTACAATTTTTAAAGACAACTAATATAGCTTTCTTGAAAGAAACATTTGTTAAACTATACAGTATATGATTATAATACCCTGAATATCTGATAATCTTCATTACCTACAGCTGTGTGACATGTTTTTATCTCAAAACTGGATACCATCTATTTCTTAAATTATGTATTTCTTTTACCTTACTATCTTGTTGAAAGAGTTAGTAAATAATATTTGTTAAGATGAAAGTGTTTCTTATTTCAGGAAATAATTATAGAATAGCCTCATCCCCCATTCCCATATTCTCTTAGAACAAGGCAAGTTAGCAAAAAACAAAACAAGTCATACTTACAAAAGTTAAAGCTTCCACATTTGCTGCACTGAGACAGAGGTATCGGACAACATCAAGAATCCCATTGTTTGCTGCCAGATGTAAAGGTGTTCGCCCATACTGTAAAAGGAAAAAAAAACTCTGTTCTTTAAATCTATCATTTCAGTTCTGCCAACCATACTGTAATTCTGATGAAGCAACTCTTTGAAATGTTGTAATACAATTTCAATTGTCTGAAAGGTATTTTGGAAGATGCAAAGAAATTTTATTTAAGAATATTTATATACTGTTTTAAGTTTATGAAATATTTAATGTTCCAGTGCATACTTATGCTGTTTTCTTGTTGAGAACAACTTTCGCGCTGAGAAACCTCAATATTCCTTTTGAAAGAATATGATGGCTATTTTTGAGGAACTGAAAACTCTCTGTACAGATATAGGTTTCTTTCTATTTGTGTAGCAGTACATGTTGAAGCACAGCAAAATGTAGACATTCTTAAAAGTTGTTTGTAATATTATATGATACATATTTTTTGAAAACACTTTGAATAATTCACTATGAAATAGAGCATGGTTAACTATGATCAGATTACATTTATGAAATCTAGGTGCATTTGACATCCATTTAAAAGGATCTTTTGGTTTACAAGGCTGGAAAAGATCTTTGCTCAAAACTTTGGAGAACCCTACTAGTTAAGTATAGATTATATTAAGATGAAAGGATTATTTGCCTGACACCATGTTACGAGTGTCATTTATATCCACTAAACTACTTAAATGTCAAATTTAAGACTCTGGGATGCATGCTTCATTAAGTCAACTGATCTGTGCTAAAGATGGTTTCAGTTAGAATGGTACTGAGAGATGTTTCACTTGCAAAATCAAGCATGTGGTTGAATACAAAGTTTAGAAAGGCTTTTTTGCATCTCATAATGCAAAGGAATCCAAGATTCCCAACCATTTTATCTACTGCAGGTGCTTCTATAGCAGCTAGCCATTTAAGAGTAAGGTTGGTTCAAGGAAACATATTTATGTCAAATCATTGAGGCCAGCCATAAAATAAAGCCTTTGGCTCTATTAACACAATCTTTCTGAAAACACAATTTCTATCCTCCTGGCTCTGTGTTTAATTGCTCAATCAGTCAGGATTAAGCTAACTCAAGGAGGCAGAGGGCTCATTATTGTAAGCTTTTAACTTGGCACCCGGCAACACATTTAAAAATAATCCAAATAAATGATTGCATAGGATCGGCCAAAAATTTCTGTAGCTTGTTGGAGAACTGAAAGTCATGGGAGTTTTTTGGTGGCAAAACTGTATTACAACACTACTTCATGCTCTTAAGAAGCAACTAAGTTTATTAAAAAGAATGCAAGGACTCTTGAATTTGTTTCCAAGTGTCATATAAAAGCTGCATTATTTGGAATATTCCTTCACTTCTGTTGCATTAGATTATCTAAGACTGTGTGTGTACACAGCCAAACAGTGTTAACAACAAAGCCTTACAGCAATTCAAATTAGCATCAGGAAAATATTTTAAAGTTATTACTCAAACGCTTAGGAGCAAAGCTATAGAGTTACACTTTTACAGCACTGTAATTCATGTTCACACACTTTGTTTATCCATTTTTTCATAAAGCAATGCTAATCAGATGAGCCACAAAAGTATTAAAAGTACACACATGCTTGGCAACACAATTAGTAGCAATCTTCTAATATGCACTGGAAAAAAGTTGCTGGGGTTTACAGTGGCTTGTGACTACCTGCATAAAAGCAAAACAAAGCAAGATAGTGTCCAAGAAGATCTACTTCCTAACCACTTCCACTCTAGAAAACACAAAAAATCTTAAATTCAGGAATTGCATATCAACCCTACATTTCTTTGTAATTCAGCATTAACTAACAATGCAATAATTTTTTTATTTCCCTCCTGTGCTGCAGATGCGGCTGGTGATACTGAAAGGTGAATGAAAGATAAGTAGGTAATGGTGCTGACAAATTATTGGAGAAGAGCTATCCACCTGTGGATAAGAGCTGCATGAACAGACAATTGTTAAAGTCACCTAAAAGTATCTGACCACATAGTCTTCTGCGTTTGTGTAGCACAGTGACTAAGACTAATAGTATTCTTAACCTGCATAGCACAGCCAGGCCTTATGGCCTGCATTGTACAGCTCAGGTTAGGAGGTGGCTAGAGATCTCTTCAGAGTAAGGGAATATTTATCCCCTTACCATAACGCTCTATGACGCTCCTCAAATCTTTGCCAGCTATAATTTGAGCAGCCCAATTTAACGTTGGCTGAGCTGGGAGAGGGTTTAGAATACAGCAGAAGAAGCCTCTGCTAATCTGACCTCTTTCCCAGGTCTGATGCATCACCCCCTCCCAGAAACAATGTCCCTGCCTCCTGACCACCACCCCCACTCTCCCCCCACTCCAGCATCATGCGGCAATGCATTTACTTCCACCCATGGTCAGACAACTGGATAAGGTGTTAGCAGGGCAGCATATACCTCACCAGCACTGCCTACTTGTATGGTGTCATGAACATAGTTTATGGCACATCTGTGACACCTTTGGCTGGCCAGAGATCATTGCACCGGAGGGAGCTCAAGCAAGGATTACACTGTAAGCTGTAAATCAGGACTTCCCCGGTTTGAAAATATCATTTTCATCATGAACTCTCTAGGTGTGTCCTTTGGCAAGCTACTACCTTTCAGCCTCACCTGCAACATAACAATACTGATCTTTCTTACAGGATTGTTATAAGGACTACATCAAGATGATACATATGAAGCACTCTGCACACTCAGAAAGTGCTACACACATGTGTATAATATTAATTACCTTAATATGATGGGGACAATGATGATGG
Organism: Lerista edwardsae; assembly: GCA_029204185.1. Lineage (NCBI taxonomy): Eukaryota > Metazoa > Chordata > Lepidosauria > Squamata > Scincidae > Lerista > Lerista edwardsae. Next base: position 23,185,922 of record JAJKFI010000001.1, on the reverse strand, counting down.
CTATTCAACAAACCATACTATGCAAATATAAATGTATGTGAATTATGTTCATGTCATCCTGCCACTCAGTCACTTAATCAGGTTGGAGAGAAGGATTGATCCTCTTTGGATTGTAACATAATGCAAAAGGTGGCTATGGGAGCATCTTGCCCCTAGTTACATATTATAAGAATTTTTTTAAAAATTACACAATGAAAGAACATCTGCTTCCTGTTGTAGGAATTAACCAATAGGTGCTGGGAGTGCTAGCTCAACCACAACCCATGATGTTGCCACTCTCACAAAAGAAGCACAAAATGAAAATATAAAATTGCATTTTAGATTATGAAAAACACAATTTTTCTGCAATAGCAACACTTTATCAAGTGAATTCTCCCTTCAACTGCAAATTTACTTTGTGTTCCATGCACAGCACAAAACTGATCTTATCAAGCCTTTATTATTGGAAGCAGAGGAGTCTTTTTTTTGTTTACCTTATTGGCAATATCTATGTTACAGTTTGCTTCACAAAGTGCCATAACAATGGGGACATTTCCATCTTTGCAGGCTACATGAAGAGGAGTGTTCCCGTGCCTATCCTGAAAATTGATAGAACACCCTTGACTGATAAGGATTTTCACCACTTCCATTTGACATCTTCGGACTGCAAGATGAAGGGCTATGTGTCCATCCTAAATACACATAAACAAAATTAATTAGTTGCAATTAGTTGCATTGCAAAACAGAATTTATAAGAGCAATGTTCTATTATCAAAAGAAAGAGAACAATATGAAGCCTATTCAATAAGCTGTTACAGTCTTATAATACCTTATTGCCAGTTGCAAGAGTCATTATTTGCAATAAAAACTTGAGTGACAAATACCAAACAAAATGGAACCTAAAATAGATTTAGCAGTGGCAAATACCACATAGTTCTTATTTTGCATTCAAATAAATACATTTAAGTCACTATTTAGTAGTATGCCTGCCAAATGCTTAAAGCCGTTTAATATAAATAGTACCATGCTCAAGGTTTTTACAGGCAATTCCCTGCTAAACGTTGCTTACTCGACCATAGCTAACCTTGTCAGTTGCATCAAGGTCAGCACCGTGTTCTGCCAGACATTCCACAATATCATGGTAACCTCTAGCTGAAGCTGTCAAGAGCGGTGTTTCCCCTTCTTTATTTTTAACGTTCACGTTGCAACCTGCCTTACAAAGGACTTTAGTAACAGGGTAGTAGCCATGCCAGGCTGCACAGTGCAAAGGGGTTTCTTCTTCCTGTAAAATAAGTAACATTCCTATGATAAAGGCTAATGTCTCGCATCATATTTTTTTAATGGTGCTTCCAATCTTGATCCAATAAATCAATCTCCCTTTAATAAAGTTATTAGGAAATCAGCACCAGACTAGGCTTATTCACAGGCTAGACTTAAATGGAACCATCTCAGTTTCACATTTTATAATGAAACTGTAAATAATTCTCTTGAATCATAGATCCTACTACTATCCCCACAGTATAACCTGAATACTATTAAAACTGATTTTCTTCATGTAGTTAGCATAACTTTCCCACGAAGCTAATATAATGCAGTTGGCTCTTGGTATATATGGGGAGCCGTTCCTCAAACCCCTGTAGATACCAAAACTGCAAATAAGTAATTCCATGGGTCGCAGCTACGATAGGACCTGCAGACATGAGTAGTTGTTCTTCCCAGTCACATCCAGAGATGTTCTGAATTGTCGGGAGGCTCCCTGGAGCCTTCGGAGGCACATTTCTGGTTTTCTGCAAAATTGTGTGTCTCAGAAGGCTCTGGTGGACTGTCTGAAACATGGGGAGGTGGTGTGCAACTTCCCTGAGCTTCAGAATGCCTCCATCCCAATGTGACCAGAAGACTCTTCTGGTCACTTCCAGAGGTAAAGTGAGGTCCTCCTGACCCATGTTGGGTCAAATCTGTGTCCTGAACCTGCAGGTGAGAGCTGAACTGTACGTACAAATTCTTAAAGGATTACTACTAAACTACCATGATTAAATGATAAACCAATACAGAAGGCCCTCATTATCTGCGAGTTTTATCATTCAATGGGTACCAACCCCCCTACCCAGGGAGGGCCCACCTGGACCCTCAGGTTTGGAGGGTCTGGAGCTGGGCTTCCCTGGGCCTCATAATGCCTTACAAGACAATAAACACGTCACTTCTGGTTTTCAACAAAAACCAGAAATAGCTTTTTTTGCCCATTCTGAGGCCTGTAGAGGCTGCCCCGCAGTTTTGCACAGTCCTTGTGGGCCTCAGAAGACCCTCTGGACCTGACTGGAACTCAGCAGTAGTTGGCTTTGAAGGGTTGGGGTGACCCCAAGACCCCCAGATTCCAACATCCATAAATTTCCTTATCCTTGTCCCTGGAAAAGAACCTCTGTGTATAATGAAGGCCTGCTGTATACCGTGAAAGGAATTTGTTGTTTCTGTCTCTCTATGAGAAGGATAGCAAATCTGAAAGTTTCTCAATTAGGCTTTCTCAAACTGAGAAAGTCTTTCTCAAACTGAGTTGGAACCCACTCAGGTGGGTTGCATAGCAATCTCAGGTGGGTTGCATAGCACTAGAACAGCCATCATTGAAAATATGGGACACTAGAAAGGGGAAGGGCTGTGTGGTTATTTTGCTGGTGTCAAGGTTGTAAATAGGCTTTTTTTCTTTCTGATTCACTTTGCTATTGGAAAATGGCTGAAAACAACAACAACTTATTGCTACATTCTCAGGAAAGCAGCAGGCTCTTGCATCACAACAATGGCACTCGCTGTGGGTCCCAGACAGATTGTCATTCTAAAAAAAGTGGGTCCTGATGCTAAAATGTTTTAGAACCAATGTTATACCTTATAAAATCCTATCAAACACAGTTATGAACAGAATTGGGGGGAAACAATAATTTGAAAAAAATAGAACAGTTCAACAATTGCATTTCATTAATATTGGAAAATTCTCACTTAGCTCAATAATTTGTGTACACACATGAGAACTCCTAACAGTCCCAGAATATATACCTAAAATGTTAACTAGTCAATCACAACAGACAATTTAAGAAACGGTTCCTGGTAGATGAGAAAGTGGGTGCTAAAATAAGGTCTATTACTTTTTTTTTTTTTTTGAAGTGAATAAAAGTAGTGCAGCTGAAAAATATGAAATTGATGCTGGATAAATTCGCGATTAGTTAGTTCACAAGTATGTTTCTCTGCATAACCAAGTTAGGATTGCTCAACAAGTTTGCCAACTGCCCAGGAAGAGATTGCTCTTGTGCCTTAAACCTGAGCATGAGAAATCAGTAGGTTGTGTTTGACAGCACAGAGATAAGAATCATCACAGACAAATGCAGGCAGATCAAGTTGCTGTTAAAAAAAACACAGCTATAGAGGCTGGTTGAAAAGTTGGCAAGCCGACTGTTCGCAGGTACACAATTGTACACACAAGACATTGCATGAATCAGTTTTTCAAAAGCCTATTTATGTGTTACATAAGAATAGTTACATAAGAACAGCACTACTGGATTGGGCCCAAGCCCCATCTAGTCAAGTTTCCCACAGTGGCCCATCAGCTCCACAAGCAGACAATGAAAGCTAATAGCCTTATTTGGCTGTTGTATTGTAGTAACTACTATTCAGTGGAAAATTGCTTTTGAACTTGAATAGTTCCAAATTATCAAGGCTGCAATCCTATACACTGATCGGGGAGTAAGTCCCATTGAAATCAAGTGCATAGCATTGTACTGTGTTTAGAACAAACCACCATAAACCTTTCTATCACATATTTGTAAGAACTGTCCTGTAGAGAAGAGGCTTACCCTCTTGTTACTCACCTTATCTTGAAAATCTGGATTTGATCCAATACTGCACAGGTACTGAACCACATCAACATGACCATACCGAGATGCTACATGGAGGGCAGTTTCTCCAGACTACATTTAGAAGACAAACATGTTAAGCATTAGTTCTCATTATGCACAGTTTGATGTCCCCAAATTGTGAGATACTACTACATAAAGGCAATTTTTAATGGCCAATTTTATATGAATTTTTACTGTCAATAAGTTCATGATGTAATGAGGGTTTTTGGTAGCTCAACAAAAGTAAAGAAAAACTGAGTGCTTATGTTCATGGACTGATTTTTACATAAGCTATTAACTGAATGAAAATTCAAAAGGTGATGTGGGTGGTAGCTTTTTGACTCTTTGGTCTATGTAATTCTATCTGCCCTACATGCTGTTTAACTACATGCTCTCTGCTGGGGAGAGAGAATCCTCGGTGTTGCATCAATATGCAGATTAAACTCAGTTTTACTTAATATTTTTATTTTATTTTATTTATTTAATTTATATCCCGCCTTTCTGCCCCATGGGCACCCAAGGCGGCTCACAACAATAAAATACAATAAAAATCACAATTTACAATTAAAAACAATAGTTGAAAACATTAAAATAATTAAAAATTTAAAAACAAGCCCCGTGGATCCTAAAATATAAAGAGTCTAAAAAACCAGCCAGCCAGCCTGTCAACAATTAAAAGCTTGTTGAAATAAAAAGGTCTTCAGCCCCCACCGAAATATTACCAAAGAGGGAGCAGTTCTCAATTCTAAGGGGAGGGTATTCCAAAGTTGGGGGGCCACCACCGAGAAGGCCCTATTCCTGACCGCCATCCCTCTCACCTCTCCTGGTGGCGACACAGTCAAAAGGGCTCCCCCCCAGATGATCTAAGAGTATGGGCAGGATTGTATGGAAGGAGGCGGTCCCTCAAATACCCCAGACCTGAGCCGTAAAGGGATTTAAAAGTCAAAACAAGGACTTTGAATCGGGCCCGGAACAGAACTGGCAGCCAGTGTAGTCGCCGAAGGAACGGCTCGACAGAGTCAAACCGATGTGCCCCAGCAACCAACCGAGCAGCCGCATTCTGTACTAGTTGTAATTTCCGGACTGTCTTCAAAGGCAGCCCCACGTAGAGTGCATTGCAATAATCTAATCTAGATGTCACTAGGGCGTGGGTCACTGTGGCCAGGTCCGCACAACTCAGGTGCAGTCCCAGCTGGCGAATCAGCCGAAGCTGAGAAAAGGCTCCCCTGGCCACCACCGCCACCTGGGAATCCAGGTGCAGCTGTGGATCCAGGAGAACCCCCAAGCTGTGGACCTGCTCCTTCAGAGGAAGTGCTACCCCGTTCAGAGTAGGGCGATAGTCCAATACCTGAGCTGTGGATTTCCGAACCAAAAGCACCTCTGTCTTATCCGGATTTAATTTCAGCTTGTTCGCCCACATCCAACCCCCAACCGCCTCCAGACAGTGATCCAGGACCTCAACAGCCTCCTCAGAATCAGAGGGAAAGGAGAGATAAAGTTGGGTGTCATCAGCATATTGATGGCACCCCACTTCAAACCCCCGGATGACCTCTCCCAGCGGTTTCATGTAGATGTTAAATAGCATGGGGGATAAGCTGGAACCTTGTGGAACCCCAAACTTAAAAGGTCGGGGTGCCAAACAAGCATCCCCCAGCACCACCTTCTGGGATCTGTCAACCAGGAAGGAGCGGAACCACTTCAAAACAGTGCCTCCAAGCTGCAACCCGGCCAGCCGACCCAGAAGGACACCATGGTCAATGGTGTCGAAAGCCGCTGAGAGGACCAGCAGGACTAACAGGGATGCACTCCCCCTGTCCATTCCCCAGTGACGGTCATCCACCAAGGCGACCAAGGCAGTCTCCGTCCCGAACCCCGGCCTAAAACCAAATTGAATGGGCCCAGATAATCCGTCTCCTCCAGTTCCCTCTGAAGCTGGGACGCCACCACCCGCTCAATCACCTTGCCCAGAAATGGGATATTTGAGACTGGCCGAATGTTGTTTAAGTTAGTGGGATCCAGGGAGGGTTTCTCCAGGAGGGGGCGAACCATCGCCTGCTTCAGAGCAGGCGGGAGCACCCTCTCCCTCAGAGATGAGTTCACCACCCTCCCCGTCCACTCGGCCAGCCCTTCTCGGGCAGCACTAATTAGCCATGCTGGCAGGGGTCGAGTGGGCAAGCAGCAGGTCTCACGCTCCAGAGAATCCTGTCCACATCCTCAGGTTCTACAAGCTGAAAAGAATCCCAAATGGTAGGATAGACAGGTTTCCCGGGGACATCACTAGATATGCCCACAGCGGTGTCCAAGTCAAGCCAAATCTGAGCGACCTTCTCTGCAAAGTGTTTTGCGAACTTGTCACGGTGAGCCTCCGTGTGCTCCTCCCCTCCAGTAGGGGGGGGCAGATGTAGAAGGCTACAGACCACACGAAAGAGCTCAGCTGGACGGTTCTCTGCAGATGCGATGGTGGCAGAGAAGTGAGCCCTCTTAGCTGCCACCACCGCCCTAGAATACGATCTTAACTGGGTTCAAGCCTGTGCACGCTCAGATTCGGCACAAGTCTTTCGCCACTGCTCTAGACGCCTGCCCTTCCGCTTCATCATTTGCAGCTCCTCAGAAAACCAAGGAGCCACTTTGACTCTGCAACTGGGCAGGGGACGCTCATGAGCGATCTCATCCAGGGCCCTGGTCATCTCCCTATTCCAGAGATCGACCAGAGCGCTGGGTGGGTCTCCAGCTCTGGTAACAGGAAAATCCCCCAGAGCCCTCAGGAATCCATTTGGATCTATCAGCCTCTGAGGGCGGATCATAGAATGTGATCCCCCGCCATTGCAGAGGTGAGAGGCTGCAACAAGCCTAAATCCCACCAGAAAGTGATCTGTCCATGACAAAGGAGTGATCTTAATCTCCTCCACCTCCAGATCACCATCAACCTGCCCAGCAGTAAACACCAGGTCCAACGTGTGTCCCGCATTATGTGTTGGGACAGATATTCTTTGAGACAGACCCATGGTTGCCATGGAGGCCATGAAATCCTGAGCTGCAGCTGTTCCTGGGGCTTTGGCATGGACATTAAAGTCCCACAACACCAATAGGCGGGGGAATTCCAACACTACGCCCGAGACCAACTCCATCAGCTCAGGTAGGGAGACTGTTGGGCAGCAAGGTGGGCGGTACACCAACAGAATCCCTATTCTGTCTCACCCCTCCAATACAACACGAAGGCACTCAAACTCGGTAGACTGCTGAACAGGGTATCTGGTGAGATGGATGGAAACCCTGTAGACCATTGCAACCCCGCCTCCCTGCCCCTGTAGTCGTGGCTGCTGCAGTACCCGGAAACCCGGCAGACAGATCTGGGAAAGACTGACCCCTCCCAACTCACCCAGCCAGGTCTCCGTGATACATACCAGGTCGGCCTTCTCCTCCAGGATTAAATCCTGGATTAAACAGGTCTTATTATTCACCGACATGGCATTCAGAAGCAGCAGTTTTAGACTCAGGGGACTGTTGCCAAGGGTGCCAAGGGTCAGAGGGATGAGAGGAGGGCCAGAAAGAGGGACAGTCTGTCTATGACTGACCCTCCTTCTCCTATAACGTCTGGCCCAACCCCCACTGCCATATCTTCCGTAACCCATAACTCTACTGATGGTGGCCTCCCTCCCCTCCCTGCTCCCTCGAAGAGTCAGGCACATAGTTCCGGCAGGACCAACCTACAGCCCAACAGCAGCACAAACACAAGCTAACACACACACACACACACACACACACACACACACACACACACACACCCAATGCAGGAACCCTCACCCCCCTCACACCGAGGCTTGGGTCGCTGCAAGCCTCTGCCTCTCTCTCACTGAGGCAGAGATCCTCTGCACTCCATCCCTCCCTGCCCCCCTCTCACGGAGGCAGGTATAACCTTCAAACCTCCTGGCCTGACTCTCACTCAGGCCAGGAAATCACATTCACACTATCACTCACTCAATTAAAAGGCTGGTGTTGGCTTGTTGACAGGCTCCTAGGCTCCAGACATGTAAGGAGCAAGGGTGTGGCTGGCAGTTGACAATCCACAGGGAGATGTGCAGGGTAGATGGCAGCAATAGATGTTCTGGCTCCGGGCTCCACTCCACCGGCGAAGAGCCATGGGCAAAGAGCCCTTTGGCTCTTGCCCTTCGGCTCGCGCCTCTGGCAAGCCAGAGGCCTTTAGCTGACACCAATTATCTTTTTATTCTCAGTACAGGAAGGCTTTGAAAGTCCTGAATTGTGTACGAAGTCAGAAGTAGAAGGCAAACCAACTGAAGATTAATATAATCCAGGTAAAGCGACATGCTTCCAGTCACTAGCATCTTGGTCTTATTTCTTTTTCTACATAAACCTACTTTGTGAGCTTATTATTATTATTAAAAACAGTTATTCTAGAACTATTTTTGATATGAAATTAGCTCTGGAGCTTTCTGGATCTAAATTTCAACCTGGATGCTCAGGTGCCAGCTGTAACCAGAAGTGCATTTGCCAGCTTTGGACATTATGCCAACTGTGCCTATTATTATGGACGCCATCTCAAAGCTGACACATGCTCATGGCATGTTCTGTTTGGATTATCGCAACATCACCCTACATGAAGTTGCTTTTTAAACAGCTGGTCCAGAGTGCTACAGCCAGGCTGCTAATTTGGATTGGGTATGAGGAGTGTATAAACATTAGGAAGAAGTTCCTAGATATGTCTGGCACTGAAACAGTTTGCCTCATGCATTTGTGGGTTCTCCCTTGTTGGGAGTTTTCAAGCAGAGGCTTGATGGCAGGTATACTGCAGTAGTTGTCTGCAGTGAAAAGACTGGACTAGATAACCTCTAGGGTAACTTCCAATTAGCTCCCTGATTCAAATTTCTGGCAATCCTAACCTGGAGTTATGCCGACACAGTTTGGTTAACACAAGAGCCACTGCATATACCATCTGCATCCTGTCCTACATCTATACAATTTTCCTTCCTCCTAACTCCACTGAGATACTCCAAAAAATGAAAACAATTGTACAGTTCTTAAAACTGCTTTAATCTAGATTTTGAAAGTGTTGGCTCGTAGGTCAAATTTGCTTGATGTATTTAATGCTTTGTCAATGTTTTACTTCCTATTTATATTTAGATTATATCCCACCTTTTCAGGCCATAAATGTTAGCTAACAAAAATAACTTAACAATAATACACAAGTTAGAACTGGAAGATGATACACATATTTTTTTGCAGTGTAGCTTACTCTTAATCCTAGCAACAGTATCTAATCCTTGAACATAATGGAATTTTTAATAAAATGCTTAAAAAGAAGGCATTTGGGGCTTTTTTTTTTGTTCTTACCTTGTCTCTTGCATCCACAGGGCATTTATTTACATGGAGAAATTTCAGAGTCTCTACATGACCATGTCGAGATGCCCAATAGACTGCATTAGATCCTGCCTGTCCAAAACATTTCAAAATAGTAGTCAACAAAGACAAACAAATTTTACAGAAATAATGAGATTCAGATGCAAGCTGGGAGCCAGAAAGGCCCAGACACATCTACTAGCATGTCTGTAGACAGACTAGAACAATTTCTTTTTCTGATCTCTTAACATGACACTGTAGGTTGCTCTTGAAAACCTCTTGAGTTGTAGACTACCTTGTTAAGGCTCTGATGGGAGGAAGTGGCTTCCAATGCCCAGATGTGCTCATACACAATGTAATGTCTCTCTGCATGCATAGCATTTTAGATCCAGTTCTTGGTTAACACTGTAGACAGCAACAGACTGAACATAAAAGGAACTTCTTTAACCTAATACTTTGACATTTTAGCATTGCTTCACAAGTTAATGTGAACATGCTTCAATTCTCTACCGAAAATTAAACCTTTATATTTTACAAAAAAACTCTGTCTTGAAGGTTATGGATTTAAATGATAACATTGGCTCAGACACTTAGAACATATCAGTATAGTGCAGCATTTTAAACAAAAAAAATTGAAGAAAGGGATTTTTAAAATCAGGAAATTCCAGTGCAGTACTTTCAATTATTTTAAAGATATCATTCACTATATTGGCTGAAGTCAAATGAATTAATGTGGCTATTAATTCTCTCATACTGAAGAAACTGCAGAAGAAGGGTGAGCATGCAATCATTTATGACCATATTTAGAACATGAATAATTGAACTACAAGAATAATTAAACTACAAAAATCTTCTTAATCTAGAGCAGTGATTTTCAACTTTTTTCATTTTATGGCACACGATAAGGAGCTAAAATTGTCAATACACATTAGTTTTTTCTTGACAATTGACTAGGCACACCATGTTACCAGTGGAAGGCTCACATCCCCCAAAGGCCCTACTAATAAATGACCCTCCTCCAAACCTCCATGGCATACTTTCAGGCCATTCATAACACACCAATGTGCCACAGCACACTGAAAATCACCAATGCAGATTGTTCATTTAAGAACGTAACACACAACCTCCTGTTTTCTGATAAAACAGACCACACTTAGCTATAAGCACGCACTTAGCTATAAGCATGCACTCACCTTATCCTGGACATCAATGTGCGCACCTCGTTTTAGGAACAACTGAAGCATCTGGATATTGCCGCATCCAGCAGCAATAAGAAATGGAGGTGTCCCATGCTGCAAAGAGAAAACTATTGAGCGCTGGCCTCATTTACTTATAGGAGAGAAGACTGAATAAGAAACACACATTTGTTAAGTAACATTTAATAAATAAAGAAATAAAATTTGCTAAACTACATTACTGATGGAGATAAGCTGTGCAAAAATCACCATGAAAGGCAATCCAAACAATCAGCTATATAAAGGCAGCAGAAATATAACAGGATAATTACAAGCACACTGGAATAGTAGGAAATTAAAAGTAATCAAAACATGTAGCACTGTACATAGAAATGAATCCAAAACAGATATAAAACATACAAAACAGATATAAAAAAATGAAGGCTAGTAAGACATATTTTTCAGAAAACTTAAAGTGGGTGTGGAGTATCATGGGAACATGAGTCAATGATACTTCTGCAACACACACAAACACACACTCCAGCGCCTTTTTTGGAGTGACAAGAATTACAGGTTGAATCCACAGAACTGCGAGCTGAACAAAAATAGTCACGTACTGCTGTTCTACAAGAGCTCTGTTTAGTAAGAGCTCTTGTATATTTACTATTGATGGGTCCTGTAGCAATTTTCATTCTTGCTTGCACAAGCTCTTGAGTGAGCAAAACATCATTTTTTGATTTAGTTTAACTTTTCTTCACAACACACTAATGTTAGGTTGAAGGCAAGGTTTAAAGCAGTCTTTCTGTGAGCAGATGATACCTTTGTATTCAACCCATTAAGTAATTGTACTGCTTTACTCAGCTTTTTCTAGAAGCGCTATGGGCACAATATATCAAAAAGAACATTGAAAAATAGGAAAAAATATATTCATTGGATAAATCTGGGAACAAAATGGGATCGACAGAACAAATCATAATTTGAGGATAAAGGAATTGAACATGTTTAAAATACAGGAATGGAAGATTTTATCAAGTGGGAGGCTTGGACTATGCTTTCAGTTTTTCAGTTTGCAAATATCAAAGACTGATAACTGAGTACCAATAAACCAGCAGTGTCAAACATAACGCTCACAGGCAGATGTGGCTCCCCGGAAGCAATTTATTTGGCACCCAATTATATTTGGGGGCCCCCAGTGTGATAATTGGGCTGTCCCATATCTTGAAATTATGAACAAGACTTGCACATTCTATCTTCTTTCATTTGTAGCTAATGAAATGCAAGAAGGAAGTGCTTATTTCTGGCCCTCATCTGCTTAATGATGACACTTCCTGCCTTCAACAGCTGCCATGAATGCTATTTATATAGCATACATGGCATATGGCCCTCTATATGTCATGAATGCTATCTGGCTCTCCATATGAAATGAGTTTGACACCCCTGGTCTACATCAAGGAGAGACAAAGCAGTAAAAGCTTGGCATATTTTGGTTAAACATCAAGAAAGACACGCATGTTTTAAGTTCAATAGTAGAATAAAAGGCTTAACAGGATGGACATTTCTCCCAGCAAAGTTTCGAAGATAAAATTTGTTTAGCATATTTTAAATATAGGGATTCTCTGGAAGAGTTAGGGCTGACAGATAAAAAATCCAAACCTTCAAAGTTAAACTGCGTATTCTGTCTTATAACAGTTTTTTTTTTTCCTGGAAGGGTCATAGAAAAGCTCTTAAGTCTTTGGATGACCACTGTTATCTGCCAGTGAAAATTATGGTTGTTTAAAAAAAAAATCTCTCTGAATCAATCTACTAAATATCCAGACAACTGCAACATACCTTGTTGGGTTGATTGACATCATAACTGGTCAAAGAACCCAGAAGATGCTGGAGACCAGGAACATTGTCATCATTGATGGCATGAATGATGGCCTTCATCACAAATGAATCTTCCTCATCCTCACAAGTTAACCAGAAAGTATAAGTGGGGACAGGAGAGGAAAAACAAAAGCGATTATCAGTGGAGAAAACATCTCCACTTGTGAGGAAATACAATCATGACAGAAGCATATTGTAATTTAGGTATATCGCTGCCATTCCCAGTGAGAGTCAAGCTGCAACAGTATCTAGAGGGACCTTTTTTCCCCCAAATGAGAGATCCCTCTTTTCTGAGTCTACACACATTAATCACCTTGCAGTATAAGAAAGGTCTGCTCTCTTGAAGTATTCTAACATAATTTAAGAATTTTAAAAAAAGCAACATCAACAAAAACAGGAGTACACAGCATATGCTCCCTCAAGAGTTAGTGATAAACAGCATCATGCAAAATAGCGCTACGTTTAGTCTTATCTTATTTACGTTTTTAAATCACAGTGGCACAAGCCAGCAATCACCCTCTCTATTGAAAAGTTGGTTTAGCCAAGATCAGATAACCAATTCAGCATAAAAAGGAACAGCACATCAATTTGCTGGGATTGTATTTACAAATATGTGGAAGTTAGCAGAGGGATGAAGAGAATAAGACTGATTAAAGCAGCACTCTGCAGAATTTTTGATGCCTAAGCTTTTTAATTCCCAAGAAAAATGTTTGCTCAGTGTTTATAAATACTATTTAAGCTCTGAAGAAACAGGAAGGCATTGCCTAAAGTGTGTAGTACACTGTACTGGATTGATGGACCTTCGAGTAGGATTCTCAAGAGCTTGATGTCAAAAAGATAACAGACCTACTTCTAAGTGGGAGTATTTAATCTCCTCCAATCAGCAAAAGTAGCAAAACCAGAGTATTGGAGAACAGGAGCTCACTTAAATAGCCCCAATATAGCTCAAGAAGTTCTAATATTGGACTCTAAATATCCATGCTGAAAAATGAGTTTTCTAGTCTATGTTTACTGTTCTCCTAGACTTGTAGCATTTTGTCCAATAATGGATGCTATTAAAAGTATTTATATTTTGTTTTCAAAAAAAAGTCGAAGTGGTTTACATAGTAAAATAAACAAAAAGTTTCTTTGTTTATTCCCTTTGTTTAAAAGGGACTCATAATCTAAAAGGAAAACAGTGAAACGCAAATTGCCAGCCACTGGAAAAGATACTATGCTGATTAGAGAGATTGCTCTCCCTGCTAAAAATAATTATTTATGGAAGCCTGTGAGCACATAAAGAATGTTTTATATCAGTGATCTTCAACCTTTTTTGATGCCAATAAATAATGAATCTGGGGACCCCTCATTAGTCCCACCCACCCCTCCTGGGTGGACTATAACACCCACACCTGTTATACTGTCCCAGCACTGTTCACTGTAACCAAATATTATTAGGTTATTCTTAGGTTATAATTATTATTATTATTACCCTGAAGCCTGGCACTAGTGAAAACTATTTTAGCACAGTTGCCAAGAACCTGAGCAGGCCTGGGGCACAATCTCCTGGTACCTGAAGGGGTACACCAAATGCCTCCCTCCTTTACCTGGTTGTGCTCTAGTCCAGTGGTCTTCAACCTTTTTCATTCCTGTATGATGCTGCAACCCCAGAACTGAGGCTTTGCGATCCCCACTGGGGTTCCAACCTCAAGGAGTCCAAAGGAATCCTTTCCAGTCATTCATCCATGGGGAGATGGCATGAGGGCTTTTTAAGAGTGATTTGACAGTCACACTAAGCTCCACCCTCTGTGACTACCATTTGTCTGCAATGAAAATGCTGATCAAGAGAAGAATTTCTCCCCATGAGTACACTCTGGACTATAAGTGCACATGCGAGAATGTAGCCAAGCTTGCAAGCCATTCATAATGGTGTGAATGCTGCAATTCAGATGCTGCTATTAAGTAGGTTGTATGTGAAACAGTCTCCCTCTGTCCTAGGCCAGTCCACTATTGGGTATGTACAGTCTGAAATTAGCTGGTCACTCATCATGAGGGCCAGGTGGAATTTTTTTCTGTCATCCAAACTGGTCATGGATGGCAGTTTTTTCACTTACACCAGACTGTGTGGGAGGGATGGTGTGTTCATCAGGTTTCATGCTTAAAAAATTGGTCACTTGTGTTTAACAAAGTAGCCCAAGTTAAACCCAAGCTGCAGTGCGGTGTCTTCATTGGAGGGTAAATAGGCTACCTCAGAATGCCAAATGTGGGGGAGCGGCAGTGAGGTTTAAGTATTTTGTTGTCCTGGGTGCTCCATGAGGCATCTGGTGGGCCACTGTGAAATACAGGAAGCTGGACTAGTTGGGCCTTTGCCCGATCCAGCAGAGCTTCTTATGATAGGCAGGCTTCTTCTCTCTCATCTCCAAAATAAAGCCCTTTGGAGTGTTGCTGCTGACCCAGCATAGCGAATGAGAAGGAGTGGCTGCACTTCCATCATATATGGCAGTTTGGTTAAAACTGGCTGCAGAAAACAAAAAGGCAGTCATGTCCACCCCACCCCCCCCCCCCCTCCCAGCCCTTCAGGCAAGCTGCAGCTACTCTTGGATGCCCAGTCATCTGAAGGGGCACGATACCCAGTCATCTCCACAGTGAGATTCCTGTGGAACTCCCCCTATTCAGTTGTATCCTTTCCCATTAGCCTTCTAGCAGAGGCTTAAGATGTTTTAGTTTTGCATCACATTTGTCCCTTGAAAAATTATTTCTGCAGCCCTCCTACTTTTGTTTGTTGTTTGCAGGCTTATGTTCTTTCACTACCTTGTGTGTTAATCTTTTCTATTTTCATTGAGGTTGCAAGTCAGCCGATTCCTTTTCAGCAAGGAGAATATCAGGATATACATTTCTTAAAATACATGCATACTTACCAGAGTGTCATCGCTCCTAGCCACACTCATGTTACTTCTGGACAAAAAGGATCTTGATAACCTTTGGCATAATGATATTAAGCGGACAGATTGCTTTTGTAAGAGAAGAGAAGAAGGTGTGAGAACCTAGGCTGTGAGAGGGATCATTTCTCATAAAATCTAAATTTTGCAGGCATCATTATAGGACTGCTAATACTTTAATCAGACAAGTTAAATTTCTGTGCAAATACAAATCTCAGTACCCCTATTTTTATATAGTAAATTTAAGGTGATAATATTATTACATGCTCCCCACTTTCCTGAAGATTGTTTAGTCCAGGGTTAGTCCAGCAGTATTTCTCCAACTGTGGGTTGGGATTACCAATTACCTCTGGCAACACCACAAACAGGAAAGAAAGGCTTACTTCTCTTCCACCATTCTTCCCCTGCAGCTGTTCAGAGACATACTGCTGCTGGCTTGGAGGTATCATCATCATGACTAGCAGCCAGTGATAGACCTGTTCTTCATGAAATTGTCCAATCCCCAATACATTCAAATAAGTGGTCATCACCATATCTTGTGTCAATAAATTCCACAGGATAATTATGCACTGTGTGAAGAAGTAGCTCTTCTCAAAGTTATTACATCATTGTAATTACTAATTTCTTCCTTTAAAGTCAAATGTCTCTCCATTCTCATAAGTTGCAGCAAACGTCTTGTCTTGTGGATCAGCTTTCCTTCCAGTTCTATGCACTGCTCAGCTATAATGAATAGCTGCCCTTTATTATCGATTTAAATTTAAATATGCCAGAGGTTCAGCACTGAATTCTTATTGTCTTAATCTTATCCAATAATTTCATTATCTTAAATTCAAATTATCCAAGGCCAAATTTTCAACAGCTTTAACATGAAAATACACATTACTTTTTATACTCATGCCATACCATAAAATTACAAAATAATTCTTGACCCTTACTTTCCATTTCCTTCGGGCTGCAAACTTTTTGAATTTCTCCATATTTACTGCGGATGCTTTTCTACTAAGTGCTTGAAGGGTATCCTTAGGCTGTAGGAAATTTATAAAAGAATATTCTGAAATTCGATATAATACTGGAGATAAATGGCATAAAATGATCTCTCAGCTAGATGTTTATCCTTTGCTGTGAAACCAGAAGGATTTGAAATGTTGGTTAGCCAGCAAATATGTGGCTTTTCTCATAGAAAATGTGAAGAGACATCCCCCCCATTTTATCACATGTTGCTCCAACTAACTACGTGAAAAAAGGACAATAATATATAGTCCTTGTGACATTTAGCATATGGTATCAACATATAGTACTTTATACAGAGTAAGAAGACAGGTTGTCGCCCCAAGGACCTTTTAACCTAGCTACTGATGCAAGAGAGACAGGGAAAAATTATGCTAAACCAGCCAACAAAAACAAAAGGTTAAATGGTTTGTCTTCTTTTCAAAAGTTGTTCCTTAACTGCATATGGGTGTGTGTGTTTAGGTTGGGGTTAGAGAGCAGAGGGCTAACACTAGTAGCAATACAACTAAAAGGGGAATTTCCCCCATAAGAAATAATGCAAAAATAGGGTAACAAGGATCATACCTATGCCCATGTCTTACACTGGACTTAAAGCAGGGAATTTTCTTCCATAACAATGGATAGGAGTCAGGTAGAAATAGTGTCTGTAGAAAATGACATGCAGTCCAGAATAGGTATAAACTAGTAAGGGCAGGGTGATCTGATACAATGGAGGTCAGAGTGCACCTTTATACACCTTTAATCATTGTATAAAAAGGTAAAGGTTTCCCCGCGACCAAATGGTCTAGTTGTGACCGACTCTAGGGGGCCGTGCTCATCTCTGTTTTTAAGTTAAAGAGCCAGCATTCGTCCGAGGACAAGTTTACGTGGTCATGTGGCCAGCATGACTATATGCCAAGGCGCACGGAACACCATTACCTTCCCACCCAAGTGGTGCCTATTTTATCTACTCGCATTTTTATGTGCTTTTGAACTGCTAGGTTGGCAGGAGCTGGGACAAGAGACGGGAGCTCACTCTGTTGCATGGTCTTGAACTGCCAACCTTCTGATCAACAAGCTCAGTGGTTTAACCTGCAGCACCACCACGTCCCTCAATCACTGTATAGAAGAGGGTATTTTGGCAGGTGCAACTTTTCACATGTTTCCATGCTGAGCTGCATATGCCAAAATTCCCTCTTCTATACAACCGTTAAAGGAATATGCACTCTGTCTTCCACTGTATCTGGTCACCCTGGACAGGGGAAGTTTGTCCTTGATGTAAGTTGAAAACCTTCGTGTCAGGTCATGCATCGGGGTAGGTGACAAGTTGGCAGAGGATAGCCCACGCCCACCTTCCACCTCCTCCGGCTTACTATCTCTATGGAGTCCAGATGGGCTCCATCTTCTTCCTGTGTGAGAGAAAGACTCACCTCCCTCCCTGGGCACCCAGAGCCACTGCTGTCTTCTCTTCCTTCTCCAAAAGGCCTGCAGGAGAAATACTGGAAGCCCAGCATTCCCTCCACAGCCAACAGAGAAAATCACAGTGGTGGTGCTGGATGCTGAGGGAGAGGAACGTGAAGCAGGCAAGGATAACTCCCCCAGTTACCCCAATTAACTACTACTCAACACCAACACTAATTAATAATGTTCTTTTAAGAGCTTGGAGCATGTGTGTGAGCAGGGGAGAGAAAGAAGAACATGTAGCTGAGGTGAGGGCAAAATCTAAATATCCAAGGACGTCCCTCCAAGCTGAAAGGATGAAAAAAGGAGCATGCAAGCAGGCAGGGCAGATAATTTTTACATCTAGTTCCTCTAGAAGTTGAGGACTTGAGAAGTTGAGACATACAACAGGGAGACCTCTAGCAGTGAACCCCTGTATATGCATAAGAAGGGTACAGTTAGTAGTACGCATCTTGTAACATGCTGTGTTAGTCAATGAAGAGACTTCCTTGTAAGGCATTTATATATTGCACCTGTATGTGCTAGTTAACTAAAACACTTACCTTCAACAGTGAAGAAACCCATGTGCAACTACAGCTACCCCCCTTAATCTGGGCAGCAATCACTTGAATCACATTTCATTTACATTTGGGTTACACACAGCATCTTTTCCCGCTCTGGTATTTGGCTTTTGACTATGGTTTAGCATAATGTATTGGTTCATTGCAAAATGTTCATGCCAACCACTGAAAATTTGGACATTAGTAAGCTATGAAAGATTGCTCTATAACACGCACGTGTTTGTGGCCAGCAATATCATGGACCGTTTTAGAGAGTGATAAGGAACAACAGAAGCAGTCAATGAGTATAGGAGAGGTAAGGAAGCACAAAGGAAAGTTTATGAGTCTATCAGATGCTTATATTTATAGGACAACCCTCTACAGTGCAATTTCTCATCTCAGTACTGATTCTGCATATCCTCAGCATGTGCACTGTCAGAACACTACTTAAAGCCTGTAGCTGGAGTGCAGCAACCTTCAACTTGGACAGCCAAAGCCCTAATTCAATAGGAAGTCTTTGACTTTTCTAACTTTTGTTTTAAGGGCCTGCAAAATCAAAAGCATAATGTAAAACAAAAGGCCATAAATATGAACAACGGAGCATATAAAGAGAATGCAGTTCTGTATTACACACTAACCTTGATCCAGGGGTGTTGCAAGCTGTCTTGAATGGTCATCCTTTTCCTTTTAAAGGAAAAACACGTGTTCTTTAAAGTCAAGAGAGCTCTCTTACTACTAAGGGATGACTTCAGGTTGGGCCAAGCCTTGGAACTGTTTGTGCCCTGGGTGAGTGTGGCCCACTTCTCCAATTACCCCCTTTGTTCCACCCACTCTAGCCTATTGCTGCACTGGTGGTGGCAGTGGTAGATGGGCAGGCCATGCAATTCCTCCTCCTCCTGGGACAGTAGAAAAGGAGGTGTCCACAGCACATACACTTGGCTCATTCCTCACTTGGGAGCAGACAATGCCCAATGATTGGTGAGGAGGGGAAAATGAGGATGTGCCCACACAAGAACTTTCTTCTTGTCCTCCAAGATCAATGGGGCTATCCCTTCACACCCCCAAGCTACTGCAAGTGGCCCCAGGAATAGCTTCAATGGCTAATATACAAGTTGTGGCAGCCTAGATGACTAGTAAAACAGCCTGTATTTTTCTTCTGTTAACAATCTGGGTTACTATGACTTCTGCAGCAGTTATACAGGAATAGCTCATCCCTGTAGAGGCATAGCACATACCCTGCAAGATTCCACCACTGGCATAACCTCACTATTATTACATAATAATACAGTATGCGAAACATGCTCAAGTAATCATCATAAGCTAACTTGCACCTGTACTAAATGGATTACATGACAGTAAAGCCAGGGCCAACAGGGTTGGGAAAATCTCCCACATCAAAGAAGAGCATAGGATAATTATCAGCTACTCTCATTATTCTGCACTAGATATCACAAAACAAACCCTGAACGAAACTCACTTTGGATCCTTAATTAGAAGTCTTCTTATAAAATCTTTAGCTAGAGCACTGGTGTTATTGAAGAATTCCTCTTCAAAGTCATAGTTCACAGCAGAAACATTGGCTAATGTTTCTTGTTTTGTCTCTCCAAGAAATGGTGATGCACCACTTAGCCTGTTAAAACAAAGTTTGATCAGAAGAACTATTATGTTTTATGAAGGTCTGGCTTTAAAGATATGGATCTAGAGTGGATCTGAAACATCAAACCATATTTGTATACTGCTTTTCAACAAAAACTAAAAAAGACCTACTAACTTAAACCAGGATTCTGACAGTAACCAATTCCTTCTTCCAGAATGTGCTACTTCTTTTGAACATTAATCCTGAATTGCATGGAAGTGCATGTGCACACGCACACACACACGTTTTCTAAAGTTAAAATAACACCTACTGGGGAATTAACCCTTTCCTGTCACATCATGGTCCTGAAGAAAACAGTGCTCCTGATAGTATTAGCTCCACTAAGGAAGTTTCTATTGGTGCCAAAAGAAGCTTCCTTTTTTTTTGGGTTAATTTTTGGGAGTGCAACATTTGTAAGAAATTGGTTAAATATCCCTTCTCTGTGCACCAATCCCTATCACTCTTCCCAATGGATGCACATTTAACTTAAAACATCCCACACAGGGCCTAACTAGCATTTAATGTAATATGTACATTAAATTACATATTGTAATATGTACAATATTCAACATAAACCAGAAATATTGAAAATAAGGGCGAGCACATTGTGCTTTATATACACTATATATACTATATAATATGTTCTAAAATGTACGTAACAACCATTTAAGAGTTCTGAATGATATATATTTGGGCCTGAATGAATATGCAGCTCTAATTATCAGTTTCTGGGGTTGTATTGTTACTGTGGAAAACAAATAAAATGATTTACGTTTTTAGTACTTACAGAATATATGTTATAACACCAATACTCCTGTACAAAAAAAAAAAAAGGAGGATGGGAAGGAAAAAGGGATTGTCAGCAGTCAAATACATGCAGCAAAATTATGAACAGTCCAAGTGGCAAAAAACATTCAGGACTTACCACATGTCTGCCTCAAGGCCCAGTGGCTCATAGTTCACTATTTCAGGAGCTAAAGAATAAAGCAGTAGGCTTTGGTACACTGACAATGCAGCAAGGCAATTTATCATATATGGCAATCTAATCAACATTTTACGACTCCTTTTCTTTCAATAAACACCACGTTCCAAAGGAATTCAAGGAAAAGCCACCAGAAAAGTCATAATTTTGCAATTAGAATGATCAACTAATAAAGTTGCATTTGTTTTGAAAAGTGGAGCTCCACATCCATTTTGCGCCCACTTTGTTACATTCCATCCACCCTCTAAAACTACAAATTAAATAGAACCTTGTTATTTAAAATAACAGTGAATAAATAAACAAAACATAAAATAGCACTTAGTACACCGATTAAGTTGGCACAGACTATTATTTAAGGTATAGTAGATTTCTTATGTTATGGAACGAACATCCTCTATACTTGAAAAACAAAAACCATGAACACTATACTGCATATAATGATGGCACAATGAGCACTCCACTGATACTGAGAAATCAGTGCAACCTGGTGAACCCTCTTGAGGGACACGGCCCCTCGATCAATCCCTGCTGACCCCTCAAAGTAATTTATTTAGATATTTATATTCTTCAGTGTTGTCTTTATTAAAAATGGAATCTATTTAAAAATATTAACATAGAAACAGCCACCAGAAAAATGGAAAATATGGAAAACTGGAAAATGGAAAATTTAAAAATGGAAAACTTTTTTAAAAAGTTAAGGTAGAAGACTTTCTGAAAACGCCATGTTTTAGCTAGTAGTTAAGTTAAGCAGTGAGGTAGTCGCATAGCCCCAGTGGGGAAGCCATCCTACTAGGCACTTCAGTCAAGAAGAACCTGCCTCTTGTATGTGTTCACTGTAGTCCAGATAGTGGGTGGGGGCGGGGGGAGACATGTCAACTGAGTCTTACTCGATTTAGCGTACAATGCCTGCCCTATGCTACTTTAACACGTGTCAATATACATCCACACAAAGTCCTCCCTGCTTTGTTTTGGGCAGCTTGCTTTTGTTTGGCTTTCTGGATATAAGCCATTTTATCTGCCTCATGTCACTTATACATGCAAATGCATATTTAACAACAAATGCAGTAAGAATTCCTCATCCCAATTAGGTCTAGGGGGAGTGCATGGCTAAAACACCTCCTGTGGGTCTTCCAATTTCCTCCAGTGGTCAAAAGGAATGTGCATACTGAAGGGACTAGCTCATTATCAAGCTGTTTCATCTTTCCACCCTTGAGAAAAAGGTAAGAGTGCCTGTTCTTGTAAATAATACACTTCACCAACTCAACCATGAAGTCTGCAAGCTTGCTTTTTCTTTAAGCTGAGACTTAAATAAACAAGCATATTCCATTAGATCTGCAACACTGATGCTGCAAATGTTCTCAGGCCACATGATTTTTTAAATCTTTGTCTTTATTTTCAGACCTATACAGGGGCGGTTCTAATCAGAACCGCGCCCAGGGCAGGGAATGACATGCGCCCCCCCACAACGTCATGACATTGCGGGGTGTGGCTTCCCTCCTGGCTCGGAGGGCGGGGAGTGGCCACTGCGCCCTCCGAGCCGGGAGGGAAGCTGCTGGGGCGCGCACTCCGAGCCAGGGGTTTAAAGTGCACTTTAAACCCCCGGCCCGGAGTGCGCAGCCAGCACCCGCTCCCCGCCCTGTCCGCCGGGGCGCGCGGGCACTTTAAAGTGCCCGCGCATCCCGGCGGACAGGAGGGGAGCGAGCCGCCGGGGCGCTCTCCGGGCCAGGGGTTTAAAGTGCACTTTAATCCCCCGGCCCGGAGTGCGCAGCGCCCGCTCCCCGCTCTGTGTGCCGGGGCGCGCGAGCACTTTAAAGTGCTAGCGCGTCCTGGCGGACAGGAGGGGAGCAGGCGCAGTGGGTGCCATTTTGGGGCGCGCGGGGGCGTGCGCCATGCCATTGGCGCGCCCCCAGATGGCCCAAAGATGGAGCCCGGGACTCTTGCCCCCTTTGCCCCCCCCGATCCGCGACTGGACCTATAAGCACCATCTACACAAAAGCAGTGCATCTTAACAAACCCCCTAGTGCAAGGTTGTAAACTTACATGCCCTCCAAGAATCACCTCTCAGCAGCCAGGTAAGGAAGCCTTTCTAAAATGGAGGAGTTGGTTCTTGAACGTATGAAGCTCCCATATTGGATTTGGTCAATCTCAAGTCCCTTGAGCTGGCCCCCCGAGCATCATGAACATGCCATAGAGCATGTTTGTGGCTACTTGGAAGCAGGCTAGCAAGCGCAAAGATTGTCTAGCAGTGCCAGATCCATGCCGGGACAGAGTATGTTTATGCTGGCCTGCACAGGCCAGTGGAGTGGATGGGAGAGGGTGGTAGGAGAGCAGAAAGAAGGCAGGGAGGGGGTGTTTTTGGGCGGAGGGAGGGCAGCCTGGGAGGTATGTGTGTGTGGGGGAGAGAGACTGGCCATGGCAGTGCAGGGCAGTGCAGAACCTAAACCCTTTCCCCATCCCAACCAGCGTTACATGGGCTGCTTGGATCTGCAGCTGTGAAATTGCAGGTGTAGATCCAAGTAGCCCCATAAGGCTGGCTCATGCGCATCATGTGGTAAGGTGTAAAAAAAACTTTTTGATTTGCACTCCAGCTCGCACCTACATTGTGCTGGATACAGTGCAGGCAACTATTGCAGTGCAAGTTAGTATTAACTTAATTTTCCTTAAGTATTTCACCTTAAGTATTTCAAACACAGTCCTTTTCTAGTCCTACTTGTACTGGATATGTCAAGCATTGAATCTGGAACCTTTTGCAAAACAATATTTAGCAAAACCATGCTTTTGGCATTATATGGCATGCATGTTTATAGATATCTCCTTTACATATGTACTTTAGGGCAAATAAAATTAGGGCCTAAAATTATCAATCCATTCACACATATTTCATCCTGGATAATTTGACTTTGTTCAGTAACCATCTCCACCTTCAGCATGGACACACAGGAAAAGCAAGCTGAACTTGTGAGAATGTGTTAACTGGCTACAGCCAACTGACATAGTCATTCCAAACATTCCACAGCAGCAAAAACAATTTAGCAAAAGTACTCACCAACAAATTCTGGTGTTCCAAAAATGTTCTTAAACTCATTACTAAAGTCTATTTTGTGAGCCAATCCAAAGTCAATGATCTTGATACGAGGTTTTGGTACATTTCTATCCAGCAGCATTATGTTCTCAGGCTTTGAAAGAAAAACCAACATCTGTGTGAGAATAGCTGCAAAGTCTTCTGAAAGATCCTTTTCTTAAATTGCTGTAGAGTGAAAACCATGTGCTCTAAAATACCACTTACCCCCACCCTGAAATACCTGTGGTTCTCCTCTAATGCAAAATAAAACATGAAGGCTAGCAAAAGTAAATATTCAAGTATAAAATGCATACAAGTTGCATGTATGCAATGCATGAGAACTGTATGGGTTTGCAGTAAAAAATACATGAAGCTTGAGTAACTGTTGAGATGAGGATAATGTCCGATTGAAATGTGATCTTACTGTATCAATACTGTAGCTGATAGTAGCTCTCTTGGCCCATAATGCAGCCTATTATGTAAAGTATGAGGACTGGAGCTGCAGCAGCTATAATGACCATACTGAGCCAGTTGCCCCATATGGAGTACCCATGATGATGGACACAAGTACAAGGAAACCAAATCCTAATGAAGTCCTTAAAGGAGAGATGGTGCCCTGTCTAGATTCTGTCCCAGAATCTCCGTTGCTAAGCTCATCCTCTCCTTCTGTTCAGCCATCTCCCTTTGTGCTGAGGTGGTAGAGCCGTGCCTACTCAAAATTAAATCTCATTGTGTTCAAGGGGGCTTACTCCTGGGAAAAGGTTAATAGGATTTACAGTGGACAAGAAGAGTGCTTACAACTAATGAATATGTTCTTCCAATGCCTTGTAGCCATTTTACATTCTTGTCACCTAAGAAATTTTTGTTTGAGTGACCGTCCTCACATGCCTGCTTTTGGGCATGATCCTATGCCGGCCTGCTTGGAAGCAAGCCTAAGAAGTGGTTGCAGGCTTGCTCACCTTGAGCAAGTAAGCCCCTCTGTGCATACCAGCATAATAAACAAACACAATCAGCAAAAAGACATGTGCCATCTTTCCAAGAGCAGGATGCTTACTGCTCTCAGAGGGCAACTCCTCAGGAGAAACAATCCCCCCTTTTGGCTGGTAAGTTCTGCTGGGATACATGCAGACCCATGAAATCTGCTGATGGATGATTGGAGTGTTGGAGGAAGGAATAGTGCAACTTTTTCTTCAAATAAACCTCCAAATGGAATAAACATGTGGTTGCAAATACCGTGGAAACTCATAGATGTGGCTCACGGATATATTTTCCCATGGAATAACCAGCAATGGGATCTACAAACGACCTGGGGGAACGCTGGGCGGGACTTCCACATAATTGGCTGCCCGTCCGCAGCATTCTGCAGCTGTCCTGGCCTTGGGGGGGGGCCTGCCCCCGGTTAGTGTGCCCCACTGCTGCTCGCCCACGCACCCGGCACGACCCTCACCTGTCCTCTGCAGCGAGCAGGAGCCCCCCCCCCCGAGGCCAGGGCAGCTGCGGATCACCGCGGACGGGCTACCAATCACCTGGATGTCCCGCCTAAGTCCCGCCCAGCGTTCCCCCAGGTCGTTTGTAGATCCCATCGCTGGGAATAACTGTTTGTTTGGTCTGGGCCTTGGACAGCTTTGAGCTAATAAATTCTTTCCCCTTCCTCATGTGAGAATGCTTTTGCTTTCATTTTAAAGAATAATCCACATATTACAACTCAAGGAACTAGAGTCAGGTAACCAACTAAAACAGTGGTTCCCAAACCACTGTTATGAATTTGGTCATAAGCCAGGTGGGTTGTGAAGCACCTAGAACAGCCATATTGAAAATATGGGAAGATAGGATGCTGGGAATGGGGAGGGCCGTGTGGTTGTTTTGCTTGTGGCAAGGTTGTAAATAGGCTTTTTTTTCCCTTTCTGATTCACTTTGCTACTGGAAAATGGCTGAGAAATAACCCAGCTTATTGCTGCATTCTCAGGAAAGCAGGAGGCTCTGGCACAATGATGCCGCTTTTGGCCATGACATCACTTCTGGTGGGTCCCGGACAGATGGTCTTTTTAAAAAGTGGTGCTAATTTTTTTTGCTAAATTTGCTAAAACATTTGATAACCACTGAACTAGAACAAATCAGGATATCAGATCTGATGGCCTGGCTTATTTTAATTCTTATTAGTTAACAAACCATAGTACATAATACATAGTACTTAATAAAGAACTCTCAGGGAGCTCCCTGAAGCATCTAGTGGGTCACAGGAAGCTGGACTAGATAGGCCTTTGGCCTGATCCAGCAGGGTTCATCTTAGGTTCTTAGGGGGTAATCAAGTAGGACACTGGCTGAGGCCTATGCCCATCAGACAGTCCACCTAGTACTGAATCCCCGAACCCTCAGTACTGGAGGCAGAGATAGAACCCAATGGGTCATCAGGTGGAGGGTTGGGGACAACCATGCATGTCTCGGTACAAGGCATTCCTGATTAACTTAAACCAGGTGCAAGGGAGTGGCAATAGGACGCAACCATCTTGTTGTCTGGTGTGCTCCCTGAGGCACATGGTGGGCCACTGTGAGATACAGGAAGCTAGACTACATGGGCCTTTGGCCTGATCCAGAAAGGCTTTTCTTATGTTCTTATGGCACTAGCAGCTACATTTTCTTAAAGTAAAAACATCCATTCTTGTCCTGCACAAAGTTGCCCCATGGTTTACTGTTATAATGGAAAAGCACCCAAGGAGCATGCAGGCACTCCTCTTTGCCACATTTGGCCTGGGAGCCTTTAAAAGGGGATTGGACAGATGTCTGGAGGAAAAGTCCATCACAGGCTACAGGATGTGATGGGTGGTGCAACCTCCTTATTGTAGAAGCAATCTACACATAGTATGTCTAAATTAAAAGTCTATCCAACATACCTTGAGATCAAAGTGTGCGATTTGCAGAGAGTGCAGATAGTTAACACCATTAAGGATTTGCTTGAGAAATTCTGTAGCCTCCTCTTCAGTCAGAGATTCCTTTTCAGCTAAAAAATCAAAGAGTTCCCCTCCTGCAACCCTGTGAGAACAGGAGCAGCTGTTATCGACTTGAGCACTTTAACCTATTGATTGTTTTTAATGCTTAAGGACTTTGTATGGTGGTATTAAGAGCAGTTATCCATTCTGAAAGCTTTCTGTACAGAATCAGAACACAAACTTCCACAATTCAATCACAATTCAATCAATCTATAATTTTTTCAGGTTGCCTAGGTTGTAAACATTCTAGACACCTAGACATTTGACTTTTTTTTTTTAAAAGCCTCTAAAATGATGTGACTGTTAATGAATTTGAGCACTTTTCCCCGTTGTGCAATCAAATGCCTAATTCAGAAAATAGGTTACATGTTGCTATCCCATAATTTTATACAACCTGACCTTTGACATTCTTTCAATGTACTCCCAACCCTTTCCATACCTGGAAAAATACTTTGCGAAAATAATCAACGTTTCACTATACTTCAGTATGTTAATATTAGATTGAATTGAACATTAGAAAACTGGGCAGTTGCTATCTGAAAAGAACCTCATCAAGCACTTTGATTTGAGAATCTGTCAAGACACTCTTACAAATGGACAGCATGTACACAGCACACATGCTTCTGTAAATGAGTAGCAGCAGCTGCCAATAGTGACATGCTGGATTTTTTAAAAATGCCCATTACTTATTTGTGCTAGCATTTGCGCTATAAATTACTTCACAAATATTAAGACAATTTCCAAATAAAGCATTAAGGAAAGATCTGCGCTTAGTATCATATTCTGAATATTACTTATGCATTAAGTTTATATACAACCAACCCATCCATCCATCAAGAGCCTCCAAGGCAGATCAATGTAATAAGCTGCCTTATACTAGGTCAGACCACTGATTCACTAGAGCAGTAAAGTGCATTCTGAATATCAGTGGCTCATCAGGCGCCTAGTCCTACCTGGAGATGTCAGAGACTGAAACTGAACCTTCAGCAAGCAAAGTATGCTTTCCACCATTTAGTTATGGCACCAACCCCCAAACGAATAAAAATCACAAACACTATGCACCCAAACTCAGCAAAAGAAATCAAAATACATAGCTACTGAACTGACTTGGGGGAGGGGGGACTGTCTTAACCAATATTTAAGAGACCAAGAGGGAACTGAACAGGTTATTTTCTTTAGGCATGGCGTTCCACAACTGGGACTAGCACTATGAAAAGGGGCCTTCTCCCCATAATCATCAGCCTAGCCTCAGGTACTGAGCAGAGTTCCCTTGGATTATCTCAGCAAACAGGAAGGTTCATTTGGGAGCAGATATTTCTCTCAGCAACTGGTCTTAGTTCATTTAGGCTTCAGATTAACATCTATACTTTGAATTGTGCCTGGAATTTACTGGAAGCCTCTCATGCAAAACAGGCACAATAAACACTTTGCGATCAGATCCAATTTAACAGGCGGGCTGCCTCGTTCTGGAAGACGTAAAACTTTCCAGTCTTCAAAGACATAGAACACATCACAGTAATCCAATCTGGAAGTTATCAGAGCATACGTGATAAAGGCTAAATCCCAATTTTACTGACTTTAATGCTATGAATTAGTTTTAATGGTGACTATTAACACTATCATTGGCAATTGCATGTACAGGCTATGGGTATCTACCTCATCAGGCCTTCTGCATGCCTAATCATATGAATCAGTTTGATGTCAGGCAACCACAGATGCAGCCATTATATTACTCAAACAAAGTACCCTATGTCACTACCACGGCCAGTGCAAAGTGGGCCTAAATTATCATCACCTCTTCCTTCCTAGAAGAAATGGTTAACCCAAACCATATTGCTTAGTTCCGTCAAGGTGTGAAAGATTTTTATAGAGTATGAGTGACATGTTCTTACTCTGAAAAGCTTAGTATAAAAAAAAAAGACAGGGCAAAGTTGCACTGAGGGTGAAAACCCAAGAAGTGTTATGTATCACTATGTATCACTTAGCCAAAAAACAAAACAGTCAACCTATAGCTCATCTTGCTTTCTCTCAAAATCTAGCTGTACAGTGGGCCCACGTTATCCGTGGGTATTATTGGAACCTCCATGGATACAGAATTCTGCTGATCCTGGGGCTCCTTTAAACTCTACAGGAGCACAGTTCCAGGAGGCTTTCTGTAGCTTGGGGAGGTTCACTTAAAATAACTCCAGACAGGTTTCTGAGCCCTGCAGGTTTCTGACCCTCTGCAGGCCTCAGAACAATTCAAGTGGAATTCCGGTTTTCACTGAGAATTGGAAGTTTGCTCTGGGCTTCAGAAAGCCTTCGGACCCGACTGGAGCTGTATTCCGTTTGGGCTCAGGGAGATTAGGGACAGGGCTGATCTGGCAATGAGAGACAAGTACCACTGTAAACAGGGAGTTATTTCATCAAGTAAGAAGGAAGAAAGTGAAAAAGACCCACAGGTAAGCTAATGTATCTTACATTTTCCTACTGCTGTTTTGGAATTTTATAATGCAGTACCATGTCCAAGATCATGCTTCCAAGATCAGATGCCATAGTATTTTTTTATTATAAAGACGTTTTATTCACAGTGTATTTATAAAATCAGTGTATTTATAAAATCAACTAAGAAATTTTAATAGCTATCGTTCTTCTAATTTTCTGAATTAATTCGACTGCTTCTTAAAAGAACTGTATATGCTAACATCTGATTTACCCAAACAGTAGAATGACTGCCATCCGGACTTTACACTTCAAATAAGCACAGCATGTAATTACATTAAATTCAGATCACATATGGATACTACAGCTTTCTTATTCACCATCAGAAAATTAGCTTTTGCTAAGCACTCTCACATTCATGATTAAAATGCTTTTATGGCCAAGCACAAAAAAAGCACATAGTATAGTCTACAACAGTTAGTATACAACAGATACCATTAACCACCGATAGATGCTGAACTAGTAGACTAGGAATATACAGTTGAAAGCTCTTTTACACCAAGCCAGACCAGTGGGTCATTTCGCCCAGTATTACATACACCACTCTGACTGGCAGAAGTTCTCCAGAAGTCCTTCCCAGCCTTGTTTGGCAATACCAGGGACAGAACTTCAGACAATGTGCATTTTAAAACAGGTGCTTCACTACTGAGCTGCACCTCATCCTGTTGCAGCATCAGGGGAACTGAAAACTATGAATGAAATTTCTTTTCCATATATAAACAGAGATGAGAACCCAAGATATCTCATCATACCAGCAGTTCTACATACAATCAGTTCACATCTGGAATATTGTGTACAGTTCTGATCACCGCACCTCAAAAAGGACATAGTGGAGCTGGAAAAGGTGTAGAAGAGAGCGACAAAAATGATTACGGGGCTGGGGCACCTCCCTTATGAAGAAAGACTGCAGTGTTTGGGGCTCTTCAGCCTAGGAAAAAAACGCCTGAGGCATACAAAAATTGAGAGGCATACAAAATTGAGACATACAAAATTATGCACGAAA
Organism: Lerista edwardsae; assembly: GCA_029204185.1. Lineage (NCBI taxonomy): Eukaryota > Metazoa > Chordata > Lepidosauria > Squamata > Scincidae > Lerista > Lerista edwardsae. The sequence goes on along the minus strand of JAJKFI010000001.1, from coordinate 23,155,611 downwards.
GGGTAGAGTCGATAGAGGGATGTTCTTTTCCCTCTCTCAAAACACCAGAACCAGGGGACATCTGCTAAAACTGAGTGTTGGGAGAGTTAAAACAGATAAAAGGAAATACTTCTTTACCAAGCGGGTAATTAATCTGTGGAACTCTTTGCTACAGGAGGTGGTGATGGCATCTGGCCTAGGTGCCTTTAAGAGGGGATTGGACAGATTTTTGGAAGAAAAGTCCATCGTGGGCTATAGGCCATGATGGGTCATGCAACCTCCTTACATTAGTAGTAGGCTACTTCAGAGTACCGGGTGCAAGGGAGTGGCAACAGGATGCAAGCATTTGTTGTATCGTGCCTCCCTGGGGCACCTGGTCGGCCGCTGTGAGATACAAGACGCTGGACTAGATGGGCCTTTGGCCTGATCCAGCAGGGCTCTTCTTATGTTCTTATGTAATCCCTCCGCATCTGGCCACAGAAGGTCCATTCTCAGAAGGTCCACAGAAGGTCTAGACACAGAAGTGTCTAGCAGAAATTCACAACCACTTTAAAGGTTACTTTTCTTTGCACACTAAAACTAATTAATCTATGTGTGGAGAAGCTGGCTCAGTAAATGGTAGCACAGTGATTATTGCACCCAAATTAAAAACAGCAACAACTCAATATAGAAACAAACACTACCACCACTTCATCCACAAGCCCACTGGTCTGTAATTCACAAGAATCATGCTCTACTAGAGAATGCATTTTTATTACAGGGGCCCCCTCATCCACAGCGCATTAAAACAGTCTTTAAAAAAACTTACGGGGTGGGGAGTATATGCATCTAATTGGTGACTAGGAGCCCAATCCTATCCAACCAACTTTCCAATACTGGTGCAACCACAATGCAGCCCATTGGTAAGGAAAGAAGCATTCTCTTGCCTTGAGAAGGTCTCCATGACTGCCCTCCCACCACAGGATACAGCACACACCCCACTGGCATAGCTACATCAGTATTGGGCCAGGATTGGGCCCTGTAAGTAGTTAAGCTTATAGGTTCCCAGCAGCTTGAATACTTGATTAAGCTGGATCTAAAGCTAAACAATAGTATTCAAGCTGCAGGAAGCCTGGTTTCATCACATTGCTTGCAGCAACCTCTTAAAGATACATACACTTCTCCTCGGTAAGTCTTTTAACACTGTTACTACGATGGGGAGCAGGGGCAATTATGACTACAGGCACCCTCCATATCTGCAGTTTCTGTATCTGCTGGGGGTCTGTGGAATGGATCCCCCACAGATACAGGAGCATGCTTGAATTTAAGTCATCTCTCATCGGTAGCTATGACTTGAATTCAAAGGTAGCAGAAAGCTCACAGACTGGCTGTGCCGAGTTCAGCAAAAGTACATTACCTGAAGCGGCCTTGAATCCAGATAAATTGTACTATTTGCAAAAGCATTTATTCAATGCTTTGCTCAAGCTCTCTTTTAGCCATTTATAGATCTACTGGAGTTTATATGCTACAAACCATATCTCCTTTATACACCATCTTTATCATTCTGCAATGGCACAGCACTATGAGAAATCTTCCATTTGCACACAAGTTTATAGAAAACGTCCCCATTTCAGTGGGAAGGTAATGACATTCCTTGTGCCTTGGCGTATAGTCATGCCGGCCACATGACCATAGAAACTTGTCCTCAGACAAACACCCGCTCTTCGGCTTAGAAATGGAAATGAGCACCGCCCCTAGAGTCGGTCACGACTAGACCATTCAGTCGTGGGGAAACCTTTACCTTATAGAAAAGTACTGATATACAGTATTGTATCCTGACCTTGTAGTTCTTGGGCATCAAGGCTTTATTTTTATATATACATAAGAACATACAGAAGCCACCAGCAAACCTTCAGGTAGAACTACCATCAGTTCTACTCCAAGCACTTTCTGTACAGGAAAGCAATTTTAGCCAGTTGAAAGGAAAAAAAAGATGCCGTCAACACCTCCTTTGGGAGGAAAACGTATCACACGCTACATGTAAATAATTATTTTTCAAACTATAAGTGTTGAGATGAAAGGCAACATCCCATAAGATATCATTATAGATCTTTAACATTAACCTTGACATGGATTAGCTTAGAAAAACAGCAGTCTTACTGCTTAATGAGCTAGCATCCTTGTACTTACATGCCTTTATTAATGAACTGATTAAATAATTAGGCATCAGCTAAAGATTTATTGTGCCATGGAGAATTTTAACCCCAGTGTGTTTTACCAAATTAAAATGACTTGCATTTAAAGTAATGAAAAAAAATCTTGAGATTAACATGATGGAGTTCCAAATGGCAAAATACCAATATACAATAATCTGTATACATCACAGGAAATATGAGCTTTGAAATTTTAGTTGATTTGGCTAGATCAAAAAGCAGTGCTTGATTCAATATTTAATATTTTCATCCCATCACATAACAGCAATGCACTTCAGTAACTGAAACAATGAGGACTTTAAACATTACAATGAAGCCATTTAAAAAAAGTTTAAGACTTGCAGACTTGGAAAAAAAAGATACATCAATCAGCAAAAGAGCTTTTAGTTCATCAGTGGGACTTGATTTTAATCAATACGCAAGTTTTAATCAGACAGGTCAAATGAGCTCAGAGCTAAGGGTACCTTTTTAATTTTTCAGAATGCAATTTTGTTTTGCCTTGTTTGAGGGAATGAAAAGGGGAAAAATACAATAGTCTTCATGTAAAAATAAGGGACAGCTTTCTAGCTAAATCTTCAGCATTGTGAGCATCAGAAGGTCCACTGAGTATAATGTGATTATACAGTACTTCCAAGTAGGTGCATAAAGGATTGCTGCCTTCATGAGAAATTATTTGAAAAATGTATCAATAACTAAGATTTTGGGAATATGAAAACATATTTAAATTTAACCATCTGAATAAATGCAGATTAAAGATTATGCAATAGGTTAATAGCCCTAGTTTATTGTTTTAAAAAGTAATAGAAAGAAAAGGCATTTGCTGATTCATTTTCTTTATAAAAATGTTTTTAAGAGGTTGGGAAAGCTTTGAAGAAGAAGCAACTTTCTATGTATTCACTAAGAACTGCATGAAATGCAAAAACAACTTTTAAAAGGCAAGGGCCGTAGTTGTCAAACAAAAAGGTTGCCAGGAAGTGCAGTCAGAGGATAAAGGACAACTGCCTTTAGGAAAACCTTCGTGACAAGAAGACGACCAGCCTGTTCCCAACCACTGAAGGAGAAGATGCAAGGCGCTTGTTTTCCCCTTCCTGCAACACAGAACAATATGATTCAGCTACCAACTGCTACAGGGACCACAGAGATTACTTTTGCAATCTGCCAGACGACTAAAGAAGGCTGAGCTGCATGGGATCTGTTATTACTACAACGTTGTAAAGTATCTTGAAGATCATTCAATTAAAAGATAGGGAGCACATATTCAGAACAAACTAATATTTACAGAGTCTCACGTTTATAAAAAGCAACATAGTGCAGTAAGTAAAAAATTAGCACTGTGACCCGCCCCTCTAGGAATGTCACTGCTGAATAGGTGAACTAATCTGGTTGATTAAATTACTTTTATAGTAATTATAGTACTGGGGTTCAGAGGAAAGAGGAAATTGAATCCAGTATCAATTCAACTACTGCCAGCCAAGCAAACTCTCACATTCTGCAACCTACTTACACATGACCCCCAAATGGCTGTTGTCTAAGGTGACCAACCATCCTCCTTTAGGGAGGACAGTCCTCCTTTTGTAAGTTCTGTCCTCCCTTGAAAAGTGTCCTCCTACATGTCCTCCTTTTCAATATTTGAAGACTAATCTTTAAATCTCCGTATTCGATCAATGCCGATCCGATCCGTTGCGTGTGATGTGACGTATTTGTATTTGACATGACGATTCGTCAAGGCTCGGTGTAAAGAGCAAACAAGAAAAAGCTAGGCCCTGGCTTGACTTTATTGTGAAAGAATTGTAACAGAAGCAGGATTGAGAGAGCTTATTTCATTGGTTGTTTGCAAAAGGTGTGAAGTTATAGCTGGGGTCAGGAATGCACGCTATTCAGAAAGGTTACATGTAGCTAGTGCTGAAAACAGGAGATGGCCCCTGCTAGGCTAACTGATTGAGCCTGAGGGGTGCGGCTGCACAACCACCATCAAGACCTTCCAAACTGCAAGACTCCTCCAGATCATCCTCCAAGAAGATTATCAGACCTGATAAAGCTTTCCCTTTGCAAGACTGGAATTGTATCTGAGGAACAAGGTGAACAACTAGGGCCTAGTCAGCGATAGGAGCCTAGTTTTCTTTGTTTTATAAGGTAGCTCTGTTAGTTCTAGTATGCTTTCTTAGTTGTGTAACCCTTGTTTATCAATACATTACAATTAAGTTTACTAGAAGCTTTGGTTGTCTTTGGAACCAGATAAGATTCAGTGGCTAAAGTGGCACACTTACCAAATTTTAAGTTACTCATTGGAAAAAGTCCCTGTAGTTGGGACTTGTTTAGCCTGGGGAATTTTAAGGTTAAGAGGAAGTATTCTTAACTTTGGGCCCAGACTAGTAGCAGTGGTTGTGAGCCTTGTTGTGCTTAAGGTCCCACGTGGCTGAAAAAAATCACAGACTCATAGGGGCCCGGAACTGATTAGAGGGCATATGAGCCTGTGATTTACACTCGGTACAGTGCGGCGAGACGCCATTATGAGATGCATGCGCTCCGCACACGAGACCTTGAGAGAGAGCGCCACGTGCAAGTGGCTTTGTTTACTTCTTACCGAAACACGACACGGCACATACGCATGCAGTAGACTCATGGTAATTATTTCTTTCTTTCAGTGAATATTCAATCATACACAGGTAAGCACAATTCACATTTCAGTAATTCATTATCTATTTAATAATTTCCAAATATGTATAATTTTATTTACAAGTTTATACAACCCTGTTGGCATGTAAGCATAATTACAATATAAAATGTTACAAATGTTTTTATTATGCATTTATCTGCATTTATTATGCATTTATGTGCCTTCGGGCACAATAAGGCGGGGTACAAATCTAATAATAAATAAAATAAATAAATAAATTATAGTGTATTAGTGTTGCAATGAATAAAATGTTTCTTTTATTTATGATTTTTTTCTTCAATTAATTTGTGTCCTCCTTTTCATTGTAAAAAAGTTGGTCACCTTACTGTTGTCACTACTATAAATGGATGCCTGAACTAATTGATGGTATTTTGCAGGTATGACAAAGAGATTTGCTCTTCATTTTGGGAACTGAAGGAACATTAGGAACATTTTGGGAACTGAAAGAACATTGGTAACAACAAAAGGGAAGAGACAAAAATAGATGAACAAAGGCTGAAATGATATCAGAGACCAAGCACACTCGACCTGGCCAGGGGGTAGTGGTGGAGTATCCCAAAGGATAATAAGGTGATCCGTGGAGACTCTGTCATGTGATGGAAAGCTGGTAACAAGTGATGGTTTCTACAACCAATCTGATAGAAATTTTACATTAAATCAATTGCCTTTCCCCAACGTGCAGTTGGATGTAGGTAAATGAACTCTAGTTTTGATCTCACTGGAGAAACTGGCCACACAAAAATTATATCACTGTGTCAGGTAAGCAAACATGCAACAGTACTCTGAAACAAGCAAACAAAATAGCCTTGCCTGGAAGAATTTACCCTTCTAAGAATTTACCCTTGCTAATCAACCCCAAAAGAGAATGTTATTTTAAATAGTACAGACACATGCACAGAATTGCAGCCAAGATTCTGTAATAGCTAACCATTAACATACAAATACCAAATGGCTTAATATTAAAGTGCCCTAGGAGTTTGGAATGCCTTACCAATGGAATTCCACATAACTACTTCATGCTTTGTGTGCACACTTAAGATAAGTAGTTCAACTGTACACTTGTGCTGTACTGCACATTTTATTAAAGCCTGCACTGCACATTTTATTAAAGTCTGTGCTTATTAATCTCACAACCACCTATACTGAGTTCAGCTTGACATCAGCAGAAAAAAATTACGGTCCAGTGAAGAGTCGAAGTATAGATTTATTTATTTAAAGAGATAAAGTGCCGTATAAGAAAAATGGTAGCCTTTATGTCCATATAATCAAATTTTAAAACAGTATGTATATAAGCTCAGTTGTCTTAATATATTTCAGTAACTTATTCTTTGTTGTTTATTTAATCCCATCACTGAAATGGGACCAGATGACTGATTTCTAAATGTTAATGCAAGTAAATATTTTAAAAATTTTACTATCCATAATGTGCATTGCAAATAACTCCCACTTATAACCCTTCCCCAACTTAATTATACTACTCTGTATATAAGCAAAATGACCAAGGCCACAAATGGTGACAAAATAAAACATCATGAGAAGTAACCTATATGGAAACCTATATAATATGGCAGTTCTGCAGCTGCCTAGCTGAATGGATTTTTTATGGTTTTACATCTAACTTATATCTCCATCTTAAGCATTCATAATTTAGTTGCTTAGGGTGCACAGTAATGCAATGGTTGTTAAAGAGGGTAAATATACTGGTTTTGGAAAAAAGAAAACAGAAATTAATCTGAACATGTGCAAGATGAGTAGCTAATGTGAAGAAATGTGCATTTGTTATTTTCTTTTTTTCATTATTGCATTGCCGGTGCAATCCTAACCAACTTTCCAGCACTGACATAGCTGTGCCAATAGGCTATGTGCTGCATCCTGCTGTTGGGAGGGGGGCAGTCATGGAGGCCTCCTCAAGATAAGGGAATGCATTGCCCTTACCCCAGAACTGGAAAGTTGGTTAGGATTGTGCAATGATTTCTAGTGGGTTGTAGAGTGCTACCCAGAACTATCAACACTTCTGGGTTGCCAGGTTTTTGCAAATTATTAATGCGAAAAACCCAATTCCAGAGTGTGTGTTTTTGAGCATCAGTGAGAACACAACGCAAAAAGAAGGCTGAAAACTGACAAGCAGGGTACCCAAAACCATGCAAGTGGTTTTCTCAACAAGCTGCAGATTTCAAATTGACCTCTATAGTACAGTTTTTTCCAACATCAAAAGAAAAAGCATTTTTCCATTAAAAAAAAAAAAACATTTCTGATTTTCAGAATCTGTCTTTCCAAAGTAATCTGAAAACTACTCACAGTTCCAGAATAATAATGACGTCCATTTTGCTCTCATAGACATCATGCAGCGTAATCACATTGGGGTGCTGGATTTCTTTTAATATATTTACTTCTCGTTCAATGTCTTCCCGACTCACTCCCCGACGGCTGGATTTTGTTCTCCGTTTCTTGATAAACTTTGCAGCATACTGTCCACCTGTGCTCTTCTCACGGCACTTCCGTACTACTGCAAACTGCCCACTAAGACAACAAAAGACAGGAAGAATAGTTTTGTTCAGGTATAAAGCACAAGTCATGGTACACTCAAAAAATTCTTAACGGCAATGTGAGTAAAACTAATAACCTAAGGACCGAATTCTGAGGGCCCAAATGCCGGTGGTCTGCACGTAGTACTGGCTAAAAGTGTCCCAAACACTGCAGGGGGAGGGAGTGCTGGTGCAGTGCTGAGCTAGCACTAATTAGCGATGAGCCTCGGTGGCGAGAGGAAGGGCCACCGGCACTTCACCAGCACCGGTGACTGGTAAATGGATTCTGGGCGGGGTGAAGAGGCAGGGACAGAACTGGGTGGGGGACGGATGATCGGGCACATGTGGGGCGTGAGACTGGAGGTGGCCTCCACTGCTGGATCCTATGCCCTGCTTTGGACTGGACAGCTCAACATGGGGCTGTTCAAGGCTCTGCTAGTCAGCGAAGATTCAAATAGCTCCACTGTGGTGGCTGACACAATCAAAACAAAAAAAATCAATACATATTTTCAAGCCATTAGTGTATCTAATATTCTTAACAGTTACCATCATTACTACTACTAAGATTATACAGGCGTCCCCCCACATATCACAGACCCAGTATCAGCTTCCTGTTTCCTGTTAAAGTTCTGCCATCACTCTAGCATTCAGGCTGCCTGCCTGCTCATCTTTCTATAAGTTGCCTGCTTATAGCTTATGGCTGCTTCCTGTAAAAGGAAGAGATAGGTTTGCTCGGCTTGGCACCACCAGTAAGAAGAAAAAACAAAGGTAATGGGTGGGGGAAAGGCTTGTGGATGGCCTGGAATGTATCTTCCCCTCTCCTGTGGAGAGAGGGGGGGAACAGTATTTAGCTTTTCAACAAAAAAAATGCCCACAAAGCTATTTCAATAGAAAAACTAACTAAAGGTAGTTCCCTGTCCCAGAAAGGCTTATAATCTTTAGATAGCGCATGCACATCAGCAAACAGCCACTGGAAAAGATGCTATGCTGGGATGAACAGAGACCCTTGCTCTCTGCCCTGCTAAATATAAAAGAACTGCTACTTTAAGAGGTCTCTTGAACACTTGTTTGAATGAGTACAGTACTGCAATTTGAAGGCATCTCTTAATCTAATTATGAGCTTTTAAGACTGAAAACTACATGTACCTTTCTTCTTGAAATTAATAAGAACATTTCAAGAAGCAAGGTACATGCTGCATACAAGTCTTAAAAGCAATAATGTGTCACTATATATATTTTGATACATATATGTATCTATCTATAGAAGTTTGAAACACTGATTGCTTATATACAACTTTAATATACAGATTTCAACTGTATACTTGAACATTGCATGGTTCATTTCTTTTGAAACACTGGTTTGATTACAAAGTAAAATAAAATAAAGTAAGTGACACATACAGTGAAAGATTTGTATTTAAAATGCTGCCCATGGAGACCCTTACAAATTGAAGCGAGAGCACTTTTCCACGGTTGTGATCTCCAACTGTGGGAAGGAACCCCTAGAGCCAGTCTGATAAAGATTAACCACTACAACAGAGGCACATTAACTGTTGTACTCATTTCATTACTATGCCCCAGCACAACTCCCTGTATTGTAAACATAGGTGATGCTTGGCAAGTTACAGGAGTATAGTTTATTCTCAAGTGGTAGGGACATCATATGGTTACAATAAATGCCCAGTATACTACTTAAAACATTAAACTAGTAGTTATTCTTCCCACCCAAGATCAGATTCTTCCCACCCAAGGGCAAGATCGGATTTTTGACTGTGAAACACAAACGCGAACACTTTGCAAGAATAAGTACCCGCTTTTAATAACAGTAATTTGTTTTGTGGTGCGGTAAATCTTTGCACCAGTAGATAATTGCTACTCTAAATCTACTGTGTTCAAGACGTTTGGCATTAGTCCACCAAAGCGTTCTGTGTGTGAAAAATCATTAACCATCTTTCTGACCATTTATCCTATTATTGGAAAGCTAAATTTTTGTTTTAGTATTCAGGCTGAGAAATAATAAGCTGTTGCTTAGAATGCAGTATGAAGGAGACAAAAGGTGAGAAGACCTTTCACAAATTTACTGAAGTGCTCTACATTGCAGAACTATTATTGCTCCCCATACTGAAAGGAAATGCACACAAGCATTACTAATTACCATGAACAAGGACAATAACTCATAAGGCAGGTTTTCTACAACAATCACAGACACCAATCTCATTTTCTTACAAGTGAGACTACATCAAATTCCTCATAGAAAAGACTATCAGAAACATAGCAACTGGAGCTTTAAAAATGTATTTAATTCTATAGTGAGCCCTCATAATGAGTGGGTTTGCGATCCATGGATTTGACTTAATGTGGTCACAAGCCAATGCTGGAAGGCCTCAGAGGATCTTCTGGACACAACCAGAAGTAGCATGCAACCTTCCTGCATCTCAGAACACTGACTCTAGCCTTCTGAGAGAGACATATTTCTGGCCAGCCCTCTCCGCTGATTTAATTACCCGCAGATACTGGTATCTGTGGGGAACCCATTGTAGAGGTGGGCCTGTGATATCCACAGATTTGGGACTCATGGATTTCAGAATCCGCAGGTTTGAACCCACAGAGGAAGGGTCCATCTGGATCCTCTGAAGGTGACTGGGACTGTGCTCTAGTTCCATCCCGAGGGATGCATCACTCTGAGATGCTGAAAGATGCGGTCAGTGCTAGGTGCTATTTTTTATTCACTCTGAAGCACAGGATGAGTATCCCTTATCTGGACAGGAAGGTCCCAAGATGGTCAAGTTTGTTTGTATTCAGGAATAACTGCATAAATATAGTGAGAACTAAAGCTCCCTCTTGTTCTTTTTCATTGCTACCCTTATAGGTATTTGCTGGCCTCTGACATTTTTCAACAATGTCTGTACAAGTACACACCACAGAGCACAGACTATAACTTGCAGCCTGTACCTACATTGTATGTGGGAATGAGCACAAGATCTTCTAGTTTTCACAATACAGAAAACAAGTCTTGGAGAAAAGTGTTTCCACCTTTTTGTGGATTATTTTAGAATAATCCAGATTTCAGATGCCTGGATAAGGGGTAATCTAGCGGTATCACATAGTTGTTTTTGAGTACAACTCCAATTGGTAGGTGAAACCTTTTACGTGTGATGTAAGCACACTTTCCTACAGAGCTACCACCCGTTACCAGGTATGCTTTTCAGATCATGCGCAACATGCACATGAGGGAAATTTATTGCATGCATGGGAACAAACTGCATTGACCAACAGATGACCTCAATGGTTTGGCATAAAAGGAAGAAAGAGGTAATGGTTAAGGTGCAAACAAGATCAACTGAAAGAAGTAATGAAAAGAAATCAGTGCTGTGTTCCTTTGCCATTAATATGATTAGGCCCAAAACGTAAGAAGTTCATTGACAAGAAGAAATCCTTACAAGGGTAAAAGGGCGAATTATGGTGCAATCTAGGACAGGAAACAGATGTAGGAAATCAGGAGGGTGACCTTAGCGAACATGAGCTACTATGAAGTTCAATGTGACTTACTACTGAGTAAACCTTTAGTGTTTAGTAAGCATCAACTCCACACCAGTGCACACCATGGTTAATTTAAAAGTGAAGGGGATATTTACACACAGGAAGATGGGGCGAAGCGTGCAAATTCACACCCTGTTCTTTCAACCATATTTAGAAACAGCACAGCCGCACCAGATCCATATGTCATCAATATGCTATTGGGATAAAATAGTGATAGCTGCAGTGGTGTCATCTTCAAACGATGTTCCAGAACGCTAGGCGGGACTTACCGTCTGATTGGCTGCCCGTGTCACTGGCTGCCCGCCAGCTGTGTCACTGGCTGCCCGCCAGCCGCGCGGGCACCCCTGGCTTTGGAGGGGGTGCCCGCTTGCCTGGGGGGGGGCGCGCCAGGTGCCTGGGCAAGCAGCGGAGGGGCGCGCCAACCAGAGGGAGCCCGCACGGCGGGCAGGCAAGCAGCGACATGTCATGGACAGCCTGTAAATCAAGCGGTAAGTTCCACCTAGCATTCCGGAACTTCATTTGAGGATGACACCACTGGATAGGTGTCATTATACACCTCAACTAAGAGTAATCAACTGATGTACAAAGAAACAACTGAACACAACAAAATAATCAGTGCAATAATTGTTGGATAATGCTTACCTTGAGTAGGGTGTAGAGAATGTGTGGGAAACACATCACAAGACACACCACTAATTTAAATTACTGGAATTTCAATACCTCCCAATTCCCAAAGCTACACATTACAACACACTTAAAAGCACACTAAAATAAAAACATAAAACATTATCCTCAAAAACAATACTTGTGCACAATTACTATGTTAAATGCTTTAAAACAGTGTTTCCCAAACTGTGGGCTAGGACCCACCAGTGGGTCACAAGCTGATTTTTGTGGGTTGCAAAAGTTTTGGAATACTGGGGGGCGGGGAGACTTTCCAAGCACCCTTATCCAGTTTGCAGAGGAAAATTGTTAGCTGGAATGCTAACCTGTGGTATGGGTATGAGGCAATCTTCTGATGTCCAAATTGAAGTTTCAAGCTTTCTGATTTTTTCTAGTAATTGACATGCCATTAAAATAAATATTAACATGCCCATTCTGCATTTGCACATAACTTGCACTTTATAATGTCATCACATTTAAATCATTCTTACTGAAAGTCTGATAAATGTATTTTTTGTCAGTTTAGATTACTGCATATCTTGGATGGTGCATCACCACTTAACCAGAACATGCTGGTTACAAAGTCTGATAATCTAAGAATACTGTGTAAATAAGAACAAATCTTGTGGTACTGTGACTCAAGTCAACTTTTGTATGTAATTTGTTTCCAGTTACAGGGTCATACTTGCAAATAATTCCTGCAGCTAACTGCATGAAGACAAATATGCGACTGTGCAAGCGCATGGAAAAGTTCCACATCGTATATCTTTCCACTATCCATTCTGCCAGAAAAATGCCCGAAGGAACTGCTCCACAAGGTGAGGGTAAGATCAGTTTACCTACTGTCGAAGTCCTTTGCAATCCCTTCGTGACATTTTGTCAAGTATTTTACTGATAAAAATCACTGTTTGGTTCGGGCCGAACAGGTGCTGGCTGTTAAGTGGTGGAACAAATTTTGCTTCTGCTGGAAGCCACCTTGAGCCTATGACAAGTAGGACAGCTGAAACAAACAAGTTCCTAGATGAAGCGATAAACAAGCGCCCACATTTGGTTACATTTTCCTATACACCAACCTACAGAGCCCTGCTGCCAAGTTCTGCTTGCTAGTTGTAACTGCTTTTTTTGGAAGTTTTATACATACTCAGACTCAAGCCAGATCAGATTTCATAAGCTGACAAAGAAACAATGAACTCAGTTCAAGTGCTGGCTGTCCTAGGAGATTTGTAACCAGATACAGAAAACTAGCATTTTATGTTCAGAATGTGGCATAAAAGAAACAAAACAGTTTTAAGTTCTTTATAACATAGAGTGCAACAAGCAAACTGAAATTTACATTTTACCTGCAAGGATATTAAGAACGAACCAACTGCCAATTGTTTTTTATTTTTCCTTTCTCATAAATAATGTATCTAGTTAGCAGAAAGGAAATCCAATTTTACACTTCTTACGAACAATACAGCTAATGAGTCTGTCTGACAAAGTGCCAATAGAGTAGGGCAGTGGGCTCAGTGAAGGAGCCCCAGGTTTACTCCTTGGTCAGTTGGAAGCAGAGGTAAGATAGATGCTGGTCTGAAAATTGAGAGACCCTCTGCCATCCAGCCCAACTGGAGTAAGTCCAGAGAAGAGCAACAAAGATGATCAGGGGGCTGAAAAACAAGTCCGATGAGGAAAGGTTGAGGGAACTTGGTATGTTTAGATTGGAGAAGAGAAGACCGAGAGGGGATAAGATAGCACTCTTCAAATACCCGAAGGGCTGTCATAAGGACAAAGGGACACATTTGTTCTCATCTGCCTTTGACAGTAGAACTAGGTCAAATGGGTACAAACTGCAAGACAAGAAATTCAGGTTGGACATCAGGAAGAATTTCTTTATAAGGGTGGTTCGACAGTGGAATAGATTATCAAGGGATGTACTGTCATAGATTCTTTCTCACTGGAGACCTGTAAAAGCAGAGGCTTGACAGCCACCTGCTGGAGATGTTCTAGGAGAATTTCCTGCTAGAGGCAGGGGGTTGGACCAGATGACCTTGTAGGTCCCTTCCAACACTATGATTCTATGATCTGCCAGTCACTGCAGACAATATACAGGTTCAGCCTGCTTATCCATGGATTCCCACTCTTTTAATTAGTCAGCACCCAGAGCTCAGCAAAGAGAAAGAAGAAACCAAGTTCCCACTCTTCAGTGGCTTGGTACAAGGGACTGGTGGGGTATCCTCTGCCCTAAATCACTGAGACCGCCTCAAAGACTTCCAGGCTTGGTGTGGACTTGTGCAGTATGGCTGCCTAAAAACAGATGCGAAAACTGGAGATCCGTTTGCCTTCCAAGGGTCAAGTGTGCCCAAACCAGATGATTTGGGTTTCAGCATCCATCATCTGCAGGTTTCGGCATCCATGGGGGTTCCGGGAATGGAGCCCCGCAGATGCTTGAGGCACAGCTGTACAGAGCTAGAGGGACCAGTCTTGCTCAAATCAATGCAGCTTCCTATGTTTCCATGCACATATCATTTAGAAACACGTTAAAGTAGGCCTGCAAAACAACGTAAGATTTGGCCAACGGCAATCCCTTGTCTGTGCCAATTCCATAGTTTGTGGCCATTTCCCACATCTTTCTACGAACACTCAAGGCACTGCCAAGCCTACAAAAAGTAATAGAGAAGATGGGAGAGTGGCTGCTCCACTTGTCTACATGATTCTTCCTCTCCCTTCTCTCCACGATTATGTAGTCAGCACCAGCAGTTTAAAACTGGGAATTACGATTACCCTTGATGATCTAGTTGAACTTTGAAAAGTTCTCTAAAACCTCAAAATAAATAGAGGCAAAAACTGTTTTATTTGAGGTGGTGAAATAGCTACTAAAATCAGAATGGAACACACGAAATCTGTGCCAATGAAAAAGTTTTCCTCTTCTTCAGCATCAGAACTATGAGAAATGGCTAGAGGTCTCTCTCTCCCTCTCCCCGTGAGTGAGTGAGTGAGTGAGTGAGTGAGTGAGTGAGTGAGTGAGTGAGTGAGTGAGTGAGTGAGTGAGTGAGTGAGTGAGTGAGTG
>JAJKFI010000001.1:23037942-23140979 GCA_029204185.1 Lerista edwardsae | reverse complement strand
GTGAGTGAGTGAGTGAGTGAGTGAGTGAGTGAGTGAGTGAGTGAGTGGTGTTCCTCAGCAAGCAACAGCCCAGCTAATGGCAGGGTATATTTCTGGAGTCTGAAAATTCAAGAAGGAATTGATTACAAGTCTACAGGGATGCACACAAGAAACAGATGCTGAAATTTCTAGATTGGTAGTTTCTGAAGTTGTGTTTACTAATTAGGCTGCAATCAATTGTAAGTATTTATCATATCTACTCGTGTGTGTGTGTGTGTGTGTGTGTGTGTGTGTGTGTGTGTGTGAGAGAGAGAGAGTGAGAGAGAGAGAGAGAGAGAGAGAGAGAGACATTTATAATCGTATTTATATACAGAGGCTGCAAGACCAGAGTCTTTCATTGATGCTATAATGTAAAACAAATTCCGGCAAGAAAAACTAGATCCAAAAATATTGCTAATTATGAACTCTATTTTCTTAAATGCAGTTGACTCAAGAGTGTGATGGTCATATGAATTAATATCAACTTATGTTTCAAATGTTAACATTTCTTTTGAAATCTGAATCATTAAGTGCTTGACTGAAGCAGGAAAAAACAACATAATAGCATAATGGGAGAATCCAAGAATTGATTCAAATGCTGAGCCTTGATCTAAGAACCTTGATTTTATAACATTAATGTGAAATTATTTGGCTTGCATATTTCTTCTCTCGCATATTAACAAGCATGAGCCTTATATTTTTAGAATATTGATATGTCTTGGTACAAGCAGTCCTAGATTCCTTCCTTATTAGGTGCCTTGGTTACCTTGTGACAAGAAGATTACTCTTGCATCATTTAACTTCTCACTAGTCATATCGGCTCTCCAACGCAAAAATGAGATACAAGAAGAAAAGGGGACTGAATAAATAGTTGTGTATTATTCCTGTAGCTGTTGCATCACCTCAGAATTTTGTAACACTGGCAACTTCTTCCCTTTGCAAGCACAAAATTAAACTGAACAAATGAAAAGAAACACAGGACCACATAACAGACGCTATCTATGTAATGCTCTTTCCTAATGAAATACAAGGCAACTGCTTTTCTACATCAATATCATAAGTGTGCAAGCCAGAAGAACAAGGGAGCTATGAGATTTCCCTGAATTCTCTTTGTACAAGGAAAAAAAAGAAGACATGAACTGATAAAAAAAATCACTCCAAGAACAAAATTACTTCACAAATGCATTAGTATTTTTTTCTTACTGTATAAAAACTGAATTATCTTTAACATAAGATATTATAGCTTTCAAATAGCTAAAAATGCAGCTAAACAGCCAGCACATGGAATCAATGTTTATATCTGGAATTTTTAATCTAGAGATTTTATTATTGCATTTTAACAATTGTGAGCCACCATAGAAGGCTTTGAATCTGGGACTAAAACAGAACGAGTTTCACTGAATTGTCATCGCCACAAAGGACTTTAAAATCATTTATTGTTGTTGTTGTTGAGGAAGTTGGAAACCTCTTGGAATTGTTCTTACTATATTTAGTCCAACTATGGCCAATCACATGATGGACAATTAACATGACTACAAGCTACAATCGAGCAAGTGTGAATACAAAAGTTTCTGTTCTCTTTTTCACATCTCATTTGCTTCTAGTGTTCTGCAAAATGACTTCAGATATTTTTGTGCCTTGCGTATTATCTTTGCGTCAAGTCTAACCATGAGGCCAGCTAGTCCTCTTAAAATAAAACTAAAGAAGATCTAAGAAATGCCCAGGAATTCTGGAGAGTACTTGAATTGATTCAAATTAATTCAGAGTATGTGTATCACTTTAAAAACATTTACTGCGTATATGCACTTCTTAATACATTTCTGCTTGTTTACGATCAAACTGAAAATAGAGACATTTCATTTTGTCCCTGCTCACCCCAGTAAACACACGGGAAGTGGTATGGGCGAAATGGTCCACTTTCATTAAACAGTTACAGAAAAGGAAATGTGAGACTCAGAGTAATAAAAGAAAGATTTTCTGTAGTGTAGCAGTTGATTAAACAGAACGGGTGGAAGTTGATTGCTAACCCTCAGGCTGGGCATACCCACGCTGACTCCAAGTTCCACCCTTATGCCAGAGTAGCATGAACTTAATTATGGTCAACTTGGTAAGGGGCAGAGGCAGCTGGACTACACAAGACTGTCCCAAGCCTCAAAGCCTTTGAAACTGTCTCAGATCTAGGGGATACACCACCAGCCCCTTATGGCAGCAAGCTACTTTGGAGTGGGAACTGGATTCCTACCCTGTCTTTGCTAACCTCTGGGTGCACACAGAGGAGTCTCCAGTTCAAACCTCATGAGATGGGGAGATGGGCAAAGATGATCTGCATGCAATTAGCACTACGGAGATCAGAATGATGTTGTTATTCAGTCATTAAGTCGTGTCCAACTCTTCGCGACCCCATGGACCACAGCACGCCAGGCCTCCCTGTCCTCCACTAGCTTCCGGAGTTCACCCAATTTCATGTTCATCGCTTCAGTGACACTATCTAACAATCTCATCCTCTGCCACCCCCTTCTCCTTTTGCCTTCCATTTTTCCCAGCATGAGGGTCTTTTCTAAAGAGTCCTCTCTTCTCATGAGGTGGCCAAAGTATTGGAGCTTCAGCTTCAGGATTTGTCCTTCCAGGGGGCAATCAGGCTTGACTTCCTGGAGGATTGACCAATTGGATCTCCTTGCAGTCCAGGGGACTCTCAAGAGTCTTCTCCAACACCGTAATTTGAAAGCATCTATTCTTCAGCGCTCTGCCTTTCTTATGGGTCCAGCTCTCACAGCCATACATTGCTACTGGGAAAACCATAGCTTTGACCTTTATTGACCTTTATTGGCAGGGTGATGTCTCGGCTTTTTATTAAGTTGTCTAGGTTCGCCATAGCTTTCCTCCCAAGAAGTAAACGTCTTTTAATTTCATGGCTGCAGTCACCATCTGTGGTGATCTTGGAGCCCAGGAAAATAAACTCTGTCACTGCTTCCATTTCTTCCCCTTCTATTTGCCAGGAAGTGATGGGAGTGGTTGCCATGATCTTAGTTTTTTTAATGTTGAGCTTCAAGCCAATTTTGGCACTTTTCTCTTTCATCAGAAGGTTCTTTAGGTCTTCCTCACTTTCTGCCATTAGAGTGGTATCGTCTGCATATCTGAGGTTGTTGATATTTCTCCCAGCAATCTTGATTCCAGCTCGTGAATCATCCAGCCCAGCCTTTCTCATGATGTACTCTGCATATAAGTTGAACAAGCCGGGTGACTGTATACAGCCTTTACCAATTTTAAACCAATCAGTTGTTCCATGTCCAGTTCTAACTGTTGCTTCCTGGCCTGCATACATGCTTCTCAGAAGACAGATAAGGTGGTCTGGTACTCCCATCTCTTCAAGAACTTGCCACAGTTTGTTGTGATCCACACAATCAAAGGCTTTGGCATAGTCAATGAAGCAGAAGGAGATCAGAATACCAGTACTCTAATAATCCTATTTAAAAATTATAGCCATCCTGGTAGTTTATACATATAACCATTCAGTGAACTGACTGTTACAAGACAGATAAATCAATTGCTCCTCCAAGTCTGAAGAGGAACAAAGAATTTAATTATTAAAAATTGACGGAATGCTCTCTGCAAACAGACTTTATGAAGGGAAAGACTGTAACCTCTCAGCATTTTTCAAAGACAGCATATAAACAGAAAAATGTCAGACTCTGGTTTACTGTTTTTGTGCTGTGTAATCTGATTTTTCATGGTAATCATAATCAAAGCTGCAAATAATGAAAAATCATTTCTCAAGAAGTCACCACTGTGCATTGAGTTAAGCACAATGTGGGTACAGTCACTCCTCCCCATAAGAAGATAACACACCCATCCAGCTCATGTGCAGCTACAACATTCTGAAGATCCATTTTAGGCTACAAGGGTGACAACTACATTTGTCACCAGATGCAAAAGGACATGTTATAGGAATTCCAAATTGACCTATGTAGATAAATATTGTTTCGCTTTGTTGTTCTCAGAAGTATGAGCAAAAAAGCATGAGAGCATAACAAGTGCATCCGGCAGAACTCTGACAGCCAGGAAAATGTTTGAGAATAACTATGAACAACAGCTTTACTACTTCCTATGTAGCTATCAGTCATGGATCAACCTTTTCATTCTTAATTAAGGCTCATTTAGTTATGACATCTTGTTCGCATAGAGTCACATAGCTTTGATCTAGTCAGCATATTTGGCTCGTTGGCATATTTGAGAATTTGGACCATTTTGGCTATCATTTGTAGTTACCACTTCCAGTCACTAACAACTAGCACCAGAAATAATATAATTTTCTCCCTATTATAATGCATGAGTACCAAGATTTCAATTAACCTTTTAAAAAAACCTGACTGGCTGAGTAGCAACAGTGAAAGCAGTTTTATTATCCCTGCAGACTTGTCAAACTAGGAATGCTGCACTGCACTCCCCAAAAGCACACACCATTTAAGAAGTATGACAAACAACTGGCATTTATTAATTCGTAACGAAAAAACAGCATATTTGCCTAATTTCATTATTTGTTTGGTGCTTCTGTTGTACTGAAGCAATAGAAGATAACAGAGATGAATGCACAAGGTGTGTCAGTACAAAATGTAAAGCAAATTTGACAGAAGGCAAATTTGAATGTGGTTTTGTCAGAGACCAAGTGGTAAGAAGGTATTTTCATAACAGCAACAGATGATGGTGCAGGTTACAATTATAATATACTGAAGAGTCACACCTAAATAAATTAAAAGTGAGGGTGAAGAAACAAAACCCACTAAATTGTTTATATCACAGAAGAATATCAAGGAAATAAAGAGGAATGTGCACACTTTGGGACTAAAACTCCCGTGCTGAACTCAAACAACCACCGCTATGCAAATATATCCACATCTGCTGTGAATACACGTGAGCTGCAAGACAAGTGAAGGCTTAAAAAGACAAAAGATTTATGTTATTTTTAAGAACATAGCCAGTGCTTAAGTAGTATTTTCTCATATATTTCTAGGCACAGTAAAATTTCTAGGCATCCGAATTACTAGATGCCTCAGATCTTTACGGTGGTCAATATAGTGATATTTAATAATGACATCCTAGTTGCACAATAAATAAATGTATTTGAAGTGGCAGATTAGATTCTAAACCAGTGATGGCGAACCTTTTGGGCTCAGCATGTCCAGACTTCAGAAAATGCTTAGCTTGACTCTGCTGGTGTGTCAACCCCCCTCCCAAACAAAAGAGAAACAATTCTTTATATTCATTTCTACAAACCAAAAATACAGTGCAATCAAGTGCGATGCTATATATATTATATAAGGAAACATCAAATAATTACAAAAATGAAAAAATGAGTAACACAAACTCCGTTTTTGTCAGGGGTTGGTGAATGCTGGTGTGTCACCCCAAACGTTGTGGTGTGTCACCTTTGACACACGTGTCATAGGTCCGCCATCACTTCTAAATCATGTTAGAACTACGAGTGTTGAATGAATTGAACGCAGTTTAGTGGTAAATATAAATAAATAACTGGAAGAAAAAGTAGATTTACTATTTGTGTCCCACTGTATCCGCAGGGGATACATTCCCACTCCCCCTGTTGATACTGAAACCACAGATAAACAAACCCTACTTCAGAATGCCAGGTGCAAGGAAATGGCAACAGGATGCAAGCATTTTGCTGTCTTATGTGCTTCCTGAGGCACCTGGTGGGTCACTGTGATACAGGAAGCTGGACTAGATGGGCCTTTGGCCTGATCCAGCAGGGCTTCTTATGTTCCTATACAGGCATGCCCTGTATGTATACAGGCATGCCAAGCAAAAAAGGTATTTGCTTGGTTCCGTTCCAGACTCCCCCATGGATATTTGAAACCATGGATACTGGGGACGCCTTTTTAAAGATAGGGAAACATAAGTGGTTTTGCTGCAGCAAGGTGAAAAAAAAAGATTAATGTTCCCCTAGCTTTTGAATAGGCGTCCTGGTATCCATGGATAACTTAAACCGTAGATACCAAGTCAGTGGATACTGGGGCATGTCTGTACGTACTGTGGCAACGAGTGTTGTTTCTCTTGTCACTTCCTTTACAGTCCTTTTCATTTGCAGACCTTCCTTTTACAGAATGCTAACATAAGGTGGTAAGAAACACTCAGCCAGAATTTTAGAGGAGGGAGTCAGCAAGAAAGCTAACAGAAAGCACACAGCTTCCTGCTAGTATTCTGGCTGTCTCCCTCTTCCAGTGTTTTGGTTGACTGCTTCTCATGTTCCTCCTCTAGTGCTCAGTAACAGGAACGGCTGCAAAGACAGATTATGTACAACAAGTGCAGGGGGGTTAAGCAAAACCATGAATAAAGGATCCACGAATATGGGGAGGGTGCCTCTATTTAAATTGGACTAAAAAAATGTATTACTGCAACTCTTAGAAAAAATAGATCCTGGTAAATGACATCTTAATGTAATGAAAAAAAAGCAAAGCACATAATTATAGGGTTGTAATCTAAGTTTAATAAATTACAACTAACTTCTTTAGGATGCAAGCATTACAGTTTTACAGCTCAATCCTAGGGGCCACTCATTAGTGAACAGGTGGCCTACTGGGAAGGTATCCAGTGATTTTATTACCCCCACCAGTGCATGCTATACATGCTCCAACAGTGCAGTTGTATGGTGAAAGACGGTGGGTGATAGGATTGGGCCATTAGTCACTTAGAATGAAGCACCATGGACATTTCTTTCAAAACAACCATTATGGACCAGCAAGGAGTCTTTATCAGAGAAATACCTAAAAGAACCATCACCACAACACTGAGACTGTATAATACATTACAAAATTAAGACTGCAGAACATTCCAGTATAATTATAAAACTGGTACCAAAGATGCCATTTTAATATGAAGCAAAATACTTGCTGTGTTTTGTATACTCTACTCTGCACAGCACCATGTTGATATGGCGAGAACAATTTTATATAGCACTGTGCAAAGCATTTCACGGATTATTTTGATGCAGCCCTTATAACAACCCTGTACATTACCATTAAGTATTATTTTTCCCATACTGTGCCTGGGGAACAGAGGTTGCAAAGGACTGATTTGTGCAAAGCCACCAGATGAGCTTATGACAGATGTGAGGTTTGAATGGGGAAGTTCTAATTCACAGTTCAATCTTTAAATCACTATACTTCTTGGAAAATTATAAAAATTTGGGCGCAATTCTAACCAACTTTCCAGCACTGACATAGCTGTTCCAATGGGGCATGTGCTGCATTCTGCAGTGGAACAGTAGTCACTGAGATAAGGGAATGTTTGTTACCTTGTCTTGAAGCTGCATTGCCCTTACCCTAGTGCCAGAAAGTTGGTTAGGATTGCGCCCTTTATCTCAAAAGAAACTAGAATGGCTGAATAGTTTAACTTAATTATTTAATCATACCCTCACAGACCTACTTTGACCTATTCCTCTGGCATATAATATAATTTTATTATGAAATCTCATTAGACTGTGTTAATGATTAGCACTACCAAATTATTCTGGAGTTCATGATGGACAGAGATACTACAGTATAATAAAACTGTTCTTTTATTATGATTATATTGTACACATTCATGTAAATTTATTTATATCCAGTGAATTTCTGCAAATTGGTCATCTAAAGAGAAGGATTTCTAGAAAGGACCTTTGTTTTCTCCATGAATTCAGTGTTAGTAGTGGAATTAATGGATTAAGAAGCATAAAAACATGCAGTCATCATCTTGCTCCAAAAAGAACTTCCTTTGCTTCCTGGATTTAAAAAATGACATTTAACATCAAGTGTAATTATTTTACTATACTTTAAGGGTGAAAGATAAAACCCAAGCAGTGTAGTTACTTTAGGGTTCACCTGGTGCTAATGTGGCTAGCATTGGTCTATACATGATAAATGCTCCAAAAAAAATTGAACAAGAATACAGCTGCTAATTATCCCAACCATTGTGTGGTGATCCCTGTTCCTTTCCCAGGTCTGCTGATGGGAGGAAGGCTGGGGACAGTTGGGTGTACAGGGCCAAATGAGCAAGTCCCATAGCTTTCCTATCTGCCATTAAGCAGGAACAGACAGCACATGGAAGGGAGTCTCCTGCTTGACTGCAACTCCTGGAGTGCAATGGACAAATTGACACGCTGAGTTCTAGAAACAGGAGGCATCGAAAGAGGCTTTCTTGGCTGCTGTTTGGTTCAGTGATTGGACCATTACAATGAAGCAGTGGCCAAGCCAATATCCCTCCTACTCCTTCTGCCTCCAATTCCTGGCTTAGGTTGACAGGCAATCGCCATTTTTACTTGACAACAAAAGCCAATGCAAAATTGTGGACCTGGGAATAAACACATGGTGACTTTCAGTTCTTATGATTCTATATAACTTGAAAAATATTATCTTACAAGCAAATTTTCTAATAACTTGGAGTCATAGTTGACTTAAACTGAAACATGGGCATGGGGTAGAAGGAAACAGATTATTTGTGAATCAAGTAAAAAGTAGATTTGCTCTTCTATTTCAGGAGTAGATGAGCAAATATAGTTTCTTTTCTACCAATATTTCAATTTAAGATTAAACAAACCAATAATCCAGCTTTGTTGCATTCTGTACTTTGCCATAATAACAGCATGCTAAGAACTAGTGAGTATAAGCAGCAACAGGAAGCCTCAAAACAAAATGGAAGTTACAATTCTCTACTGAAAATTTACTAAACCTTTTTAGAACCTTACATGAACAGAAGAGCTGTTTGCATGAGTAGAATTAAATCCCTTTTTTTGCTAGAGAGGCCTTGCATTCATGGACTGCTCTTTCATCGACAGAAGCATTGCTTTGGATATACCCTACAGTTTTAAAAAGACTTTCTGCCCTTTCTAAACAAAAGCCAACATATAAATGATCTGTTGATCTTCTTTTCAAATGGAATGTTAAAGGTAAGACGGACAACACAGCACCATATGAGCACTTTGTAAGCCACGTTGGGCATTTGCTTTAGCAGGGGAAAGGCGGGATACAAATTTGTTTAATACACCATAATTTATATAATTATTTATATAATTATTAATTTATTATTTATAAATTAATATAAACTCAATAATGAGAGGAATGCATGATGTAGCTGCTGGAAAACATTTTGACGTTTTGCTATAATTCAGATTGTTAGGTCACCCCATTTCCTTGAGGGATAAGAAGTTCCAAAAATGCAGCACTCCCCAGGTTCTTACATCCTTTGAAGAAGAGATTCAGGAGACCTGCAGTGTTTTTGTGGTATCTGCTTTATTTACAAATATACCAATTGAACCTTTAGATTGAGATAGCAAAACAGTCCTTCAATGGTTTCTGCATTGAACACCCCTGCAGGATACCTGTAAAAAGGTAAAGGTTTCCCCACAACCGAATGGTCTAGTCATGACCGACTGTAGGGGGCAGTACTCATCTGTTTCTAAGCCAAAGAGCCGGTGTTTGTTCTAGGACAAGCTTCCGTGGTCATGTGGCATGACTATATGCCAAGGCACAAGGAACACCTTCCCACTGAAGTGGTACCTATTTATCTACTTGCATTTTTAGGTGCTTTCGAACTGCTAAGTTGAAAGGACCTGGGACAAGCGACAGGAGCTCACTCTGTTGCATGGTCTCGAAGTGCCAACCTTCCGGTCAACAGCTTGGCAGTTTAACCTCCAGTGCGACCACGTCCCTACTTGTACTTCATGGTAATTCTCCTGAAATCCAATACATTCCATACTTGGGCTGTCTTACATTCCATTTCCAATCTTTGTCTCAGAATACACACTTCTGAAGAACTACCACACTGTAGTTCTTCCTTGGTTCTTTCTTCTTCCCACCACAACCCTTTTTTTTGGGGGGGGGGGCAATGGGATGAGTCAGGTCAACTCATACCTAACCTATCCAGTCAGATAGCTGTTACCTGGAGTCAGACCAAGCTTTCCAGCGGAGGCTCTCCTTTAGGAATGTGTCCTTGACCATTACCTGTTAATGACCTTTTGGTTAATCCTGGGCCAAAGTCTGAATGTCAAACTAACTTCAAATACTGAACTCCAATTTTGCAACAGTACATTTCAGGGCCATTGAACACCTGCACTTACTATAAATTCAGATGCTCAGTACTGAAGAACACAAATTAAACTCTGACCATTAGTTGTCCAAGAAGCACCTTGAATATATTTGTTCTTGATGGCATTACAATGGATGGAAGGCAGTTGAACTAGACCAGAAGTTATGGGTCTCCTTCTGTTACTGCATGTGTTCTTGCCTGCTTTACAGAAGCACAACAGGCAGTTCTGAAACTTCTTAGCACCAGGACCCACTTTTTAGAATGACAGTTTGTCCAGGACCCACTAGAAGTGATGCCATGGCCTCAAGTGCTGTCCTTATGAACCAGAGCCTGCTGCTTTTCTGAGAATGCAGCAATAAGTTGGGCTATTTCTCAGTCATTTTTCAGTAGCAAAGTCCTAAAGGGAAAAAAAAGCCTACTTACAACCTTGACACAAGCAAAACAACCACACAGCTCTCCCCCTTTCCAGCATCCCACCTTCTCACTATGGCTGCTCTAGGTCTGCTTTGTGACCTACCTGAAAATGGCTCACAATCCACAGGTGGGTCCCGACCCACAGTTTGGGAACCACTGATTCTGTTCTGCAATTTGGTTTTATTTAATGTCTGTTGTATAATGCTTATTATATTTATTTTTTGGTAATTATATTTTCATTTTATCATGCACTGCTACACAGAGTGCTTTGTAGAAAGGTGAAATACTATATACATCAAATTATCTGTTGAGAAGAATTCAGGAGAACAGACTATTATAAAAGGGGAAAACGGTATCAAGTGCAGTTTCAAAGTACAGTAGGTTTGCCATTCCTGGGTTGAGAAATCACAAGGGGAGAGGAAGGGGCTGTATGTAGGTCAAACTACAAAGAACATGCGATAGCTAACATAACAGAAAACTATCTTCCAAGACAAGTCTATGGAACAGTGATACTAAATACTTATCTGCCATTACCCTGCCATGAATTGGTACCCTGCCCTGAGACAGAAAAGCAGGAGGAGAGAAAGGAGCAGGATTGAAGAGCAATAATACTTTTTGCTAGCAGTGTTTGGGTAATGGTTGTAGGCAACAGCGAGACAAACTGTAGCAAGGTGGAAAAAAGGCAGGAACATGCTGTGCAATCCATGCAGTTGACAGCTGCCCACAGATTTTTAGGTAGGTATGTCCTCAGTTCTCTCAGTCTAAGGCTGCAATTAAATTATGTTCCATTGACCTCAATAAGACCTCCTTTTGATTGGGCATACATAAGACTGTACTGTACAATTAGCCAACAAATGATGATGTGGCAACACATGAAATGTCATTGCCAGTCAAGACACTAGTTTGGGATAGCATCCAGGCAAGTGAGCAAAAGAGAACTAGAATATAAAGGTAGAGCTTGGAGAGGTCTTTGGCCAAAAGCAATTGCATAGTGAATCAAACCATGGTTTGACTGTATATTAGGAAACATGATTTGTTCTCTGGCTCCTAAACTTGGGTTATGACAAAGCTTGGTTTAGTGCAATGCCTGAACTAGGCCTGTGTATATTGCCGAGAAGTTTCTGGGCTGAAACTAAAAATCCTTTCAGCAAGAAATGCTCATACTCCAACCCCTTTCTTCAGGACTAAGGCTGTCTTCCTAAACACACTTACTGGGAAATAAATCCTAAAATAAATTGAACTTTCTGTAAAGATGCTGAGTTTTGCTTTGCAAGTCTCCCAAGTTCAAATGTTTCTTCTGGAATAAAGTATCATGCATACAGAATGTATCCACAATACAAAACAGATACTAGCTTTCTCATCCAAGCCCATCTTTCTTTGCACGTCTGATCAATGTCAAAGAAAAACTCTGCAGTTGTCAATTCATTCCCTCAATAAATCTTTTCAAGGAACTTTTACTCTGTTCATAATAAAACATATCATTCACTCCCAGAATCAGAGGACAACATAACCCTGTCAAAAAGTATAACAGTGACAAGGACACTATATATGAAAGAAAGTTTCGGGCAACTGCACAGCAACTGACAGCAGCAATTTAGATCTCGTACTGATACAGTTAATTCACTCACTAGAAAACATGACTTATAAAAAAAGAACTTATGGCTACAGGCTTAGTTGATCAGATGTAGGGAACAACCATGATCACAGCAACTAAGCAATTAGGTCAAGCACTGCTCTTTAAGTTAATTCTGAGCTAGATGAAGAGCACGAAATGCCTGAGAAGGACTTATTCCCATCATCCTAACTTTTGCAAGGCTTCCAGCAATAGTAATTAGCATTTTAAATACTTTATTCAAAGAAGAGACACAATTCTGACTCCAAACATGTAAACAAAGTGTGCTTACTACCACTGTCCAATAAGCCAGGGGATAAGAAGCTGCTGCTTATGAGCTGTGTGCTATTCTTGTACTGTTAAAAAGCAGTTTCTGAAAAAAGGGTCTCTTAATGGGAGAGAAATACTGTACATGGTCTCTTAATGGGAATTAAATTCCCAGTGTGTATACAGGATTGAAGGGCCTGTTTTTTTCCTCAGCTACTGAGAAAGCGAACAAAGGAAAATTCCTGTTTAAACATAGCTCCTAGGGGCTTTCAAAGTCCTAGCTCAAAGAATGGAACATCCTGAGCCATCAGACAGAATGTAACCATTGTGCCCCTTGCCTTATTTCTTCACGACTGGCCTTATCCATCTTCCTCCCTCACATGCTATACAACAGTGGTTCTCAAACAAAGACGGTAACCCACTATGTAGAATGGCACTCATGTTGGGACCCACCAGAAGTGATGTCATTAACCTGGGAGTGATGTCATAGCTGGAACTGACATCAACAGGAAGTGCTGTCATTGTGACATAATGACACCTCTGGTATATAAACTGGCATTTTTCCACTGCAAGAATCACAGCAACTAAGCAATTAGGTCAAGCACTGCTCTTTAAGTTAATTCTGAGCTAGATGAAGGGCATGAAATGCCTGAGCAGAGACAAATGAAGACTTATTCCCATCATTCTAACTTTCCTAAACAGCCTAACATCATAACCAAGAAACGTGACAATCAGTAGTAATGGGAAGAGAATGGTCATCCATAAATGCCATTAGTAGTAGGAAAAGAGCCAAGTAGGAACAGTGGTCTAACAGTAAAAGAATGGAAAGGGAAAATGACAAATTCAAGGGATTTCAATAACAAAATAGGATTAGGAGTTTTAGCTACTAGCTGCAGAAATGATGCATGAACGCCTGGCCTACCAAGAATTTTCTTTTATATATATGGTGAAATTGTAACAGTATGGAATATTGACATAGCGGGATGTATTAAAGATATAATTGGTGGTGAATTCCAAACACCACCTTTAATCTTTTTATTAGTGTATCCCACAAATCCTTGGTGACTAATAGATAGCAAGACTATTAGCTCAATCACAGATGCAAATCTCTTTACCATCAATTAATATTCAGAGTATAAAACTTGTTTTCCTATATCAGCACTGAATACCCACAAGTCTTAAAGGAACATACATATGTAACAGGTGTAGATTATTTGAAAACATTTGAGCTCCATTTATTATTAGAATTAATAAACATCAGGCAATAACCAAAATATATTAACTCTGATCCAATGATAACTTTTTTGGTATCATGTATTGTCTACGCTCTATATTTACTTGTCTCATTCAGAAGAAAATTTATTGGTATATGAAAATACTAAGCAATATATTTTGATGCTTTAACTTAATTATTAAATAATTACCAGAGTTTTGCTACCATAGGTACTAGCTTGAACATCTTACATTTGATAGTTTGCCCATCATCTACTGTTGTGGCTACTGACAGAATATTATTTGCAGTTTTAAGGAATCCCAGCCATAAATGCTATGTTGTACACTAACATTGGGACAAAGTTTATATTTTCATTGGAATATACTGTCAAACTAAATGAAAGAGACAAAAAAATTTTCTCTTCATCTCTCAGATCTACATTTAATTACTTAGAACAAAAGCCACCGAACTGTCAAGAGAAACATATATACTTATGATGAAGACACCTCCACTTTGAAGCTACTGGCTTAGAAAAGAGGAAGTGAAAGGAAGTTCCTCTAGCGAATGCCAAATAAAGCACTACTGATAGCTAAAAAACATTCAAGAACATTACACTTTAAGTGTCTTTTACGTATTCCTGCAACAGCATGGGAACGGCAATAGGTTGGGAAAGGCCATACAATTTGGCCATACCTATGTGTTTCTGGTATTTGCACACATATAGTAGTTCAAGGTTGCACAATGGGAACCTGGCTGCATGCACACACAAACGGGATCTTAGCTACTATGTACTATGAAATCCAATTTTTAAATTCAGGTCAATGTTTTGAGTAGTAAGGCAGATGATCATGCTAATGATCTAAGCACACCAGACAGCCCACCCACACTGCAATTCTTCCAGCTGCCTGGGTGGGAACAGTACTTCAGGGCTATTCTACCTACATGGTTGCTCAGCAGCCTGATGCTTAGAATTGAGAAGAAAAAGCTGATGAAACCACAGCAATTCTCCCTGCGAATTCAAAAATTCAGTGCTCTCCATTATTAACAATGGTCTCCTTCCTAATAGGACCCACATGACAGGCATCAGTAAGACAGCACCAGATGAATTCATACTGCAGTATAGACATTCATGACGTTCCTATCAGCTGCACAGGTATCCAGGACAATCACTTCAACTTTCACATAGCTTTGAACTCTCTCCAAACATGAATGTTGGACACAGACTGATTCCTGTCTAGAAATTTACAACCACAATGCCCCTGTTCAACGCTTCAGAGCAGTGGTTTCCAACTTTGTTTCAATGGCCTACCCCTTGGCAGCCCATTTCCATAAATTGTACTCCGCATACTAGCTAAATATTTGTAATTAATCTAGTTGCTGTTAATGGCAGAAAAGGTAGGTCTGAATTAAATTTCTTTTTTTAGTACGCTAAAAGTCCTGGCAAGTACCCTGGTGGTACACATATGCCAGGTTGGGAACCACTTCTATAGAGAACTACTAGCACACCCAATTCCACTGAGATCAGCAAGTCTCTTGATTTCTGAGTTTAATGTGCTTTACAGTCTTATCATATCTTCTCAAAAACCACATCCAACAGGACATTTTTCATAGTTTACAGGTGGTGAAAAGAGTGTGGCAACTCAGTAGAAATTGGCCTTTTTCTCTGGGATTTAAATCACTTATTTAAAACCAATCCACTCTGCTGCTCAATCTATGTTTAGGTTATTTTTTTCTAGACAATCCCTGAAGCTAGAAGCAATCCCTGCTTGAAGGGGAAACTGCTTTTGGATAGGCCATTTGCAGGAGAAAATTGTCCAACACAAGAGGGTTGAAACAGTACAGCTGCTTTTCCCTACATATGCCCTGTCTGCTCTTTTGCTATACATCTTGCTAAACACAAGTAAGGAGATGCATGTGCCAAAATAGTATCTGCCCCAATCACAAAGGGCTGCTTTAACTTTCTACTGCTCAAGTCTCCCATTTCTATACTGTAGCAACGTCTGGAAGGGAAGCAACAGCCACAACCATGATTCATCAATTCAGCTATCTTGCTAAACTGTAGCTAGCACAAATGATGGTATACAAATCTACTGCCACCTCTGGGTTGTCATGCTGATTGACAAACCTGATTTGCAATCTAGACATTACTCCAAACTATGATCAAATTTCCTTAAGCATGGTTTGGTGTGGCATCTGCTCAGTCAGCATTAAGACAGCATGGCACCCCTGAACATTCAGTTCCTCATATTCAAAATGAATACCCTGTTAGTACCTTGGGAATAAGACACCACACAAGCCAATAGCCTTGTCAATCTGTGCATGGTATTGTGCAATCTTTTGCAGGTGTTGTGCAATCTTCTCCAAGACTGGATCTGCATGCATCAGGATGCAGGCCTGTACTTCCTTCATTCCTTTAAAATAATTATTATTTATTATTCCTTTAAAATAATCACCTACTTCAAACACGATCTTATTTCGTAACCCTCTTATTCAGCACAGAACATGTTACAGAGAAGCAGCTAACTGAAAAGAATACTGCTACAAGTGTTTATTCCAAAAATGCTGAAAATTCTCTGGGTGCTTACTGTATATAAGGCACCAAAGAATGACTCAGTACTTCTAATTCCGAAGTATTTGCATTGTAAGATAACATTCAACTTCTAGATCTAGACACTGGAATGCAAACAAGAGGGCACAATTCAGTTAAAAGTAAGAATCATCAGGTGTTTTTTATTTCAACTGAACAACTCAATGAAATCAAAGAGATTAAGCCATGATGCTTAGTCAGGATTCACATTTAAACCATGATTCACTTCTTTGTTAGGAATTAAATTGGGGGGAAAAAGATTGTAGCTGAAAACCTAATCTTGATGAAGTATCATAAAAACTACGGGGACTGCAGTTAGAGCGCAATCCTAATCTAGATTTAGGCCAGCAAAGTTTAGCAGGCACATAGGCAACCATAACGCCTATTTGGAACACTCTCTGAGTCAAGAGGGAAGGCAAGGCACACATCTGTGTGCTGGCCTTTCTGACTCCGAGACTTGTCCAAACATACTTTACTGTGACCTTTGTGCCAGCCAAACTTCATTGGCCTAACTGTGCCAGCCTAACTCCAGGTTAGGATTGTACTCTTAGTCACAGTTTGTCTCACTGATCTTGATGGTGATTTGCCAGGATTAATTTCTTTTGGATACACACAACTCAAAACTAACTTTGAAATCAAGAGTACAGTAACTTCTGAAATTAAATATTTTAATACCAAGAAAGTACAAGCTTTTTGTATAAGAAGGAAACGTAGGTTTTAAATCAGTTGCTTTAAAAGATGAAATCATTACAGCCCAGGGATTTGATATAACATGAGGAAACCACATTTATGGCAATTTTAAAAAGAAGCAGAAAATATCTTAAAAGAACTTTAAATATCTTAAAGGAACTCACTCTTAAGATTCTTGAAGGAATTACTAGCAGCAGGTGCTCAAGAAGTGGACTGTACCACTTAGGACTGCAAGCAAACCACCACATTTTTAAATGCTTCCCTACATAAAAAGATTCTGTACATATTGGGAAAAACTAGCATAAACAGCGAGAAGTCTGCCTAGAACTGCTCTCCCTGCTGTGCTAATTTTTTTTGTTCTGTTCCTGGGTTTTTTGTTTTTACAAGCAGGGAGTTGCTTAACTGAAGAATTCATGAACATAATCCTCCATCTGCAAACTGAAGCAGCACGATCCTTTCTAGCACTTCATTGTTCTGCATGTATAGACCAGGCCTAAGTGACATCTTGCAAAGTATCAGCACATCTGCATGCTGAGAATTGCTTCAGATGTCAATTCTCATTATTCAAGATATAACTTGCTATCTGACAAAATTTGAGGGGAAAAATCATTCCAACATCCTAAAAATAGTTATAAATATTCCACATTGCAATTTTAAGTTGACTAGCACAACACAAGTATGCATTAAAATTAAATATGTAGGAAATTAGTTTTCATAGCAAATCAAATGCTCATCTCACTGTGCATACAAACATTGCATAGGATTTCAGGCACATCACAATGAACCTACAGCCATTTGTTCTTTCCTTATTATAAAGCAGCAGAATCAAGACAAAGCTACAGTTAACCTCCAGCAAATGCATCCAAAATCATGGCAACACTGAAAATGATTGTCGGTGGCCACACGGATCTAAATGTCAAGGCAATTCTAATCTGAACAAAGGCAGGGTTCTTTCACACTTTGTTTTGCTATTCACCTTAACATGTTAATGACAAAAGCAGCATGAGTCATGCAAAAATTTAATGTTTCACCTTTCCACCCCAGAAAACAAGGCTCATCCACAAATATTAAAACACAACTAAACCAGAAACTTGGCACTATAACAGCAATGATGGACATCTGTATTAAAATGATTTAGGAAGCAACATATCAATGGTTGAACATATAAATAATTTCCTTGAACTGAAATTAATACATGGAAAAATGTTTCACACAAAGCATACTGTAATTAGTCTGTGAATTTGTTAATATAAGACGATGGTAGCTTAGACTGCTTTAAAAATGGGACAAAAATGGGAGAATGGGACAAATTAATGGGGAATAGCACTCTGTCTTGTGTGTGTGCTCTCTCTCTCACACACACACATATATGAGAATATGTATGTATGTATGTATGTATAAACAATCTAAAAACTCATTAAATCATCCATGGCACAGGTCAGCTTCTTGAGTGCCCAGCTCAGTTAACTGATACAGGAGGGTTGCCACCCTTTCAGTAGTTTCAACCAAAGAGTTCACTAAGAGGTAACATAATTTTGCCACATCAAAAAGTCCCTGTCTTGTCATCAGAATGGGGTTCAGATATCTGTGACGGATCTCAGCATAAAAGGGATAGTAGAACAGAGAATGGGCAATAGTTTCAATATGCCCCTATTCGCAAGGGCAGCATCTACCTGCATGGGGTATCTTATGAAATTTCCCATATAGGATAGCAGATGGCAAGGCGTTGTTAAATCCGGCTAAAAAAAAAAAGCCCTCCATTTCTGATGGCAGTGTAATGAGTATAAATATGGAGCGACTAGATTTTCCTTATGGGCAGGTAACAGACTGCCGTAGGTAACAGGGTGCTGCACTAGACAGGCCTGCGGTATGATCCAGCAGAGTTTCTTGCATTCAGTTTGCAGAGCACATCCTCGAGGTCTCATGGAATAATGCTGTTCAAGGCTACTGAACCACAAAAAAGGTACAAGTAGAAGAGGTTGGCCCACCACCAGTGGACTGGCAGTATGGGGTGGCTGACAGTCTGGCCAACTAACTCAAATTCTTCTAGGCAGTGGGGTTAAGTGAAAGGAAACATAATTTTTTTTTGGGAAGGCCTGGATGGGAAGCTAATTTGAGTGAATGCTAAATAATTTCAAGGGGAATTGACTTGGGATGTAGTCTTGCAAGAAATGAACCAGTTCTGTGAAATGGATAATGTGATGGAGCAGCAAATCCAGATTAAAAGGATTTGAGGCCGAGGCCTCACATTTTCCTTGTATTCTTGTGTGCATCCTTAGCCACGTTACTAATATGCATTCATCTTATAAACACTCAATTCCTTTTCTAAAAATTTTCCCTATTTCCCAAACTCACTTATCTTTGCCTTTTCCAGTTTGGTCCTATTACACTTTAGTGGGAGATGGGTGGTGTTATTTACGCAGGAGGATAGCCGGGGGTTAAGCCCCAGCAAGAGAACTGGAGGGGTTGAGCTAATCACCCCTCCAATCAGAAGCCCTAGGGGTAGAGTTAACAATATACAGGGGTTCGGCTATTGCCCTTCAGTTCAGTTCTAACTTTGCCTGTTGCGATAAATGTTCAAATTGCACTTGACTTGTCTGAGTTTCTATCTATATATAACTTTACATTATATATTGCCATTACATTATAGGAGACAAGGCAAGAGAAAGCCTGGTTCCTAAATTCCAGGGTTAGCTCCTAAATACAAAGCAAATGTTCAAGTCCTGAAATAATGCATATGTAATTTGACCTCTGTTTTGTGAGTTTGGCTTTTCATGTCTGTTACTTTCTACATACTAGTCAAAGTTAAATGATGAAGGCCATTGTAATGCAGGACTTCCCTAAAATTAAGCAACACTACTTCTGATAGTTTTGCAAAACAAGCCACCTTCATAGGGATTAAGTGTTTTGATCAGGAGTACTGTAATAAAAGTCTCAAAAGAATGCAGCACTGTAGCAACCAGTTTAGACCTTGAAACAACAAAGTATAATAAAGGAACTGCAGAATGGTGTATTTAAAATGCACAGTCACACAGTTTGTAACCACAAGAGGACTAAACTGGAAAAAAGGCTTATGGTTCATTTCTATTTCACAACCATTTCCATCCAAAATGGAACTGAAATCTGCTTTGGCCTTATGAAATGGCATGGCTAGCTAACCGCTTACAATATCTGTTTAAGAGATAAACAAGGGAGTAGTAATCTTACTTTAAATTCAGTATTTTAATGTAGATAATGTGATGAGTAAGTATTCTGCATGCCAATCTCAAACACTTTATCTGCCAGTCTGATTGGTTTTGCTAGAACTTGCTCTAAAGGCTGCAGTGCTAAGGCTTGATTCACAGCTGTAGCTACCCCATGGGCAACTACTTGAAATAAAATTATGCGAGCACAACTCTGCACAGCAAGACATTAATACAAAAGTGGATCCCAGTGCAATTTGGGCAATTATGCAGGCCACCATAATTCACTGGTTCAATCTTAACAAACATGCTTAGTCTTCATGTTCACAGGTTTGTGGGATCAATTTCCACAAGGGCCATGCTCTAGTGTATATGGCAATCACTGGCATTTCCAGATAAGGTAAAGGGGCTGGGAAGAGACAGATCTGAAGCTGCTGCTGACCGTACTGGAAATGAACAGGTGGCAGTATATTGAGGCATCATGAAACCATAATTACGAAGACCTTTTGACAGCTCGCTAAAATGACAGTTTATGATCTGTACAAATTAACATACCTGATTTTACCAATTAAGAAGATCTGTATATCTCACAACTTGTTTACAACTTGTGTAGACTAGTCACATTTCATTTGAATACTTTGGGATGGAAGTGGTGGAGGGGGAACGGTATATGTATTATACCTCTAGTAAAGGACTGGGAGGGAAATCACATCACATTTTGGTATGTTCTATCATCTGCAAATACGTCTGAAGTGCTATTCTAGTCAACACCACATGCACCTATCCTTCCTAATGAGCACCGATCAGAATGCAAATTGTGTGTTTAAATAATTTAAATTTTTTAGAAGAGGAATGCATACTGATACAATCTGCATAAAAAGAAGTTAGACATTGCCCATAATGACAGAACTTGCAATGTTTAAATTTAAACTGGATGGTGTGAACTCTATTTTCAGCATTTTTTGTAATTGGTGTAAGGAAAAAGATAACCAGTTCAGTAATTTTGTTCACATTAGCTGTATATGATGTGCCACAAACAACAGATTCAAAAACTGACTGAATTCAATGCTACTGGTTGTCCCCCCCCCCCTTTTTAGGAGATCTTCCTCCAATATGTCCAAACATAGATTTGGATGTTTAAAACATTTATACAAGTGCTTCCCTGTCCCCGTACTCATGGATCCAGTATCCACAGTTCCCTCCCCCACAACCATTAATGCTGTTTAAAGGCTTATCACAGTGAAAAATCCTTTTACAGGTTGCTATAAATGTGCAAGCTAGGCTGCAGGAAATTTGAATGTTTTATTTGAAAAGACTAGATCAAATGCTACCTGGAAACAGGAAGTTAACTGCTTCCTGTTAGCATTCGATCTAGTCTTGTCAAGCATTCAAGCTGCCTGCAGCCTGCTCACATGTTGCTATAAGCTTGCATGCTTATAGCAACCTGTAAAAGGAAGAAACATTTTCATTGCAATAAGCCTTTAATCATCACTGATGGGTGCAGGGAACCAACAGAGACAGGGTTCTCCTGTATCTGTAGGGGGCCCTGGAATGGATCCCCTGCAGATATGGAGGGACACTTGTACTCTGTTTGCAAAGTCCTCAGAGAGCTTTTGAGGGTTTTTTCCTAAAAATAATCCAACAGTGTTGGAATTAAATGTAATCAGTTATTTATCAGATGTCTATAGCATCCAATATATTTTGGATCCATCCAATCTTTATTTTAGATCCATCCAAATATATATCCTCAGCAAAAATACACTTAAGAACTTTATTTAAAGGAGCACAAAAATCTTATTTTAAAAAAACATTAACAAAGAATTGATTGCATCCGGACTATGAAAACTAAGGTTCAATGTTGTACTCTTTCACATAGCTTTGCATAGGCTTTGGTCAACTATGGGTTGGCAACTGAGAGAATTATAAGGTTGTGCATGTCCTTGTCCTGCCTTCCCATTAAATAACAAATCCATTGCGACATCCAAATCATCAGGTTAACATTAAACACAGTTTACAAACCCAGCCATGGTTACAAATCACAGTTTGAAGATAACATGTCACTACAACTAGCCCATCTGGACATCATGGCAAACTACACCTAGCAAAACTGCAAGTGGATGTGAAAATTGCAAGACAGGAGGGCATGAACCAACTAGGATATTCTTTAATGTCTAAATCACAATTTGGCAAAACATTTTAACTGTGTCACAGCTGCACAATATAACCTTCCCCACAGGATTGTTGTGGAGCTAGGGAACGCTAAGACAGTTAATAGGGAAATATTAGCAAACATTTCACCTAGATTTATAATTAACAACACCTTAAGAACTAAAACATAAGTACCCTATACAATATAAAGCACACTTCATTTAGCAATTAAGCTGGGAGATTTAAAAGCAAAAGCAAACTTTAATCACTAGTCAATGTTCTGGGTTTTCCATCACAAAGCTGTGGCATAGACACAGCATTCTGTAGTATTCAACTAACAAGCTTTATGGAGGCCGTGTTAAACCTACACAGCTT
This sequence comes from Lerista edwardsae, assembly GCA_029204185.1. Classification (NCBI taxonomy): domain Eukaryota; kingdom Metazoa; phylum Chordata; class Lepidosauria; order Squamata; family Scincidae; genus Lerista; species Lerista edwardsae. The sequence goes on along the minus strand of JAJKFI010000001.1, from coordinate 23,118,399 downwards.
AATGACTATAAATCTCTTGATCTGACATTTGGCTGGAACAGAATAATTGAACTCTGATACCTTGAAAGCATTCGATCTTCATTAAGACTTAGAACAAATTCTAGAAATTATCTCGATTCAGAAGCTTCATTTTAAAATCAAGACATAACTTGATCAATTATTAATATAATATGCCAGTTTGCATTATTCCATACACGACATTAACTATTGTTATCTTCAGAACTCAACATAGCCACACGCACGCACACACACCCTTGCAAACCTCTCGATAATTAGTTACTCACAGCACAAAATGGGCATACAAGTATCAATTATAGTGCTCCTCGGCCCACTAGCCTCATGCTTATTTAAGGCAGTGAACTGCAGTAGCTTGTAGTCACCTTCCTAATATAATATAAGGCAATGCCATTTGAACACGTACTAATGCAAAGAGAAACCTAGCTACAAAAGAATAATAGTTAATGCCAGTATTCGTTCCCAAGACTTATCCGACACATTTGGCTTCTCACCTAGATATAAACTCCTACAAGACAAGATACCATAACATATTCTTTAATCTGCTGCATATCAGCAGCTCACAGAAGTGCACTAACAGGAAATGCATAAACGCTTCAATTCAATATAGCCTGTTCCCAAGGTTCTCTCTTCACTCCAGCATCACAGGATTTCAACCCCACCCCCATACGATTCTTATTGTCCCCCAGAGGCTCTTATTTATTTACAAAGACGCTACATGTGCTTTCTCGCCAACAAGTATTTGTACCTTCCAAGCTCCTCTCCGATCTCGTAGTGATCATCCAGATTCTCTTGTCTGAAGACAGTCATGATAGCTGCCACTCCTCAGAAAGACACCCCAACACAGAGCTCACTGCCTTTGCCTTTCAACTCATGGCCACATTCCTGGTAGGCTCTTCCGACTCTTTACGCATGGTTGCAAGCCCTGAAGAGTGGTTAGGGGGAGGAAAGGGGGGGAAAGCAGTAGGTTAATTAAAAGGCCTATTTGCAAAAGGGGTGTGGTGATGGTGCACAGTGCAACACACATACACCTCTCCAACCACGGTGCCAAATGTCATTGGAAGCCAAGGTTTCAGAATAACTACGGGCGATCAACCACTAATCCTACGTGGCCACCAGCTGGTTATCGTTGCTCTCCAAGAATCCCTGGATCTGGCTCGGCAAATTGGCTGCTAACAAACGGAAGCCTCCGTCCCGTCCCCCCCCACCTCATGCACATAAGCGCGAGTCTCTCTCTCTTTCTCCTTCTCTCTCTCTGCAAAACACACACCCGACTGAGAGAACGAATGCTTTCCTAAGACAACCGCCTCGGTCGGAGAGAGCATGCGAGAGGAAAAAAGATGCACCTCTGAAACTCCCAGTACAGTACAGCTTCCGAAAGCACGCCTCACCTTTCCCCCTGCACAGCCGCCAACAGGAGCATTGTGAGCCACCATTGCACCTCAGGAAGGCGCCCCCGAGCCGTACGAACGCCACATTCCTCAGCGACTCCCCCTCCGTTACCCGGTCAACTAGGACGTGCTACCAGGAGGAACCACCAATGCCGCCGCCGCCGCCGCCGCCTCCACTACTACCGCTGCTGCTACAACAACGCCGAGTAATGCAGCCTAAAGCCCTCCTGCTCCTCCGAAGTCCAAGTCACCTCCCGAGGCTGCAAGCACGGGCATCCCCGCTGCACCTCAAGCGCCGTTAAAAGGGGGGCGGGTTATCGCTCCTCCCCCGCCGCTCTCCCTCTGTTCTCTCGCATAAGGCCTTTCCTACACACCTCCCCCAGCGGCGCTGGCGAAGGAGGGAAGCAGGCAGCAGCCCAAGCCAAACAACCCCGGGGAGAACCCCCCTCCTCCTCCTCCTCCACCGGGCTCTGCTGCTGCAGGGGGAGGGGGCGCGCAGCCAGGAGTTCTCCTTGGCGCAGCCAACCAACCTGCCCGGCTTAGGGCAGCAGAAGCAGCCAGCCAGAGCAGCCCGCGCGCTCTCCCACTCACTCACTCACCCCTCTTGCAGCTCGTCACTCACCGGCCGCACTAGGAGGCGGCGACAATCTCCCCTTCCAGGCGTTCTAGCTCTCCGGAGCCGCGCAAGGGAGAGGGACTCCGGCAATCGGCCAATGGGAACGCGCCCGCGGACTCATTCACACCCCTCCTTCTCCTCTCATGACCTACCCTCGGCAGTGGTAAAGGGAGGAGGAGAAGTGCCCAACGCGCACGTCAGAGGCGTACAGGTGCACAGAGCTACCCTGCATAGTCCTGGATGAACCGCCCCCTCCTCTGCTTGGAGGTTTAACATTATCACACCACCAGTGCTCGAACTAAGGGGAGATTAGGGAGCCCTCAAGCGTTGAAATCCCAAAACCCACTTTTGATTACCTCCTTCAGCTTTAGCCAAATTATATCTCGCCCCGCCATCCTTTTAAAAACAATAGTTAAAGCTACAATCCTGTGCACATTTACCTGGGAGCTCGTCCCACTGAATTCAGTAGGGCTTACTTCTGAGTAGATAGGATCGTGCTACTCGGGGGGGCTGGGCCCCCATTCCGGGCTTTACAGACCAACTAGCAGAGCACTAGGTGACTACTGTAGGAGCAAGGCTATCTGGTGTTTAACTGCTCCAAGGAGAAGTGCCAGAGCAGCCTTCAATTAATTAATACAAGGTGGAAAATACTGTAATTATTATGTAAGCAACGCCTCCTGCCAACAGGTGGTGCTGTTCCACATCTTCAATGTTTAGCTAAGACTATCTTCTCTTGACGTATCTCTGTCTTGGAAAAGTTGTAGAACTGTTAAGGTCTGTGCTGCAGAATACAGTAACTTGCAAAAAAAAAAATTAATCTGCTTTCTAAACAAAGATTACAACTGGTGGGAGAAGTGGGATCGCCATACTCTACATATGCCCAAAGGCATATGTCGTTACATCACTAGTAGATGGGCTGGAATTATTGAATCTGGTATTGAAATAAAAACAGGTTATGAATTTCAGCCCTGTTGAGTCCTACAACCTTATCAGTGTCTCATCCACATACTGCAATTTACTTCGTTTTTAATAAGATGAGCTTCACAAGCTGCTGTGTCTATACAAGGCTATGCAGTTAAGTTCATGTTAAGTAACATGGCATAAATAATGTAATTGAATATACATAAATACTGTATAATCTTTGCAGATTTAGGGCCTGGTCTTAAGGACTATATCACCGGCAGTACATGCAAACCACCAGCTAAAAGTGTCATAAAGCATGTTCTCAACACTGCACAAGCATGCACTGCCCATGCAGGCCGACACTAGTTAGTGCCTGGCCTCAATTCGGGCAGTACAAATGGCTGGCGCTCTGGCAGAGATGGACATTTTAACAGAAAGATTAAGAGAGGGCAAGATTAATAAGATTAAACAATATTGGAAAATGTTTTACGATTGGATAGATACGCAATGTTGAATTGTAAAGTAATAAAAGATTAGTATTGATGATTAAATAGTTTAACGTTGGATATTATGATATTTTATAGTTTATAAGCAAAGAAGATTTTGGATATATTGAATATGAAATGGATAACCTTAGAAATGATATTTTTAATTGGACTGATGATATTTTTAAGATATTATGATACATTGCAAGGTACCTACCTAATGTGTTTACCTTTGTTTGACCCATTCCTTTGTTTTCTGTAACCCTACCCCATTTTTTTCTTAAAAATTAATAAAAATAATTCAAAAAAAGAAAAAGAAAAAAATGGCTGGCGCTCCAGAAGTTCTCCAGAAGTTCTGGCCATTAGTTCTGGGCAGGGGAAGGCAGGGCAGGAGCATACTTGGGGAGGGGAAAAGTGGCCCCAGGAGAGGGTGGGACTGGTGGCAGCACTTGCCACCACTTGGAACCCCGGATCAAAATAGCTGTCGGAAAGTGAAGTAATGTCCCCTTTACTTACCCTGAGGCGACCCTGGCGGCTGCTGTGGATTCCACAGGAAGTAATGGTAGTCAGTTTAGCACTACTGCTCCTATGGGAGCTGGACAGCTCAAGATTGGGCTGATAGAATGCAATCCTAGGTTGTGCTTGGGCCACACAAGTCTCCTGTGCCACCCCAGGAATGTTGCAAATGCACCATAAAGTCAATCTGCAGCAACTTGAGGAGCTCGTGCACGGATGTAGCGCACATGTAGCGCGGTTTCCCTGTACTGCTTCCCAGGCCTGCAGTACTCAGGGAAGGCTGGCTTAGGGAGGCTGGTGCAGGAATGGGGTGGGGAGGGGGGAAAGGTGGAACAGGGTAGGGGAGGCGGGGGGAGGGTGAACCTGAAGGTAGACAGGCCTGGGAGGTGGACTAACGTCTGGCATTAGACTGGATCCAAAACCCTGCTCCCAACCCAGTTGGCCATACATGGGCCGCTTAGAGTTGCACCAGCAATTTTGCTGGAGTAACTCTGAGTAGCCTATTGTGACTACCATGACATTACTTGGGGTAAAGGGAATGCATTGCAGGGAGTGACACTGCTCCTTCTGTATTAACCTACTCTTGAGCCGACTCTTTTAATCCACTTGGAGATGTGCCTGTTTCCTAGCTGAGGATGGGGAAGTTGCTCACAGGAAGTGTGAAGGAACAAAGCCTGGGGTAAGGGCTGAGATGCTGCAGTTGGTGAGCAGATTCCGGAGAACTCTATGGGGGCAAGTGAGCTGGGTTGAAGATGCTCAGTAGAGGACTCCATTCTACTGTAATGGCGTAGAATTCCATTACAGGATGGCAACCTTGTCACAACTTGAACTTAAGAACATAAGAAGAGCCCTGCTTGATCAGGCCAAAAGCTCATTTAGTCCAGCTCATAGTGGTCCACCAGATGCTACAGGGAGCACACAAGACAACAAGAAACCTGTATCTGGCACCAGGCATTCTGAGGCAGCCTACTTCTAAAATCAGTAACATACCCAGAGGCGGATCTAAGAGGGGGGCAAATCTGTAAGTTTTGCAAGAAGCCTTACCCTGTCATGTAAATCCCTCCTCTCCCTTGCTGCTGTAGCCAGTAAGCAACGCCAAGATGTTGCTGTTCCCTGTGAGGATTGGCTAGAACAGTGCAGGAGAGGAGTGTTTTCCACTGCAAGGTAAGGCTTCTTGCAAAACTTACAGATTTGCCCCCCCCCATCCGCCTCTGAACATACCCATCATGGCTTTTAACCGGTGATGGATGTTTCTTCTAAAATCTGTCCATACTCTTCCTTTGGTAGATTTTAGCTTGAACTGATGACTCTTGGCTAGTTTTTTTTAATGCCTCTGTTTTATTTGGTTTTATAGTATTTTGATGGCTTTAATGTTACAACTTTATTGTAAGCCACTTTAACAATATTTTGAATAAGTCATGTTTATTTCAATGTATAACAATGCCTGTTCCAAGGCTTAGGACATAATGTAATTCTAACAGCTGAATAATATTAAAAAAAAATACCATAACAGTCTTATTCTTTTGTCAATGTATTCCTATTCTTGAATGCAAGTTTTTATAATGGTCTTGAAAGATGCTCAGGCTCCAACTTTTGGGAGCTTCTAGATGGGGAGACACTACCATAACTAGGGCACAGCTGATGTTTACATACTGAAATGTGGTGAAGATCAGAGTCTGGAACAATAGTTGCCAGTAAATCATCACCATTAGGAGGTGAACTGCTTTGTTCAGCACCAGAAAGGAAATTCTGCATCATATCAAGAAGAGCTCATAAAAATAAGGAATAAGGGCAGAAGATTTAGTCGAGAGGGTTAATGCCTCCGTTTGCCTGAAGATAAGAGCTGAAGATCTGAAGGTCGCCAGTTCGGGACAGCCAGGAGTCTCTGTGAGCGGCAGACCTCGTTAATTGCGGCTGATTAACAGCTGAGCTTCGGCTGCCTTGTGTGAGGGGGAGTTGTGCCGAAGTTCAGCCGCTTCTCTGGTGGGAGCAGAGAAACCATTTATCAGCCAGCAAGAAGACAAACGGGTGGCCAGAAAGAAGGACTAAATCCAGAAAGATCCATCTGTATGTGTGTAGTTCTTGAAAGATAGAACATTTCTGTATAAATTGTAAAAACCTTTGGGTTTCTGAATAAAGTCTGCCCATGTAAACCGCCTTGAGTTATAGTCATTAGAGAAATCTGGTGACCTAAGAAAGGCGGTATATAAATCCAAGTATTATTATTATTATTATTATTACCAATTTAGTTTAAGAAATTTCTTGAATGACCATAAGACTCATGAGGTAAAAAAAAACACCCCTGCATAGGCAAAGAGCACTATTTTTAATTTGAGGGAAACAATTCTAGCATGCTTATCTTGTTTCATATTGACAGTACTGATATTTAAATTGCCAAAACAAAACCAAAAGAAATGCCTAGAATTAGATGTAGCTTTCTGCACCAGCTGGCTTATATAATATGCTGAGACTCTTGGTATGACTCAGGATCGAGGGAGTGAGGCTAAACTGAAGCATCTTGAAAAACAAAAAAACATTTCTAATTATACAGAAATATTACCATATTAATTATATTTCACATGGTTGTACCAAGTGGAGAATATGATTTTAAAAACAACTCTGCACTGCAATGCTGTGTGTGTTTACTCAGAAGAAAGTCCTATTAAGTTCAAAAGGACTTACTCCTAGGTAAGTGTCTTAGGGCACAATCTTAACCAGCTTTCTAGCACTGAGGTAAGGGAACAAACATTCCCTTACCTTGAGGAAGCCTCTGTGACTGCCCCCCCAACAGCAAGATGCAGCACAGCTATGTCACATTTGCACAGCTATGTCAGTGCTGGAAAGTTGGTTAGGACTGTGCCCTAAGAGCGCAATTCCAACTTTGCTCTTGGTTGGCACAAGTCCCTTATGCCAGGTGTTGCAAACATGTCTTATGGCACATTTGTGCCAATTTCTGAGTCAGTTGAGTCTGAGCAAGAACATGTGCTAACCCATGAAGGCCAAAATCGGCCTCCGCAATGCCATGGACAGTTAAGTATGCACGTGGTTTCAGATGGGTGGGGGAAGGTGGAACGGGGCAGGGAGAAGGCAGGGCTAGGATGGGCCCAGAGCAGACCAGCTAAGGTCTAGATGTAGAGCCAGGAGCCAGGACTTAAGCTGGATCCTAACCCCTTTCCCAGGCGGCCCAGCCTCACTCCAGGCTGCTTGGATTTGCGCTACTGATTTCAGTGATGCAGATCTGAGGGGACTTGGAGATTGCAGAGAAATTAAATGAATTCTTTGCATCTGTCTTCATGGCAGAAGACCTTGGGCAGATACCGCTGCCTGAACGGCTTCTCCTAACTAAGGAATTAAGTCAGATAATGGTTACTAAAGAAGATGTTTTAGATCAAATTGATAAATTAAATATAAATAAGTCACCAGGCCCAGATGGCATCCACCCAAGAGTTATTATCAGGAAACTGAAGAATGAAGTTGCTGACCTCTTAACTAGAGTATGCAACTTGTCCCTTCAAACAGCCACGGTGCCAAAGGATTGGAGGATAGCCAATGTCATGCCAATCTTTAAAAAAGGGAGAAGGGGGGACCCTGGAAACTACAGGCCGGTCAGCCTAATGTCTGTTCTGGGTAATATGGTGGAAAGCCTCATCAAAGATAAAATCCTAAAACAAGTAGAGGAACAAGTGTTGCTGAAGGAAAGTCAGCATGGCTTCTGTAAGGGTAAGTCTTGCCTCACAAACCTTTTAGAATTCTTTGAACAGGCATGTGGATGTGGGAGAACCTGTGGATATTGTATATTTGGATTTTCAGAAAGCGTTTGACACAGTCCCCCACCAAAGGCTGCTGAGGAAACTTCACAGTCAGGGAGTAAGAGGGCAGGTCCTCTTATGGATTCAGAATTGGCTGAGGGCCAGGAAACAGAGTGGGGGTCAATGGGAAATTTTCACAATGGAGAGAGGTGAAAAGTGGAGTGCCCCAGGGGCCCGTGCTTTTCATCTTGTTCATAAATGACCTGGAGAAAGGCATAAGTAGTGATGTGGCCATGTTTGCGGATGACACAAAACTTTTCCGGGTGGTGAAAAACAGAAGGGATTGTGAAGAGTTCCAGAAGGACCTCTTCAAGTTGGGGGCAGCAAAATGGCAGATGCGTTTCAGCATAGACAAATGTAACGTGATGCACATTGGGGCAAAAAATCAAAACTTCACCTGTAGGCTAATGGGTTCCGAGCTGTCTATGACAGCTCAAGAGAGAGATCTTGGAGTGCTGGTGGACATGAAGGTGTTGACTCAGTGTGTGGCAGCAATTAAGAAGGCCAAATCCATGCCTGAAGTAATTAAAAAAGGGGTTGAGAATAAAATAGCCAATATTATCATGTCATTGTACAAATCAATGGTAAGGCCACATCTAGAGTATTGCGTACAGTTCTGGTCGCCACACCTCAAAAGGGACATAGTGGAGCTGGAAAAGGTGCAAAAGAGAGTGGACAAAAATGATTACGGGGCTGGGGCACCTCCCTTATGAAGAAAGACTGCAGCGTTTCGGACTCTTCAGTCTGGAAAAAAGGTGCCTGCGGGGGGACATGATTGAGACATACAAAATCATGCACGGGAGGGATAGAGTCGATAGAGGGATGTTCTTTTCCCTCTCTCACAATATCAGGGGGCATCCACTGAAATTGAGTGTTGGGAGAGTTAAAACAGATAAAAGGAAATACTTTTTTACCTGGTGGGTAATTAAGCTATGGAACTCCTTGCAACAGGAGGAGGTGGTGGTATCTGGCCTAGATGCCTTTAAAAGGGGACTGGATAGATTTCTGGAGGAAAAATCCATCGTGGGCTATAGGCCATGATGGGTGGTGCAACCTCCTTACATTAATAGTAGGCTATTTCAGAATGCCAGGTGCAAGGGAGGGGCAACAGGATGCAAGCATGTTGTTGTCTACTGAACTCCCTTAGACACCTGGTGGGCCATTGTGAGATACAGGAAGCTGGACTAGTTGGGCCTTTGGCCTGATCCAGCAGGACTCTTCTTATGTTCTTATGAGTAGTCCCATTTGGCCTGCTGCCACATTACCCAGGGTAAAGGGAATCGGGTTCCCTTGCTCCAGGTGACACCACAGCCAGTCCCAGCTCCGTGCTCAGCAATGGGATCTACAAACGACCTGGGGGAACGCTGGGCGGGACTTCTGCGTGATTGGCTGCCTGTCCGCAGCGTTCTGCAGCTGTCCTGGCCTGGGGGGGGGCTGCCCCCAGTTAGTGCGCCCCACCGCTGCTTGTCCAGGCACCCGGCACGATCCTCACCCATCCTCCACAGCGAGCAGGAGCCCCCCCCGAGACCAGGGCAGCTGCGGATTGCCGCGGACGGGCTGCCAATCACCCGGATGTCCCGCCTAAGTCCCGCCCAGCATTCCCCCAGGTCGTTTGTAGATCCCATCGCTGCCCGTGCTATTCCAGTTAGCCTGTGCATTTCAGCATGGGATTAGGATTGTAAAGGATTGCAACCTTAATTAACATGGATGTGCACAATAAAGCTTAGATGAGGGTTCTAAAATGCTACAAAATACTTCTTAATCCATTAGACCTATCTTGGCTGTCTCTTTGTTCTTTTTTTTGCATTTCAGATGTGTACTGTGCAGTACACAGTCCCAAAGGAACATGCAATTCTGAGCAGATGAGCATCTTTTGACTTCTGTGCATGAACTCCTCCGGGGTTTCCCTGGGCCTTTTAATTCCTTATAAGGCATTAAAAAGTCACTTCTGGTTTTCATCTAAGACCAGAAGTAACTTTTTTTGGCCAAAATAGCTGTTCTGAGGCCCACCAAGGCCATGAGCAGATGCGCACTCCAGTTGTTTTCAGAAGCTTCAGGTTGAGACAAATCTAGCTCAGCACAGGTCCAGGGGACCCACATTGAGCTAAATCCACGGATATAAAATTAGGCTCCATGTATAATTAGGCTCAACCTGTATTATTATAATGTCAGTTTTGAATAAAAACATACTGTAACACGGTTTTCTGCACTTCTACCGCTGGAAAATACCGAAATCCACACAAAAATAAAACCGTTTTCTCCCACCTCTATTGATACAGTTGTTACGGTTAAGGACTTAAACAATAAAACTAAATTGGTGGATACAAATAGTAATACCTTGGCCATTATATGAATATCTTCCATTGGAAGCATTGTTATGCGCATCCCTTGGGAAGCATAAGCTGCTGGAACAGACATAGTAGAAACTTTGTAACAGCAGGTAATGCTCTGCAAAAGTATCCATTAATTATTCCAGCTCAAGGGCTGGGTACTGAGAAAACCCACAACTTACTTTCATGAGCATTAGCAAGCCTATTCACATCACATGGAAATCTTCTTACCCTTTAGACCTAAGTACATCTAGCATTCAGGCCCCTTTTCAGATAATGCTTTTCTTCACTTGCTTAAGTGCTCCTGATTGGTTTCCAAATATGAGTTATCACACAAATAAATGTTATAACTCACTACATGCTGTGTACTCTAGTTTATTGGCCAACAGGAAATTCTGTGATCTCTGGAGCTTTGGAAAGTAAAACATTATAGCTGAGTTTACGTCTGTGTCCAGACTGGTACAAAAGTGTGGGCAGGTTTTAGTATTTGATCGGTGCTATGGTTTTTCATCATGCACAACTACCCAAATGCACAGAGAACATTTGTGTAATTGTCTTGGGGTATGGATGGCTTCAGGGACTTCCTATGTTACGCTGTTCAATGCCCCAGTTTAAGGAAGATATTGTAGAACTGGAAAAATGCAAAAGAGGTTGACCAAAATGATCAGAGGACTGGAGCACTGCCCTTATAAGGAAAGACCGTGGTATTTGAGGTGTTTAGCTTTACAAAAAAGTAATAAAGAGAGGGACATGATTGAGACTTGGACAATTATCTACTACTTAGGGGGTAGTGTGGACATACTGTTTGACCCCCTCTCTCACAATATGAGAAGTAGGGGGTCATCCAAAGAAACTGATATAGGATGGCCATGTGAAATACTTCACACAGTACATATAGCCTGCAGAATTCATTGCTACAAGATGTGGTGATTGTCACTTGCTTGGATGGCTTGAAAAGGGATTGGACAAATCATGGCAGGCAGGTCTATCAAAGGCTGGAGGTGTTAGGATTACAGCCTATGTCTTACGGAACACAATGGGTTTACGTCTGAATAAAAGAAATTGCACTGTATTCAAACATCTGTATCAACGACTACTAGTCATGATGGCTATGTGCTGCTTCAGGTTCAGCAGCTGTATGCCTCTGGACAGCTGTTGCTTGAGAGCCATGGCGGGAGAGAATTATGCCATTTTCTCCTGCTTGTGGGCTTTCCACAGGCAGCCACCAGGGGCAGTGGTGGGCCTAGCAGGGACCTGGAGCAGGGGCTGGAGCAACATCAGAGCTGCTGTTGCTCGCCCGCCCACTTGAGTGACCGTAGGTGCAAAGGCAAGTGGCATTTGGCCCTCCTACCTGCCTGCCTGCCCATGCACTGAGAGAGCTCTGAAATGGAGCGTGGCATGGCAGAGGTGGCTCCAGGAGTGAGGACCCAGCACCAGGGGCAGCAATGGTTTACCCACCCAGGACAGAGCCTTGGCTGAGTCCGCCACTGCCAGTGGGTCACTGATGGAAACAGAATGATGGAATAGACGGGCCTTTGGCCTGATCTAGCAGGGCTTTTCTTATGATATGCTACAGTTGGATAACACAGAATGTTGCTGCTGTCAAAAAGTTGTGACAGATAAACAAGGCACTTACTAGGGAGTCCTGCTTACACCTGCAGAGAAGACAAAGCACAACACCAGAATCAGGGGATATCCCCTATAACTGAGTTTCTGAAGAGTTAGAACAGGCAAAATAATTTTTTTTAACCTAGCATATAATTCATCTGTGGAACTCCTTGCCACAGGATGTGGTGATAGCATCTGGCCTAGATGACTTTAACATGGGATTTGGAGGAAAAATCTATCACAGATTACAAGCCATGATGGTATATTCAACTACCTGGTTTTAGAAGTAGCCTACATTCTGAGATAGCCTATCTCGGATACAAGGGAGTGATAACAGGATGCAGGTATCTTGTTGTCTTGTGTGCTCCCTGAGGCATCTGGTGGGCCACTGTGAAATACAGGAAGCTGGACTAGATGGTCTTTGGCCTGATCCAGCAGGGCTCTTCAGATGTGCTTATTATCCTTTATCCCAGAGAATTTGAGTGATCTGGGTTAGGAGGTATGACTACAAACAGGAAGAAGCCTGCACAAGTGTAGGAAACTATTTTCCACCAAGAAATATTGGTGGAAATATTGGGAAAGAAATATTTGGTAGTGGTTTATTAGTTATATTTCACAAGTCGACTTGTGTATTATTCATGCTAGAAAAATGTTTTTAAAAGAATGTGTGAACATAACACCATGGGTCTTTCAATACCAGAAATCCATCTTACTGTATTTCCTTTTCATATGGAATGAACATGGGAATGTATTCTTTATCTTTACCATTATACTGACAGGTTTGCTAGGGCTGCTATGTCTTCAATTGCTTAGATGGGATAGTTTTACTGGTGCTACTTCATTATGCACTTAACCCCATAGAAAAATAATAATGCAAATGTGTTGAACCATTAGGAAACATGAACATATGTGCTTCTAAGTGAGCAAATTGGGTTAATGTTTTGTAACCATCTACCATTTCCAAGAGTTATAGAACTGTGTCTGGTTTATCACAGTGACTGACAGGGAATTCAATCTGGCTGAAAGCCTTTATATTTTCTGGCATGGACCCCTGAAATGAAGGTTACATTATCTCAACCAGCAAATGATTTACAACCCTCTTCACTATCACTTATGCCCAATTTATGCAACCATTGTTACATGCAAATAATAGGCAAACAGGCACATAAATTTTGGCTATCCTTTGCAATTGCTTTCAGTATATGGTTGTTATGCAATACCATGTTTTCTCTTTAATTTTTACCATTATAGACTTATAAGGCTTCTCAGTTATTAGAGTCGGAAAACATTTTTTAATTAAAAAATGAAGGACTGTTTTTTGTTTAATCTCTTACAAGGGCAGAGTTACAAAGTTTATGGCACTACCTCTAAATATAGGAAGCCTAACCTAAGCTTAAAGGGACGTGGTGGCACAGCGGGTTAATTCGCTGTTGCTGGGCTTTCCGACCGGAAGGCTGGGAGTTCAAGACTGCGTGACGGAGTGAGCCCCCATTGCTTGTCCCAGCTCCTGCCAACCTAGCAGTTCGAAAGCACCTAAAATGCAAGTAGATAAATAGGGACCACTTCGGTGGGAAAGGAACGGCGTTCCGTGCGCTAGGGCGTAGTGTCATGCCGGCCACATGACCACAGAAGCTTGTCCTTGGACAAAAACGCCGGCTCTACGGGCTTTGAAACAGAGATGAGCACCGCCCCCTACAGTTGGTCACGACTAGACCATTCGGTCATGGGGAAACCTTTTTAACCTAAGCTTTACCTCTGTCCCAGTATCTAGTTTAACTCACTCTTTGACTTGATTTCTTACTTCTCCTGTTCCTACTCCACTTCACTGGCTGCCCATTGTGGGACTGGGATGGGGAAAGAAACACACATCATATTGATGTTGGGACATGGGGCAAGTCAAGCTAATTATTATGGAGAAGGAAGAAGGAACAGCCATGATGTCTGTAACATGTATTTCCCATTTGGGTGTATTCTAAAAACACTTTTGTGAATTTACAGTCCTAAAAGCTGGGCAGCCATTGCTCTGTTAGGCTAATAATTCAAGAGGCCAGCTGCTGTCTCTTAATGACTCTCTAATGGTTCGGAATGTTTCCCTAATGTAAACTCATTAGAACTTGACAAAATTGTCCTGCCTGAGAAGAGGGGCTAAGATGAGGAAGACACACACTTCCCCACCTGTTGTGTGGTAACTGTGTCAAAAGAAGTGTTTCTAGCAATTTGTGCTTGAGGCATACAAGAACGTTGGGGACCAGTCCTGAAGCCCTTATTGTTGGCAGTATGTGTATACCGCTGGCTAAAAGTGTCACAAATGTGCTGTAAAGGTGGTGCTGGGGGGAGACAGGATGGTTAAGCATCCTGGCCTCTTAAGTGTGGGGTGCCACAAGATTCCATTCTATCCCCCATGCTATTCAACATCTACATGAAGCTGCTGGGAGAGGTCATCTAAAGGTTTGGGGTAGGGTGCCATCAGTACACTGATGACACCCAGTTCTATCTCTCTTAGATAGGGGACAGTTGAGGTCCTGGATCATTGTTTGGAGAAAGTTGGAGGCTGGATGTCGGCAAACAAGCTGAAATTAAATCCTGATAAGACAGAGGTTCTCCTGGTCTGGATGTCTACAACTCAGATATTGGATCATCGTCCTGCAATGGGATTGCACTCCCTCTGAAGGAGCAGGTCCGCAGCTTGGGGGTTCTCCTGGATCTACAGTTGTTAAGGTCTCTTCTTCAGAACTATTCATTCACATGGAAATGTATGCAGCTGTAACCAATTAATCTATTAGCTATGGAAGTCCTGCCATTGTTGAGCTGGGGCAAATATCCCAGGTGCCATTGCCACTGGGCTCCTTAAGGGCAGTGCCCCACCACCTCTGCCCCCACTGTTCTGCGCTCCAGAGAACTGGAACAAGATTGTAAATGATGTCTCAAGGCATCACAATGTTTTTAGGCAGCCACAGAGCATCATGCAAGGCTCCATGATGTTCGGGTTGATCATGGGGGTGGGGTGGCTGTTCATGGGCTGTCCACAGACCTGACCCCTGGGTGACAACAGGGCCAGGGACACGACTGTCTATTACAACTCAAACTTCATTTGTGTGAGAACGCTATTTATTGTTGTGTTCTTCATTTTGATGGGATTTGTAATAATGCTCTGGGAAAGTCCCAGACATATACAGTAGTTATGTTTAACTACAATTACAATAGTAGTTAGTTGGTAATATTAGTAATACTAGGGAGTGTTCCCTAGGTACGGTCAATCCTCATTATCTGCTAGGGTTAGGTTCCTGGAAATCCTAGCAGATAGCGAATTTGCAGATAATGGACCATTGATCCTATGGGTACCTTATCTGCCATCAGAAGAATTCAGCAGAGACCCTCAGGAAGCTAGTAGACTGTGGCATGGCCAAAAGATTTCTGAATGTTGCAGAGACTTTCCAGAAGCAGCAGGGATCTTCAGAATGGCACCTGTGACCAGCAGGACGCCTTAAACATGGCCAGTGGATTCTTCTGCTGGCCATTTTAAAAGGGTCAGTGCTGGTCACATGTGTCATTCTGAAGATCCCTGCAGCTTTTGGAAGATCTCTGCATAGTGGATAGTAAGGAAAGAGGTGCATATAACAAGGAAAGTAGCAATTCTGCCCCTTGCAGATAAGCGAGGTTGCATATAAAGAAGACTGACAGTATCTTGCTCAGCAAATATTACCCAGTTGCTTTATGTATCTGGTCATACAATACCCCAGACTCTGACTCATCTCAGTAATCTTTTCTTCTGTGTGATAATTCCAGAACATTTTTCCATCAGAAACCATACATGGGTAGCATTCAAAATTTTAATAGAGTGATCAGAGAATGGAAAAAGAACGCGACTGGCAAACAATAGAGAGAATGGAAACTATTAGTATACTCAGTCTTGCATAAGTGGTGCAAAGTTAACTTGATGGACCAGAGGATCTGGTCATGTTAGCAGCAAAGGTCAAAATTCCAGGCGAGTTATAGATAATTTTTCAGTGCATCTTTTCAGGCCGGTGCAGTTGGGTCAGCTGGGTGGGGAGGAAGGATAAGAACAATATGAGAGAGAGAGGGGGGGCAGTTTAAGAATGTGTACATAACATGTACATAAGAACATAAGCCCTACTGGATCAGTCTAAAGGCCCAACTAGTCCCGCTTCCTGTAATACACAGTGGCCCACCAGATGCTTAAGGGAGCACACCAGACAAGATGCCTGCATTCTGTTGCCACTCCCTTGCATCTGGCATTCTGAGTTCAATGAATGGAAGCTTTTGGACAAGTGATGTGGAACAGGGGTCCTGATTAGGGTTCAATGAGTGTTCCGATAAATAGGGTTACCAGACACAAAAAAGGACAGAGTGCCTATACCTTTAACCATTGTATAGAAAAGGGAATTTTGGCAGGTACAGCTTTTGAAACCCTTCCATGTTGAGCTGTACCTGCCAAAATTCCATCTTCTATTCAATGGCTAAAGATATAGGCACTCTGTCAAAAGCTGCACCTGCTCAAATTCCCTCTTCTATACAATGGTTAAAGGTATAGGCTCTCTGTCCCAGATTGTATCTGGTAACCCTACTTATAAAGGTCAAGGCAGGAAAATGACATAGGCTTCACAGCATTATGAGTCACAGCACTATGAGTATTACCGTCTTTCCATCATGAGCTTTGTTAGGATTTCTTATTCAACAGGAATCTTTTGTGGAGTGTCCCATTACTTTCATGCTTCCCAGTCAATAGTACATGTAGCACATGTGGACTTCACAGTATGACAGGTGGTACTTAGCCCTACTTCCACACAATGTGCCTCTGTCCTGACCTCTGATCCAGAAGAGTGGCAGGAATACACTCATAGCAAGGTCAAGTGGTGCAACATCCTCAAAAAAGGCACAGGTTGGACAAGGAGGGGGCGAAGCAGAAGAGGACCTCCCCTTTGGTGCAGGGACAAGAGTCGGGCAAGCCACTGACTTCTTCACATCACAGTAGCAGTATGACATCTATTGGCAGTCGGACTCAGAAAAGTGGTGCTTGCAACAAAAGTTTAAGAACATTGGCCATTTCAATAAGATCTACACTGGGTTCCTGCAGGGGTATAGGTCCAAACTGGGTGATGGCATAAGATGCAAGTGAAAACGATGGAGAAAGCAATATGGTAAAGAAAAGAAGATGCCCACATCACACTTTATCCAACCAGAAGTGAAGTTTGGGGGAAAAATTGGGATCAGACTGAGCCATTTGGTGGAAGCTAGTGGTAGTAAAAATCATGTATCATATGATGTTTGCTCAGCATAAAGTTGAAATTCTGTAAGGTTACAGAATTCTGTAAATTCTGAGGGGATAAAACATTCAGGGTCAGAAAAAAGCAGAGGAAAGGATCTGAGAGTTGACCAAAGTAGAGTCAAATAAAAAGAAGGAATCAGAAAAGATTGGTCAGACGGCATTCAGAGCACAATCCTAACCTGGAGTTAGGCCGGCACAGTTAGGCCAACAAAGTTTGGCTGGCACAAGGTCTACCATAAAGCATGTTTGGACAACTCTTGGAGTCAGAGGTCCAGCACACAGGTGTGTGCTATCCTCCCTGACTCTGACAGCGCAATCCTATGCATGTCTACTCAGAAGTAAGTCCCATTGTGTTCAATGCTGCTTACTCCCAGGAAAGTGTGTATAGGATTGCAGCCTGAGTGTGGTCCAAATGCCCTTGTGCCGGCCAAACTTTGCTGGCCTAACTGTGCTGGCCTAACTCCAGGTTAGGATAGCACTTTCAGTTATTCTAGTCCAATATCATGTGCTCATCTTGTAGAATGGAAGAATACATGAGCTCTTACTCATAAATAATGTATGGGAACAAGCATCCCTACCCATAAACCAAGGCTTTTGTCAGGTCATGCCCTGTCTTGCTTTTGCCAGGTCATGTACTTGGCTTATAGTAATTAAAACAATATAAATATAATTATAATGTGCTATAAATATATATAATAATATAGATTAGTGGAGGGAAGAGGAACAGCCATTTAACCTATTGAGAGGGGTGGTTTTTTTTGGTGATATTTTTTCCAAAAATTCTTGATTAAAATAGCAAATTGCCGTATTCTGTTTTTTTATTCTACATTCTCATTCTGAATTCTCATTTTTAGTAATTTTAAATGCTTTAAAAGTGTACTAGGTAGATCAGTAGTTCTCAAATTTTTTAGCACCGGGACCCATTTTTTAAAATGGCAATCTGTCCGGGACCCACCGGAAGTGATGTGCCATCATGGTGACTCCAGAGCCTGCTGTTTTCCTGAGAATGCAGCAATCAGTTGTCTCAACCATTTTCCAATAGCAAAGTAAATCAGAAAAAGCCTAGTTACAACCTTGACACAAGCAAAACAACCTCCCCCTTTCCAGCATCCCATCTTCCCATATTTTCAAGATGGCTGCCCTAGGTGCTCTGCGATCCACCTGAAGTTGCTTTGCAACCCACCTGAAATTAGCTCATGACCCACTGGTTTGGGAACCACTGAGGTAGATGATATAGGTGATATAGTGTCAGCAGATGCAGCCACAGTAGCCAAACCCGTTCCCTGGGCTGGGCGGCCCTGATTTGGGCCACTCAAGAGGTGGATCTACAGGGAGGGCAAAGCTCTAAGTGTTGCAAGAAGCCTTACCCTGTCATGTAAATCCCTCCTCTCCCTTGCTGCTATAGCCAGTAAGCAACACCAAGATGTTGCTTTTCCCTGTGAGAATTGGCTAAAACAGTGCAGGAGAGGAGTGATTTCCACTGCAAGGTAAGGGTTCTTGCAAAACTTAGAGCTTTGCCCTCCCTTAGATCTGCCTCTGGGGCCACTCCTGGCTGCATGGACTTGTGCCTGCTATTTTGCTGGCGCAGATCCGAGCAGCCCTATGGGGCTGCATGTGTCTTACCACAGGGCCCCACACTAAGCTGCTGCTGCCTCCTAACATGGTAAGGAATGCGCCCTGAGTTTGATCGAAGCCACTGAGCCAGGACAGGCTGGTCGGCTAACTTTTGTGTGGCTTTCTTGCCTGCTTTTCCCTGTGATTAAAGCTACTGCCTGATTTCATTCTAGGGATTGCTTTATACCCCTCTTTCAGTCTGTGTGACTAACATTACTCAGGAGGCTCACCTGTCCTTGGCTGTCTTGCCCTACAGCCTCTGCAGTGCAATGCTCCCAAGCTTTGCAGAAATGGCACAGTAACCAAATGATTTGTGGGTTACATGTATAAGGAAAAAGAGTGTGTACAGTACATGCATCTAGAACACTTGGACAATTCCTAGTCATATATATGAAGTGACAAGAAACGTGCCTATGCAAATAGTGTCCCCGAAATGTTCAGGAGATACTATAATCATGCACGACATGTTTCATGGACATATATTCTACCTGTCTATCTTGCGCACAAAGACTCCAATCAGACTAAAATATCTGGAGCATGTTAGTTCCACTCAGAACGGTTACACTCCTTTCCAGTTATTAGCAACAGAGCCCTGAAAAGAACACTTACTTTTACGGGAACCCAGGTTGGATGCAATCATTGCACAAATGGCCTTAATCCACAGTGTTTTTGAACAAGGCACTGAATTTCAAAAAACAATGTACCAGCTCCTGATCATCAAGAGATTCTACCTGCTTGCAATTCTGGCTTCTTCTGAAATGTTACTGCACAGTGTAGCTGCCTACCATTGCTCCCCTGAGTGTTTCTAACATTGTCTATCTCTAAATGTCCTCGGGGCCTGTCACCTGCATTTGAAGTTTGTATGGCAAGTGCCCTTCCTGCTGTCATTTAGCATTACAGGAAATACAATTGTCAAAACTTGCCTACTGGAGTAGAAAACAGTGATTCTCCTCTACCAACCCCCTTCCCCAACATTGGCCAAGATTGTTAAATATAGGTCACTCTCATTGAAACATCCTTCATTGCTGAAACAAATTAATTGCTTTTCAAAAGCACTCAAGCAGTTCCTCTGCAGTCATCTAAAGAAATAAAATGCATCTAAACCAGTGCAACTTTTCCAATCACTCATTAAAAGTGCATCATGTAAGCTCCCATTGGAATGAATGAATATTTGTTGGATGGCTGCAGAGCTTGGTGGATTGCACTTCTAATGTACCAGTTGATTAGAGCACCAACCAGAAGCACTGATAGACTACAGTGATGGCGAACCTATGACATGTGTGTCAGAGGCGACACGCCATGACATTTTGGCTGACACGCCAGAGTACACAAACACCTGACAACAACTGAATTAGATTTACCTGTATTTCATTTTTGTAATGAAATTATTTGATATTTGACATTTATTTATAAAATATATAGCATCACATATGATTGGACTGTATTTTTAAAAAATAAATGAATATGTAAAGAATTGTTTCTCTTTTTTTCGGGAGGGGGGTGACACACCAGCAGAGTCAAGTTAGGCATTTTCTGAATTTTTGACACGCCAAGCCAAAAAGGTTCACCATCACTGGACTAGGATATGTTCCCATAGAACTCTCCCCTAACTCAGTAATTTTACGCCATTACATCTTATAAATACATTAATAATTTTTAATGAAGACATGTTTCTAATAACCAATACCTCATTATTTTAAAAAAAGAAAAGAAAAATCAATGTCAGTGGAAGTGATATATGCATACGGTTACCAGATACAAACTGGGGCAGAGTGCTATACCTTTAACCATTGTATAGGAGAGGGAATTTTGGCAGGTGCAGCTTTTGAAACCCTTCCATGATGAGCTGCACCTGCCCATCATGATTATCAGCCTGTATCTGGTAACCCTATATATGCATAAATATGCATTAGAACTCTTTTGCTGGAGATTACACCAAATTCATGTTATATGTGTGATTAAAAACTGTTTGATAAAGAGTGCAATCCTAAACTGAGTTAGGCTGGCATAAACTAAGCCAGCAAAGTTTGGCCAGCGAGAGGAACACTGTAAAATATGTTTGGACCACTCTCAGGGTCAGGAGGCCAGCACACAGATGTGAGCCATCTTCCCTGATTTTGAGAGTGGTCCAAACACGCTTTAAGGTGGCCCTTGTGCTGGCCAAACTTTGCTGTCTTAGCTTATGGCGGTCTAACCCCACTTTAAGATTGCGCTCAAAGTGTTTTATGGATTTTGATGTATGTGTTCAACCCTATCCTGTGTTCTAATACTGTGAGTACAAAGCTGACTAGCAGCCCAATCTTGCGTCCAGCAGTGTCCAGGGGTCCAGCAGCACAGAAATGGCCACCACTGAATCCTGGCCCTGCCTGGATGCCGCCGAGGTCTCCTCAGGGGAAGGGAGCATTTGCTACTTTCCCCTGGGGAGACTGCAGCTGGCAGCAATGGGCCTTCTCGGCTCTGCGCCCATGTTTGTGGCAGGATGTGGTGGCAGAAGCTTCCACTATCCCCACCCCCTCTGGGGTCTGCTCCTCCCCTCACCCTGCCCAGATTTGTCCGCTTCTTCTTATTGACCCAAATCTTACCTGTCTGGAATCTTCTCATTGTTACTTGGAGCTGTTGGAGCGCTAGCCAGCCTCCTGCTCAGCACTGAGGCCAGGTGCTAATTAGCACCGGCCCAGTGTGAGCAGTGGTTGCTCGTGCAGTGTTACAAACGTGCTTCCCAGCACATTTAGGACACTTTTAGCCAGAGGTACACATGTGCCGCCAGTGATAAGGGCCTCTGGATTGGGCCCCAAGAGCCCAATCTTATGGATGTCTATTCAGAAGTAAGTCCTGCTATAGTCAATATGGCTTACTCCCAGGTAAGTGTAGATAGGATTACAGCCTAAATCAGAAATAGAATAGAACATGTGGTCTGACTCCAAAACATAGACTGTAATCATATTATATGCCCAATTATGTGTGCCGTAGCTTAGTGATTTTCAGGGTGTCTCCCTGGGGCATTCCTTAGAAACTTTTCAGGGGTTCTTCAATGTGTTGTTCAGTCGCTAAGTCGTGTCCGACTCTTCGCGACCCCGTGGACCACAGCACGCCAGGCCTCCCTGTCCTCCACTAGCTTCCTGAGTTCGCCCAATTTCATATTCATTGCTTCGGTGACACTATCTAACCATCTCATCCTCTGTCGCCCCCTTCTCCTTTTGCCTTCAATCTTTCCCAGCATGAGGGTCTTTTCTAAAGAGTCCTCTCTTCTCATCAGGTGGCCAAAGTATTGGAGCTTCAGCTTCAGCATTTGTCCTTCCAGGGAGCAATCAGGCTTGACTTCCTGGAGAATTGACCGATTGGATCTCTTTGCAGTCCAGGGGACTCTCAAGAGTCTTCTCCAACACCATAATTCAAAAGCATCGATTCTTCGACGCTCTGCCTTTCTTATGGTCCAGCTCTCACAGCCATACATGGCTACTGGGAAAACCATCGCTTTGACTATGCGAACCTTTGTTGGCAGGGTGATGTCTCGGCTTTTGATTAAGCTATCTAGGTTCACCATAGCTTTCTTCCCAAGAAGTAAACGTCTTTTAATTTCATGGCTGCAGTCACCATCTGCGGTGATCTTGGAGCCCAGGAAAATAAAGTCTGTCACTGCTTCCATTTCTTCCCCTCCTATTTGCCAGGAAGTGATGGGAGTGGTTGCCATGATCTTAGTCTTTTTAATGTTGAGCTTCAAACCAATTTTGGCACTTTCCTCTTTCACCCTCATCAAAAGGTTCTTTAGGTCTTCCTCACTTTCTGCCAGTAGAGTGGTATCGTCTGCATATCTGAGGTTGTTGATGTTTCTCCCAGCAATCTTGATTCCAGCTTGTGAGTCATCCAGCCCTGCCTTCCTCATGATGTACTCTGCTTATAAGTTAAATAAGCAGGGTGACAATATACAGCCTTGTCGTACTCCTTTCCCAATTTTAAACCAGTCGGTTGTTCCATGTCCAGTTCTAACTGTTGCTTCCTGACCCGCATAAAGGTTTCTCAGAAGGCAGATCAGGTGGTCTGGAACTCCCATCTCTTCAAGAACTTGCCACAGTTTGTTGTGATCCACACAATCAAAGGCTTTAGCATAATCAATGAAGCAGAGGTAGATGTTTTTCTGGAACTCTCTTGCTTTCTCCATGATCCAGCGAAGGTTGGCAATTTGATCTCTAGTTCCTCTGCCTCTTCGGAAACCAGCTTGTACATCTGGTAGTTCTCGATTCGCATACTGCTGAAGCCGGGCTTGTAGGATTTTGAGCATGACCTTGCTAGCATGTGAAATGAGTGCAATGGTGCGGTAATTCGAGCAATCTTTGGCATTGCCCTTCTTTGGGATTGGAATGTAAACTGATCTTTTCCAGTCTTGTGGCCACTGTTGGGTTTTCCAAATTTGCTGGCATATGGAGAGCAGCACTTGGACAGCATCATCTTTTAAGATTTTGAGTAATTCCGCTGGAATGCTGTCACCTCCACTAGCTTTGTTGTTAGTGAGGCTTTCTAAAGCCCACTTGACTTCACTCTCCAGGATGTCAGGTTCGAGCTCAGTGACTGTACCACTGTGGTTATCAGGAACATTTAGATCGGCCTTATAGAGTTCCTCTGTGTATTCTTGCCACCTCTTCTGAATCTCATCTGCTTCTGTTAGGTCCTTGCCATTTTTGTCCTTTATTGTGCCTACCTTAGCATGAAATTGTCCTTTGACATCTCCAATTTTCTTGAAAAGATCTCTAGTCCTCCCCATTCTGTTGTTTTCCTCTATTTCTTTGCATTGCTCATTTAGAAAGGCCTTCCTATCTCTCCTTGCTGTTCTCTGGAAATCTGCATTCAGTTGGGTATATCTTTTCCTTTCTCCCTTGCTTTTGGCTTCTCTCCTTTCCTCAGCTATTTGTAAAGCCTCGTCAGACAGCCACTTTGCCTTCTTGCATTTCTTCCTCTTTGGGATGGTTTTAGTTGCTGCCTCCTGTACAATGTTACAGACCTCCGTCCAAAGTTCTTCAGGCACTCTGTCTACCAAATCTAAGCCCCTAAATCTATTTGTCACCTCCACTGTATATTCGTAGGGGATCTGATTTAGGTCATACGTGGAGGGCCTAGCGGTTTTCCCTACTTTTTTCAGTTTAAGCCTGAATTTGGCAAGAAGAAGCTGTTCTTCAATGAGAAGATAAGTAATTGTGGACAAGAGTCTTTGGTGGGTATGTTTCTATTTGCTGCTGATTTCTGTTGGCAATCTGCCTATGAAGCACATTTTAGGTCACATTTGCAGTTATACACATTTTCAGAGTTAAGGGGCTGGGGAAATAATGATGCACAACTGACCTGATCAATACGCCATATGAGATGACTAATATCATGTCCCAGATAATATCATGTCTTGTACAAAGCAGCAATGGGTTTCTGATCTAAAGCTGCATAGTGTTTAATACTTTCCTATTCACACATGCAAGAGATTATTGGATCTGAACACCCAGATTTTATGACCCATCCATAAGTCCAAAGGGGTACTCAGATCTGCGCCAGTGAAATCACTGGTGCAAGTCCAAGAAACTCTGTGTTGGGGGGAAAAGGGAGGGGGAATGGGATTCAACGGAGGCTTCCTCTGCTGATCCCACCCCTTTCCTGGGCCGTGATCCACTGCTGTAGGTGCTGGATAGAATTGGGTCATAAGGCTGCAATCCTACCTGGGAGCAAGTCCCATTGAACACAATAGAATTACTTTTGAGTAGACATGCATAGGATTGAGCTGTAATTTACTGGCAGAATATATATTTTGCTCTTTATTTTCCATATAAATAGTTGTGCATTACATCCAAGGTGAAGGCAAACAGACACTTATAAAATGACATGAGTGCCCTTTCTGCTGGTCTTTGAATCAACAGATTCATTCAGATATGCTGCTAATTACAGCCAAACAGAACTATTTACATTAATATTATTTAATTAGCATCCACTGCATCAATTACAACATCTTTCGAAGTGCACTGAAGGAGCAGGAGAGTGTATAGTGATGTCTACGTAAATGTTGCCCAATGGTATGCATTAGTATTGATTCGTATTGAGTTGGATGGTATCTGGACTTCCATTTAAGGCTGGATTCGAAATTGCAAGCAGTAAGAACTCGGTGTATCATTTGGTTCCTGTTCATTTCTTTAGATTTGCAGACCATGTGTAATTGTAAAAGACCCAGTATAAATTAATGCTCACAAGAGCATTCACAATGCAGTGCATTAAATTTTAGCTAAAAGGGGACATTTATTTTTCATTAGTTCATTACGAGATACTTTCATAATGCAAAAATGGACTTTGTTTAACAGGCTCAAGTGCTGGCAATGCCAAACAATTTCCCCAGTCCAAGTCTCCTTGGGAATGTATTTGCACATAAAGCTGCCTCATGAATAAAAACTTCTCAATTTATTTCAATGTTCAGGAAAGTTATAGAAAATAAAAGTATATTATTAAACATTAACTTGTCCTAATAAAAACAGGCGTGCCCCAGAATCCACGGATTTGGTATCCATGGTTTCAATTATCCAGCATGCCAAATGCTCCCTTACCTGGGGATGTGCCACCCTCTTCTTCTTCTGCTCCTTAGATTGGAAAAGAGATGGACAGAGCAGAAGACAATGTGTGGGGAAGAGGAGGCGTTAGCCTCTAGCTTCTCCATGATACTTCCACTTCCTCATTTTCTTTTCCAGTCCAGGGAGCAGGAAGAGGAGGAGCACTGGAAGGAAGTGGGTGGGCAGAGTTGAGCATCTCCTGCCAATCTGTTGCCCAAGTCACCCACCACATGGACAGGCACATGGACAGGCTAACACTGCATGTGTGAGCAGATGTGCACATGGGGCTGGCATGTGCCTCCTCCCCCTTCCTCTTTCCTTTGGGCGTGAGAGGAGAAAATTGAAAGCTCCCATTTGTGGTCTGGAACAATTGCTGTTTCAGATGAATATGAGAAACTATAGATGACAGAGGAAACTGCTGTATGTTTCAAACCACAAATGGAAGCTTTAAATGTCACTTCCTCACACATGGAGGAGGGGGAAATAAACCGGAAGGGGGAAGCATGTAAGCCCATATTACTAAACTACAGTTCAGTGTTACATCTGAACTGCTACCATCTATCACATCATCCTTATTTTTGCTTTACCTTGTCACTTTTGAGTAGACATGCACAGGATTGAGCTGTAATTTACTGGCAGAATATATATTTTGCTCTTTAATCTGTAATCTGAAGATAATTCAATAATAAACCTTTGTAATCTGAAGATAATTCAACAATGTGGACATAATTGCATACTCATGGACTCTGTTTTTCCATTCAAAGCTAGAAGGCTATTGCTGTTGTTTTCTAACATTTAGTGTGCATAGATCTAGGTTCAAAGCCCCGACCAGCCGTGATACTATATAATCTCACAGGACTGAACTGGTACATCGTCACTAAAAGATACTAAAAGATATTTGATGGTTTTAATGCTATTTTTATATTAGTGAAGTTTTCTATAGCTGCAATCGCCAGTGTTATTTTCCTTCTTTTTGCTACATCACGTGTCCACTGCGCATGTCACGGCCTTTTTCTTTTCTTTATTTTTCACTCATAATGAAAAAAATCTTTTCCTCAGAAATAGTTCCCTTTAAAATAAAGGGGCATAAAACACAGGGGACCAAGGAGTAAATTGCTTTTGCTGTGTGTGGTTGTGAACTGCTGGAACGCAACCCAAAATAAAGAAAAGAAATGAATCCAGCTAGAGATTAATTGTATGAGCCTCTAGTTAAATGTTGAAACGTCAACGCCAAATCATTTAAACAAACATAAACCACAGGCTGTAATTCCTTTTCTTGGAGCCAATTCAGGTTTTTGGGAGGGAAAGTATATTCTTTTCTAGCCAATGGTAGGTTTCCAGCCACCCTGCTTAGCTGGTAAAGATGTTAAATGTGTAGTAATGTTGATACCGTGCTGATGTGAGGGTGAGGTGACACAGTGCGCCAACACAATAGCATTTCATCTCAGGAGAATAAGATTCAGCGTCAAATGTGAAATTGCCTTGGCAGTACCAGTGAAAAAGAGATGTTGTCCCCTGCCCCCCCCGCCCCAAATCAACATACAGATAGTCTTGAATAACTGACATGGTTAATATGATATACTTCTTCAGACTTCTTCAGTCATAGGTGAAAGGGCAGAAGGAAGATTTTCTGGGGATTCTTTTTGGGCTTGATAGCTCAAGGTGTGCAGAGAGCCAGGATGGAATTCCCGATGCTGCTGAAGCAATGGCAGCTCTGCAGGCACTCAATAGTTTTTAGACATACCTGGGGGGGGGGGGAGGTCACGCTAGCGTTTTGCTCTCAGCGCGCACTTTTGTTTTTCGCACGAAAACCACAACAGGGCCATAGGCCTCCCAGCCCCTCCCCAAGGCCAGCACAACCCCCAGGTATATCTAAAAGCCCCTGGGTGCTTGTGGAGCCACGATCACTGCCACCCCATTGGGACACCCTCCCCAACCCCAGTCCCCACCCCTGTCAGCACTTACCTGCGGTCCAAAGACGAAGTAGGACTTTGGGAACTGCAGGTGTAGTGGTTCCGGTGTTGGACCTAGACTTGGAAGATCTAGGTTCAAATCCCCGATCAGCCATGATGCTTCCTGGGTAACCTTGGGCCAGTCATTATTTCTCAGCCTAACCTACCTCACAGCAGTAGTGTCATTCTGTAACGAGCTGCCGGAACGCTAGGCGGGACTTACCACTTGATTGACAGGCAGTCCGTGACGCGTCGCCGCTTGCCCGCCCGCCGCGGGGGCTCCCTCCGGTTAGCGTGCCCCTCTGCGACTTGCCTAGGCACCCAGCGCGCGCCCCCAGGCAAGCGGGCACCCCCTCCGAAGCCAGGGGGGCCCACACGGCAGGCGGGC
Source organism: Lerista edwardsae (assembly GCA_029204185.1). NCBI lineage: Eukaryota > Metazoa > Chordata > Lepidosauria > Squamata > Scincidae > Lerista > Lerista edwardsae. The sequence goes on along the minus strand of JAJKFI010000001.1, from coordinate 23,090,913 downwards.
AGGCGGCGACGCGTCACAAACGGGCAACCAATCAGGTGGTAAGTCCCGCCTAGCATTCCGGCAGCTCCTTGCTGGATAACACCTCTGCCTCACAGGGTTGTGAGGTCAAAAGGAGAGAAGGAGTTATGTACACCACCCTGAGCTCCTTGGGGGAAGGGCTGTATACAGCGATATAAATAAACAATAATGCAGTGAAAATGCATCTGTCCCTTTTCACCATTCCAAAATGTACCTTCTCCACTGGTCTGCCTCCTCTAAATTTAAAGCTGCTGAGTTGTTAGGTGCTGGGGAATTCAGTGGTGGCGGCATTACTGACAGACTGAAAGAGGAGTGGGAGGTGATTGCACATTTGCTGAAACCTGAAAGAAAGCCAGCATGATATAATTTCACTCTGGGAATCTATTGCTATGGCAACAAAGAAAAGATTTTTTAAAAAAAGGTTTCAATTTAAAAGTATTACAAAAGCATAATTAAACTTTTTTTTTAACTTGCTGGTTTATATTTTCATATTTGGAGGGGGAAAATGATTTATGCAAAGCATTAACACTAAAGGATCTTTGCCAAAAAAGTTTTTTCCCCCCTGCTTTAATTTTATTTATATGGAAGTCAGATACAGCGTGGAGGCGATTCTGCCAACTTCAGTTTGTTTTCTGCAAGACAACTGTTTTGGCATGACTAAGAAGTTTGAGAATTAAAGCATGATTCAAAAAACATGCAGATGTAGCAAAGTGGATAGATAGATAGATAGATAGATAGATAGATAGATAGATAGATAGATAGATAGATAGATAGATAGATAGATAATTCATACTTAAGGAGAAACAGAGTTTAATTTGAATTGGAGCTTAAGGGCGCAATCCAAGGGTGCCCTAGAGCCAATGCAAGCTGCTTGCATCAGCCCTGCAGTGTTGCGAAAGTGCCATAAAGCACTTTCATACCAGTGTGAGGCGCACAGAGCCAACACAAGCAGTTGCATCTTCCCTGCGGCACTGGAGCATGCCCCAGGTAAGCCACTCCTGCACCAGCTGAGTTTGGCTGGCACAGGGGCTATTCTGGGTGGTGGGAAGGCGGGAGGGAGGGCGAAACAGGGCAGGGGGAGAGTGTTCCGATAGTGGGCTGGCCTGGAGAGGGGGGGAGGATTCAGGCTGCGTGATATGCTTGGACCTGCACCCACTGTATAGCAGGCACAGATCCAAGTAGCCCATTGGATGGATGGCACCTACCCCGGGGCAAGGGGACAAACATGCCCTTTCCTCATGGAGGCTTCAGCCTGCTCCCAACCTGCGCTGGATACAACACAGGCCTGCCATCCTGCCTGTTCCAGCACAGCTTAGGTTTGAGGCCTAAATTTATAGTAGAACCTATTTTCAAATGAAGGATCAGCCTCAATATTTGTGTGTGTGTGTTTGTGTGCATGCATGTGTGTGCACGTGTGCGTGTGTGTCTGTTTTGAGGCATATGTCATGCTGTACCCTGGTACAAAATACCTATACCTTGCTATACATTTGTGCACACATATGTGCAGATAGATCAGCCAGGTGGGGCACTGGTTGCGGGCTCACACTAACCAAAGGACCTACTTGGCCAGGCTGAATTTTCAGAGAAAAACCTTCAGTGGGAACGGTATCACCCAGTGCACCATCTTGACATGGTATGGCGGTCTAAATCAGGGCTTGACCAAGATGCCCAGCAATCCAGAGCTGGCACTATGTGTATGACTGTATCTGGGTTCATTTTTACAGTCCAACAGTCTGTGAAAACGTTGCAGTGATTGTACCTGCAATGAATGGACCTCCAAAGGAATGAGGGGGGGCAGCCGGATTGCTGGGTTGCTGTTGCCACTAGTGCCAACAACTCCTGTTCTGGTGCCCCATGGTCTGACTGCTGCCCTTTAGAATCTCTTGTGGAGTGGAGACTGGACAACTGTTGAGTGGAATGGGGACGTCTGCTGGACTGTGGGGCCACAGGAACAGGAAGAGGTGCTGGTGGCAGTGGTGGAAACCCTGTGATCTGGCTGCCCCTTCTGTTCTTTGGGGGCTCTTGTTGAGCCTAGGAAGTGGAAGCCAGTAGTGACATCATGACATTGTGACTTTATTGTCCCGGGTACCACTGCCTCCAGTGATGACTCTTCTATTGGGCTAGTGAGCAAGCCCATTGGTGGAGGCGGCTCAGTAGTGGAACAGGAGAAGGGAGTGATGAATTGCAGCGATCCCACCAAAGAGGCATCACAACCCCATTAGGTTCCTGACCCCAAAGTTGAAGGCCATTGCACTAGTGAGTGCAGGACTGTGGATGCATCTATATTAGAACAGTATTCTATGCTCTATCCATAGCTCTATTCCACACAGCACTCTTTCCCAGAAACATATCCACAGCGTGATAGGAATGATTACTATTTATATGTAAATGCTAAGTATTAATCGAACAAAATAAATAAGCTTCCTTATGCGCATGAGCAAAAACTAAATTATCTTCTGCATCCACGTGAAAGAGTTCTTCGCTGTCCTAACAAAGCCTGGCTTCATGCATTTGAATTTCACAGGAAAATCCATGTGAACAGAAAGATATATTGTTCATGTAATTAACAGCTTCCTGAGAGGCGATAGTGCAGCAAGGAAGACTCCCACTGCTATGCAAGGGTTATGTTTGTGCCCACTACTGCTTTGCTGGTTGCACATGAATAGACTAGAGGCCACATCCACTTTGTATACTTGTATGCAAATCAGCAGTGGCACAACCTATATGACATGCACATTCCATTCCTTTGCTATGGGAAACGCAAACCAGAAATGACATTGCTGTAGCCAGAGGACAATGGGTGGATGGAGAATATAGGCCAACATGTAAAGTTTGGCCACTGTTCTTAAGTGAACAACAATGGGATACAGTGATAGGCCAGATGAAGGTGATTGTTGGAGATAACAGCAATGTCACCCATGTGGAAATTCAACGGACAGATCTGTTTAACATGGTGAATGATTACAATAGGACTAAGGAAGGACACAAAGAAATCAGCATAAATATGATCTTACACTGAGCTTGTTAGTACGGCTCAGTATAAGACTGACACATATGAAGATGTTTCCAGGATTTCATTACTTGTTATGGGTAAATGTGCAAAAGTAACATATTTTATCATACATGTGTGAAATAAAATTGACAAATTACAAAATATATGCAAACATTGCAAGTAGTTCTTGCTTTCAGTGCTGGGAGAGGTGCTGAATGCCCTGGGGCAGATCCTGCACTGGGCATTCCATGACACAAGATGTGTCCCCTCTAGCTTATCAGCAGTGGCTCCTTCCACCAGGGGTGTAGCTAAAGAAGTGCAGGGGGTTGCAATTGCACCTGGCAACAAGCTTTAGTGGGCAACAAGCTGTGCTTGACACTAGCGGCCAAAACCTTGGTAAGTACGAATAATACCATCATGTTATATATCATAGGAAAGGTAATTTAATGCTGAGTGCCATGAAGCAAACTGCTCAGAATATCTGAATTCTATCAAACATTATGGCTAAAAAAACCCAATATATGAATGTATGAAAATACAACTGTGATATCACTTCCTGTTGTGACATTACTTCAGGGGCATCATTTTGCCCTCTGCACAGGGCTACATTTTCATTAGCTAAGCCAGTGTCTCCCATTATCCCCACCAGCCAATGGGAGCATCCCCTCAAGATTCTGCAAAGCCTCTGCGCTGAAGCGCCCATTTGTAGATGGGGACGGCAGATACAGTGGTGATGAGAGTCTCTTGACAAACACCTGTAATTGCTAGCACCAGTATGGGGAAGTGGTACATGGGTCAGCCTGGCCAAGTGGGCTGCCTGATGGATATGGGTCATTGGTCAGTGCCTAATCTGGCTGAACCCTGACCTTTGCTTGCTTTCAGTGTAAAAGTGCATTTCCCAGGAAAATTCTGTATGACTAAGGTTTTCCACATTGACCTGTGAATAAGACCCACTGAACACAGTGGTCTTTACTTCTGAATAAAAATGCATAGACTTTCAGTGTCAGAGCTTTATATCTGTAGGGCAGGCTTCAGGCAGGCAGCCTCGAATCAATTGGCATGCGGGATGTTCTTCTGATGGTTCATTAGAGCAAGTGATTAGGTAGCAGCTCTGCAGCTGAAGATTCATGCTGCCCACTCAGAAGAGAACTTAAATATATGAGCTCATAGTTGCATCTGCTTCCTGGTGGCTGTTTTTTGTGGGATTCACTTCTTTCGCTTTACTGGGATTCACTTCTTTCTTTCAGGGAGGAGAAACAGGGATTTTTTAAAATGTCTACTAAAGTTTATGAGGTCATTTCCAAAAGTGCTTTTTAGTATGAGGCACAGTTCTGAAATATGAGACGTAATAATAAATAAAAGTGTATCTTATGAAGCAATTGCAGGCTGGTTGCTTTTCCTTTCTGCTATTGTAAATCTTGTACTGCCTGTGTGCTTGCTTACTTCTGTTGTCTCTTTGCACTGCACAGAGTAAATAGACCCACATGATTTTGTATTGCCCTTATTATTCAGATGCCTGCATGAAGTTCCTAGAACCTGTGTTGTCAAAAAGGAATGATCACCCAGAGCATGAGATACTAGAATATATTATGTCAGTTAAGGATCCTGATTTAGGGGGAAAGATAGCTGCTTTTCAGAAACAGGTGGAGAAGAGTAGTAGATTGTTGTAACTTGTAACTGTGTGTGTGTGTGGGGGGGCATATTAACCTGTAGCCGGGCCCCTAGGCTTTCAGATATTTTGGGTCCCCTCTGAAACTCTTCAAGATAGATCCTGGCACACTAGATGGAAGCCCCTGGTAGACGGGTGGGTGGACAAGGTGCCCCTCCCCCCCCTTTACAAATAAGGCCTCTACAGCTAAGTCACTTTTTCTCATCTGTCTATTGCCATGTTACAACACACACACACACACACACACACACACACACACACACACACACACATCTTTGCAACCAGCCCCCAACTTTAGGCAATCCAGCCACAGGCGGGCCTCTCCTCACAAATGGACGTAGACTTGCATGGAAGCTCCCCACCCACTCCTAAAACAGTAGAAATACAGGGAGAAATCTGAGGGGTAAAAACTAGAAAAGCCAGGCACTTTTAAGTTGTTTCCAAAAGGGGAAAAAAAACCCTCACAAGTGGCATGGAAGCTTGCCAGCAATGCAGCCTCCATGTGCAGCCCAGCAAAATCTGGCGGCGGGGGGGGGGGAGGACTTGTCCCACGTGGTTCTTGGATAGGGTTACCAGATACAAATGGGGACAGAGTGACTGTACCTTTAACCATTGTATAGAAGAGGGAATTTGGGCAGGTGTAGCTTTTGAAACCCTTCCATGATGAGCTGCAACTGCCCAAATGCCCTCTTCTATACAATGGTTAAAAGTATAGGCATTCTGTTTTAGTTTGCACCTGGTAACCCTACTCTTGGAGAGCTCTGCAAATCGGGCTTGCTGTAGTCTCTTGCTGGCTTGTGGGCTGGATGGGCAGTTCCCAAGGGCCAGATTTAGAGACCCATGCATTAGGCTGATGCTCAGATATTCTCTCTTGATGGGCCCTAGTCCCTGCAGGGCCCCTAGGCTTCAGCCTATTCAGCCTAATGGATAATACTGCCCTGTGTATGTGTGTGTGTGTGTGTGTGTGTGTGTGTGTGAGAGAGAGAGAGAGAGAGAGAGAGAGAGAGAGAGAGAGAGAGAGAGATCCTAAACTGGAGTTAGGCTGGCATAAACTAAGCCAGCAAAGTTTGGCCAGCACAAGGACCACTATAAACATACTGTTGATATTATCCTTGGTTCATACACCATTTTGTTTCCAGGTCCTTTCAAGCTGTTCACAATCATAGACCAAGCCGTGCCAATGACGGAGAGTGCAATCCTAACCTGGGGTTAGGCCGGCACAGTTAGGCCAGCAAGGTTTGGCTGGCACAAAGGCCACCATAAAGCATGTTTGGACTAGTCTAGGAGTCAGGGAGGATGGTGCACATCTGTGTGTTGGCCTCTCTGACTCCAAGAGTGGTCCAAACATACTTTATGGTGTCCCTTGTGTGGGCCAAACTTTGCTGGTTTAGCTTATGCCGGCCAAACTCAGTTTAGGACTGCGCCCTGTGTGTGTGCACGCGCGTGCCAATAAAAGTTCAGGTAATGATGAGTAAATAGATTGTTACTATACTTCCCTTTATGCATTATGCTATTACGCACTATATACAATGATGGTGCTAAACAATAATAGCAACTTATTGAGTGGTTTCTGCTTAAAAACACTGCATGTTGAGTTAATGGATGGAGGACATGAGTCAGCTCCAGAGTCCTTTTACAGCTTCTATTATTTATTTTTCATATCTGTCACCACCTTTCATCCAAGGAAGTCCGGGTGTTGTACATGATGCCCCTCCCTGTTCTCAGAACAGTCCTATGACATAATTTAGACTGAGCGATAGTGACTGGAGCAAGGTGACCCAGTTGGTTTCATGGCTGAGCAGAGTTTTGAATCCAAGGCTGTCCTGTTTTCCTCTAAGCACCACACCATAGTGGCTCTTCCTTTTTTGTGAGCCTTGCAGGACATTTGGATAGACACCTGCTTTGTATCTCCATAAGGAAAAAAACTGGGAACTTTTTAAAAATAAATTGGGAAGTGGTTATTCAGACAAGAAATCTGATGTATTGGGGAGCAGGTCCCCATCCATCTCTGTAGGTGCACTTCTAAGTGTTCCCCAGAGTGCAGAAGTAATACCGCAGAGTTCTAAATGACTACTTTGTGCCAATAATCTTTGCTCTACATTAAACAAGAACTAACTATAGCTGAACTTCCTGAAGAGTTGGTATCCCCATCCAATAGTGGTAGCACTTTCTCCTGACTGGCCTTCAACATTCATTCTATGTTGAATCCAAATCAAAACTGTCTTGATTCAACCCCTTTTTGGTACTACAGTGTCTTCCAATTCAGCACTGGATTATGAAATTCTCAGGGGTTTTTTGGTTGCCTGAGGAAGACTTTAGGATTCTGAGAGTGTCCATTAGGAGAATCCTGCAGATCTACCAAAACCAGATGAGGAGCACCTAATCTGGATGAATCATAAACTACCACATTTTAAGGGAATGGAATTTACTGACCAACCAGGTTTGCATGAGTCAGATCTAATAACATGGACATCAGAGGGGTCTCAAACTACTGGGTTTCAGAGGCCATAGATCAGAGGATGTGACTCCCTTGAGCCCTTATTGTACAATTGAACTGTATTCAACCTTTATGAGTATGGCTACCCTCAGCAAACTATTTGCCCTGTTGCTTGTATGCTTTCAATAAGTGAATGATTCAAAATGAAACTCGGATATGCTGTGTCTTCCAGTCAAGGACATTTATCAACAGGAAATAGCATTACAAGAGCTGTAAACTGATTTTCCTTTTGGAATTACTAGTAAACACCTATTAAAAGTTGAAGGTCATATGGCTGTTGTTACTGTTGTTACTGCTGCCTAAAATGACATTTAAAAAGAACATTGCTAGTAGGGAAAAAACCCTGGAAATTTGACAGTTATCCATCATCTTACAGAAGCATCCTCCAGCTACTTCTTTTCTGGGTTTGCTGCCCTTTCCCATTTTCAACGAGCCCCACAAACTATTCTTATTCCTAGAATCTGTGTGAGGCTTTAATTCCAAGAAACTGAAAGCTTTCACTGGTCTCACAGATATTCTTAGACCTCTCCAATAGCTGCATTCTCTGAGAAGATTGGAATGTTCATTAACATTCTATGTCATCAAACCAGCTACTCAATCAGTATCAGATTCTTCATTGTCACAAGCACAATACAAAATATGTGATTTCTGTGTCATCAACCAACAATGTGATTAACCTCTTTCCAAATGTTTCAGTCTGTCCTTCTTTAATGTAGGACAATTGCTTTCTACAATGTAGACCAGTTGAAAATAGGTTAATTTATGTTCCACTGAGTATTTCCAATAGCCCCCAAACACCTTATGACACTGCAAGAACCTTTGATAAAACAATGAGGTAGCTTTAAAAAACAATAGAGGCCATTGTGATATATATCCCTCTTAGCAAGGGACATGAAGCCTCAAGCATTCCATATCTCTTACTTCTACACAATTTGTACTAAATCCATTTGAGATCTTGTCAATCCAAAGAAATACTAGGATGGCCCACAGTGGCTTGCATTCTGATGGCAAGAATGGAATATAAAAGCACCCAGAGCAACTTCTGACATGATATCTTACAACATTTGTCTATTTCACTGTAAAAAAATGCTGCTGCAGCAGCAGCAACATAGGTGCTGAACATCCAAGTATAGATCTAGATATGTGTAAATAATACTGATATGCATATTAAGGCACAAGATTTATAATGTGCAACCCAATCAACAATCCATAGGCAAGGGCAGCTAAATCAAGGCTTTGCATTCATATATACTGCTATTCTAACAGCCCAATCCTAAACATGTCTATTTAGAATTACGTACTGTTGTGTTCAGTGGGGCTTACTTGTTCAATGGGCCTGTAAATGTTATAGGTTTACAGTTATAGTCCAAGTGTTATAGGATTGCAGCCTAAGGCTATGTACATATCATTTAGCACAAGTGTATGCATGTTTATAAGGGACATGGTGGTACAGCGGGTTAAACCGCTGCTGCTGGGCTTTCCGACCGGAAGGTTGGGAGTTCAAGACTGCGTGAAGGAGTGAGCTCCCATTGCTTGTCCCAGCTCCTGCCAACCTAGCAGTTCGAAAGCACCTAAATGCAAATAGATAAATAGGGACCACTTCGGTGGGAAGGTAACAGTGTTCCGTGCGCTACAGCATATAGTCATGCTGGCCACATGACCACAGAAGCTTGTCCTCGGACAAAACGCCAGCTCTACAGGCTTTGAAACAGAGATGAGCACCGCCCCCTACAGTCGGTCACGACTAGACCATTCGTGACCTTTATGCATGTTTATGCAGAAGTAAGTTCAATTTTGTTCAATGGGGCTTACTCCCAGAGAAATATATCTAGAACTGCAGCCTTTATCATTGCAGCCTTTATCATTCTTGTCTTCAGTATGAAACTATTACTGTAACCCTTAACAAACATAAGTGATCTAATTAAGGGTGCAATCCTAACCTGGAGTTAGGCTGGCACAGTTAGAGCAGCAAAGTTTGGCCAGCACAAAGCACACTGTAAAATATGTTTGGGCCAGTCTCAGAATCAGAGAGGCCAGCACACAGACATGCACCATCTTCCCTGACTCCAAGAATGGTCCAAACGTGCTTTACGGTGGCCCTTGTGCCGGCCAAACTTTGCTGACCTAAATGTGCCAGCCTAACTTCAGGTTAGGATTGTGCTCTAAATAAAATTATCCCTTCAATCAGAGCCTCACTTGTCATTATATTGCTGGGTTTAACTTAGTTCTGTAGCTGTTATAGGCCCTGGCTGGTTCGTTCCAGCGACCTCACCAATGATGGAAAAAAATTCCCTCCTTCATACTTGGATAATTATTTGCATTTCAAAGAGCTTTAAAAAAAATCTTTTTGCTTTTAGATCTTTGTACTTTTCAGGGTCAGCACTTCTCTGCTCTAATGTGCAAGCAATCACTTATAGGCCTTTAAAGGTTTTTTTTTTTTTTTTTTAAACGATGAGCTTGAAAAACACTATGCTATTTTAGGACGATTTGCTTGTATGTGATTTTCTTTAAGTTTTTTGGTCTTTCGAAGTTCTAGAACACACATTTAAAGGGACATACAGGAGAAGCAGAGGGTGTTGGGATGGGGCATGTGCACTGATAGGAACACCCTCCTGAAAGGGGTGAAAATTTGAGCACCACTTTGGGCACCTGCTTAACCTAACATCCTCCTATGCATGTCTACCTGAAGTAAGTTCCATTGTGCTCAATGGGGCTTACTCCCATGAAAGTGGGTATAGGATTGCAGCCTGAATCACTCTCCAGTGCCTGTGGTTCCTGTCTGGGAATGGACTACCCTGATCAGCAGGCTGGCACCCGAATGACCTTGCAGCATGAAGGCTGCACCCATACTGGCCTTCTGGGTAGTAGCATCCCTAAAAGAGGAGTGGGGTGCTAGCTTTCCAAGACGCCTTACCTTGTCATGTAAGCCACTCCGCTCTCTTGCCCTTGTAGCTAGTTCTTTCAGCAAAAACACCTTTGCGTTTCTTACTGGCTACTACTTTCAGATTATGGAAGTCATGCTTCTTTGGATTCACAACCAGTTTTAGCCCTTGTGGGTTAGGCTTACTAGGCTATCATCCCCCAGAAAACTTAAAAAGAAATATTGAAATTGAATCCATCTGCACATTAGGTTGCTTCTTCTCATGGTCTGTGGAGGGCCACCCCATTCATGAGGCCAACTGGAGCAGTCGCCTCAGGGAGCAGATTTGGCAGGGGGAACGCCCTCCTGTTTATCCAGCCACCTGCACTGATACTTCTCTTCCTACTCCTTGGATTGGAAAAGGAAGGGCGGGACAAAGTGGAAGCATGAAGGAGAGGAGAGTGGTGGAATAGGATATTGGAGGAGCAGAAGCTAGCACCTCACCTGGTAAGGGAGTCGGCATTTGGCAACTGCCTTAGAACGCAATCCTTACCTGGAGTTAGGCTGGCACAGTTAGGCTAGCAAAGTTTAGCCAGTGCAAGGAACATCGTAAAGTATGTTTGGACCACTCTCAGAGTCAGAGTAGCCAGCACACAGACATGCACCATCCCCCATGACTCTGAAAGTGGTCCAAACATGCTTTATGGTGGCCCTTGTGCCAGCCAAACTTTTCTGGATTGCACTCTCAGTCACTGGCATGGCTTGGTTTATGTTTGTGAAAAACCTTGAAAGGACCTAGAAACAAAATTGTGTATGAACCAAGGATAATAGCTACCTTAAGTTAGAGAATGTTTTCCTTTCCCTTTGCTTCTGTGTTGGAGGATCGCATGTTCTTTCACCTTCATGCTCCAGTCTTACAGAAAAGAGAGTAAGTTTGTTTCCAAATGAGATGGATTACGTTAGACTATACTTCTTTCATTTCAGCAGGGGAACATATCAATTGCTGAGGAAAATGGATTTCAGAAACAAGAGGAGGTCTCTGATATGTGTGTGTTTGTCTTTGCTTTGTGGATTATTGTGACTTCTCTATTTGTTAGAAACTGGCAACATATTCTGTTTGCAGGGCACATATATGACAACTGCTGAGCAGTATTGTACATAGTGAGAGGCCTGTATTTTCTTTACTGAAAAATTCCTATGCAGTGGTGTCTTATAGCAGTGTTTTTGACTATTAATGTATTGCAAACATATTGTGGGGTTCTTTGTTGATAAGAATGAAAAATTCATGAAGCATGAGAAAAGGAATGACAGAATAACTGTGTTTATTATATTTCTGTTATATTTGTTGGCAGCTGTGTGTAGATGAGAATTAAAAGGGAGCCGGGGCCAAGCTTATGTGGAAGATATACTTATGGAATGTAAGTACACAAAAAGAGTCCAGGAATATGTCAGAAAATGACCTACAGGGGAAAAAAGAAGCAAAAGTCAAATAAGGAGCATTGATGCAAACATCGCAATGTGAAGAATTCCCAGGAGAAAGGTTCAAATTTTGTGGTAATAATATCCCTCTGTGGGAAATGGAACATCAGGAGTGGTGAAAGGGGCACAATAGGACAAGCAACACACAGCTGACACAACCGTGCTTTCACAGCAACATTCTGAATAGAAAATGTGGGTCACTTACAGTCCAATGCTATCCATTCCCCACCTCACCGATGCAGCAGTGCCAAAATGGCTACCTTTACATTCTGTGGTGGTGGGCAGTTGTGGAGGTCTCTTCTGGGTAAGGAAACAATTGTTCCCTTACCTGAGAGTAAGTCTCTGTGGCATTGGACTTATAGCAGCTAAATAGCTGATTCAGGGGATGCCTCTGAGCTGAACACACCCCATTCCTGGACGCAATCCACAGATCCCTTCCCCCCTCCACTTTTGCCCCCACCCACCTTCTACCCCCCCAACACTTCCTGCCTCTCTTGTTGAGTTACCTGTTCCAGTGAGCAGTGGGAGACCCACCAACACAGGTGAGAAAGTGTTGTTTAGCATACTGTTGAAGTGCCTTTTACAACTGGTGCTGATTGCTTTACAGCAGTCAGCTCCAGCAGAGGGCAAAGGGCAAGCTAAACCCAACATAATATGTAAAGTACAGGCATGCCTTGGTGCCTGTGGAGGATAGGTTCCTGCCACCCCTGAACCCCATCGATAACTGAAACCATGGATAAGAGGGAACCTATGTTCTATAAGTATAGAGTTCTCCCCTACCCCCCACCTCAGAGCAAGAAAATTTTTTAGCAACTCAAAGTAAAAATAAGGAATGCCTGATCTGTGGATAATTGAAACCATGGATACAGAATCCATGGATACGGAAGCTCACCTGTATAAGATTGGGCCCATAGAGGCCCTCAGTGTGGAAACATTGTACTCAAAGCAAACAACCCTGTAGAAATACCTGACCAATAACAATAAAAGCTTCTTGGTGGGCCGCTGTGAGATACAGGAAGCTGGACTAGATGGGCCTTTGGCCTGATCCAGCAGGGCTCTTCTTATGTTCTTATGTTCTTATGACCAAAGTAAAACACCAGAACTGAGAACGAACTTTAGTCCTATGACAGAAGTGTCACAGGCAAGAAGGAGTCAGTTCAAATTCTGGATGTGGTCTTCCACTTCAAAGAAGTACCCGCATGCAAGCATACCCGTAACAGATATGGCTGTACTTATTCCGTAAGTGTCTCACATACAGCTCACTCAAGGACAGGAAACCTGGTGGATCAAAAATGTTGGCACTCCACAGTGGGTGTACACTTCACTGCCAGAGCTGGCCCAAGATCCTTCAGCATTGGAGGGAAGGAACCAAAGCTTGCTGCCACCTTACCTGGCAGCAGGTGCGCATGGAGGCTCAAGGGCGCCCCATGGCTGGCGCTGAAACCGTGCCCCTGGACGTCGCCCCGCCCCTGCACATCACTCAGACACGCCTCCCTTACCCCAGAAACGCTCCATTTCCGAGCGTAAGGGAAGCGTGGGCAAGTGGGAGGGCCGAAAACCATGTGGTCTCACCTGGACCGTGCGCAACGGCGCCCTGCCATTGCGCAGCGCCCCATGGCTCACGTCATCCCGGGCCACAGGTAAGATACATTGACTGGCAGACAGTGCCAAAGGGTGTCCTATTACAAGCTAGAAGGTGCAAAGTCCTTCTCTCTCTCTCTCAAGCCCCCTAAATTTAAAAAGAGAAGAAGAAACATGGAAAAGAGGAGACGGATGATCTCAGAACATCTTCTGGGGGATGCTTCAGCCCACCACTGTTCTTTCCTTTGAACTTCTGCTCTGTTTCCCTCTTCCTCTTCCAATCCAGGGAGTGAGGGAGAAGGGACAGTAGTTAATAGAATGGAGGCCCACTGGCCCTCACCTGAGGAGTTTGTGGATGACTGGTTCTGATAACTGCTACCACACTAACTGGTCTTGTTCTAAATGTCAATTACTGAGAGCGCAATCCTAACCTGGAGTTAGGTTGGCACTGTTAGGCCAGCAACGTTTGGCCGGCTCAAGGGCCATTGTAAAGTGCCTTTGGACCTGTCTGTTGGCTAATCTGACTCCGAGAGTGGTCCAAACATACTTCACGGTATCCCTTGTGCTGGCCAAACTTTGCTGGCCTAGCTGTGCCAGCCTAACTCCAGGTTAGGATTGAGCTCTAAATGAAATTGCAATTATTTTAGATCAGAGGAACAGAACAATCCTAGTTCAACAGAAGGGTGATAGTCTGAACATGTTGTGAAGCTTTTTCGGATACACTTGATGGATATATATAGTTTCCCCCAAAATCCTATTGTGGAGGAGATAAAACAGGTTTCTTTTAATATTTTAAATGTTTCAAAGCACTTCACAACAAAGTCTTTAAATAGAGAGGTGGCAGTAGCCTTCTCAAAAGCAGACGGGTCTTTCATGCCTACGTTTTGGAGTTGGCTTCTGTGCTGGGCTTTTGGTGGGGTGGTTTTTTTGGGTTTTTTTGTTCTCGTAGGTTAGCTCAGGAGCAGGTTAAAAATAGATTTCCTTGTTCTAAAGATCTCCACAACTTTTTCTTACTGCACTATTTGCAATAGAATTTTCATGATTTCATATTAACTGTGGTCTTCATGGTCATTTGAGTGTCAAACACAGAAGTGCCCCTTCCACCAAACCTGAAACTCTTGCTTTCTTTTTATCTTTATTCCAAGCTGCCCAATATATTGCCATAAAATGATTAAATGCTGAGTGATGCTTCTGGATCTGGACAAGCTTAAAAGAGGAGGAGAGATCATCTTACTTAGAGGCAAAAGTATTACTTCCCTGCCTTCTGCAACCTTAATCTGGCCTTGTAAATGGGGCTTCTCTATGAGCAGTCTAATTATAATGATAAAAAAATGCAGATGAGGCAGAATACAAAGAGAGAGTACCGGACCATTGTACTGCAGGCGTTTGCTTATTGTAATTTATAAATGTGTTCACTTTCATGGCACGAAAGTATGGTGGTTAAATGATTAATTAGAGGTTAGGTTGCCTGTATTGCTGTACCACAGATCCGGAATCCAGTGTACGGAGTCTGAAGACAAAACACCAATGCTTTTGGAGGCAAAGCTGTTCTCACAGGCCAGATGCACAAGGATCACATGACAGTACGTTGGCTGCTGCCAGGCAGAATTAGGAGGAAATACACTCTAATGTGTATAATCCAAAACAGTTTGATGTACTTGCTATTGGAACAGCTTGTTCAGGCTTATGTGTTGTCTGAGAGATTAAAAAAGAAAAGTCATGTGAAATTGTTCTTCGTGAAACATCTACAAGGGACTCAGTGCAGGTTGCAGTTACTTTCTATCTTTCCTTTATCCAACTCTTTCTCACTAAGCCATATTCATCTCTCAGGTTCTTTAAAGAAATCAGAATTGTCATTTCAGAGATAGATATGAGAATGGGATGGTATATGAAAAGAGAACCAGATTCAGCAAGATCTAATAACGGATATACAGTAGTCAAAGGTAAATTGTTCTTTATCCATTCTTCTCCTTTATCCATCAAGTCCAACTCTTGGCAATTTCATAGGCAAGAACTCTCCATGCTGCCCTGTCAAACAGAACTTCTTTCCATTGTTAGGTCTTCATGTTTGTATCTGTTTTGATGGTGTCAAGCCATTGTGTTCTTTGTCTGTCCTTTTTTCTTGTTCCACTAACACTTCCTAACATCACTGGTTTTGTATGGTCCAGCACTTCTCTGTTGGTTACTCTGGTTGTCCATGGTATACATAATAATTTTTTGCCAGCACCACAATTCAAATGCATCAAATCCTTCTTTGGTCAGCCATTTTTACTGTCCAACTCTTACACTCATACATCATAATGGGGAAGACTATTGCTCTAACTAGTCTCCCTTCTGTTTTTAGGGCAATATCTTTGCTTTTCCAAATCTTATTCATGTTGAGGTGTAGAATTGCTCTTATGAGCCATTTTTGATCCATGGAATCCTGGACTGATTCAGTTTTCTCATTGTTTACTTTAACCAACACTTGTCCATCTGCTACTGTTGTCATTATCTTTGTTTTCTTGATGTTTAGGTTTAAGTCATGTTTATGTTCATCCTTGATCTTCAGAATCATGTTTTCCAAGTCTTCCTTATTTTCAGCCAATAATGTTATGGTATTTGCATGCCTCATATTGCTTATGGTTCTTCCCCCAATATCAGGTCCAATAGGTCCAATTTCCACATGATCACTTCGGCTGAAAAGAAATGGGGATAAAATACAGCCCTGTCACACCTTGGCTGATCCTGAACCGTTCTATGTCACCACAGAGCTGCGGTTTTCAAACTGGGGCATCATAATGCCCCAGCCTGAAAACACTGGCCCCTATCTCCTTAAGGAGCAGGGCAATGTTTACAGTGGTATCAGCAGTCCAACAAGTGCGCTGGCATGGGGAAACGCCTGTTTTGCGCAATTATTTGGGGGTTGCACTGGCCCTCTGGGGTTGGGTGCAGAGGACCCGCAGACTCCTCTGCTGGTCTCCCCACACCTCCAAAATGGTCAGCAACATATTTGGGGGTGATCGGACGCAATGCAGAGTGGCTCCCCAGCAGAATGGTAAGCACTGTTCCATCTGGGGACCATGTTTTTGTTTCACAGCGGTCTCCAGTTTGGGGACCACTGTTCTAAACAAAGCTTTATATCTTACCTCTTTCCCATCCTGTTGTGTTATCAGCATCTTCCATGGAAGATGAGTTCAACGACCCAATCCTAACCCCCTTCCCTGCTGGCATGACTAGTATTTTGCTGGCAAAGGTTGCTTTACACCTGTCATGACGGGGATGGTTGGGATGGGGAGGAGGGCAGATCAGTCTTGGAAGGAGGGTGATCAACAGCAAATGTGGTGCACACTGTATCCTCTCACCATCCTATGCCTCTCAAGAGCCTACGCACTCCTGGTTCATTGGCCTAACCCTCCCAGGGCTCAATTCTAACCTGGAGTTAGGCTGGCACAGTTAGGCCAGCAAAGTTTGGCTGGCACAAGGAACACTGTAAAGTATGTTTGGATTACTCTTGGAGTCAGAGAGGTCAGCACACAGATGTGTGCAGTCCTCCCTGACTCTGAGAGTGGTCCAAATGCATTTTATGGTAGCCCTTGTGCTGGCCAAATTTTGCTGACCTAACTGTGCTGGCCTAACTCCAGGTTAGGATTGTGCTCCCAGTAACAGCGCAATCCTCTAACGGACGTAGTGCTGACGCTGAGCAGCACCCCCACGTCGGCACGAATGCTCTGAAGCCGATGCTACACTTCAGAGCGCTGACGCTTCAGAAGCCGGTTGGCGCAAGGGAGGCTCTGTCCCATATCGGGACAAGGATTGATGGGTGGGAGGGAGGCGGGAGGCGGAACTAGGGCAGGACGTGGGCAGGCTTGGGAGGAGCACATAGGGGAGGCTGTAGCCATGGGGGGGGGCTCCAGCTTCTCCTATGCAGCATCGGATATGGCACTGCCAAGTTGGCCTTGCCATTCCGCCGCCGCATAGGATTGCACCCTGAATCAGAAATGCATGTTCTCAGAATTGTTCTTATGTATACTAATATATCAAAGGTCTTCTCTGTGACACAGCAGGGCACAGTTCCTAGGAAAACATGTTGAGTACAAGTTCTTGTACTCCTCCACCTGACTGGCCAAACAGCCCAAACAGCTGGATGTGTGAATCCTCAGAGCAAACAGCTGCACATTAGGTGCCAACACCCCCTTTAACAACCAGTGACAGCCAGTCTGGATATACTTGGTTGATATATACTTTCAAAACCAATTTGTTGTAAAGGAGATAAAACAGACTTCATTTTATATTTGGGTTATTTCAAAACCCTTCATAGCAAAGTCTAAACATAGAGAGGTGGCAGTAACCTCTTCAAGAGCAGATGGGTCCCTCATGCCTACTACTGTGGCCACTGCCACAGATGGGAGGGAAGACCCTGAGTGCAACAGTGGTGAAGAGGAGTCCTGCTGACCCTGGTAAGAATGAGATGGGCAGAATGGAGTGAATCTGGGGGAGGGCTAGAGGAGTGTTGGAGGTGGGAAGGGGTGGCGCCCGGCTTCAAGCAGTTGCTATCCCCTTCAGAGTGGGCCCCCTTTGTCTCCTTGAACCTGCACCAGCTGAAGTCCAATGAGGTCCATTGGGGGATAGGATTAAGGGATACCATTTTCCCTTTCCCCTCCCAAGCCTCACACTCCATAACATGCAGCCAGAGGTATAATTGGCTCAAAGTGTGCCAGGACCAGGACGGGGTGACATCACTGCACTCCTAGTGCCACTGCCCTGCCCCTGCACCACCCTGCCACACACCCCAGCGCCTGGAATTGCACCATTTAGGAGCATACCAGACACAAGATAGAGAGGGAGGGCCAAAAAGCGCATCACTTTTTTCCCGCCACAACCAGCACCCGCAGCATCCGCCTCCCCTTGTGGCACAGCAAATCCACGCTTGCATGCAGCACAAATTGTTTTGGTGCGACTGCATGCTTTGGCGGGGGACAGGAGAGAATTGCACTGTTAAAAACTAAGTGTGAAACCAAGAATCTACATGGGAATTTTTAACAGCAGAATTTATTTTCACTTAACATGGGACATCAAATGAGCTGGTGAATCCCCAGGAGGGAAATTTTACAAGTTACAGTTATTTATATTGAGACTAAATTCCTAATGTGCTGTTCACATTGCTAGAGCTTGAAGTATAAGACATGATAGCAACTTTGTTTGCCCTTTGATAATAAACCTCCTCCTGTGATTGAACAAGCTTGGAAAAAAACAACAACACTAGAGCAGGCTTACTGAATGTATTCCTTTCATGCAGGCAGGTAAAGAGAAACTGCTCATTTACCTCTTTCTAAGACATTATGACATGCAGTGGCAGCACTTTTATGAAAAATGCTTCTGAGAAAAGGCTCCCACACGGGTACAAATATATTTGGCAGCTCAGCACAGAAGGCGGAAAAAAGATTTGTTTTTTTGCAAATTTCTACAGAGTCGGGCATTTAGGGCAAAAGTTTGCTGGCAGTTTCACATATTCTGAAATGCTGAGTTTAATAAAGCATCTCAACAAGGACTTGTGCATGAACTCTTGCTCTTCATTATTTTACTGTTACTGAGAAAAAGAAATGCTCCAAAGCACAAAAGCCCATATGTATGTTAAGGTATAGGAAATGTTCTTTCTTAACATTTCCTCCATTCATTCCTTACATTTGTATCCTTCCTCCAAAGAGGTCACAGTGGCATGCATAAATGGGTATGCCCTCTTTATCGATTGCACCCATGTTTCATGAGCTTGCTGACTTTCATGTTTGACTAAAGGAGCTTCTTCTTATCAAAGGCAAAGGAACCCCTAGAACTCTACCTGATCTGTATGACAAGCCTCAGAACTACTATTTGCACAGTTTGTGCTTGGGGCTGTTCACATGTTATGCTGCATCCAGGTACAGAATGTTCACACTTGGGTACACATTTCTATAGACGTGTCTATATCTAGGTTAATTTTTCAGATCCATGTTTGTTATACATAAACTGTACCTGCATTGAATGTAATGTGTGAATGACTGTCCTCTGGTACCAACTAACAATGATTATACAGGCATGTCCTGATATCTGCTGGGGTTCTGTTCCAGACCCCACTGTGGTTACCTGAACCATGGATACTGGGGATGTCCTTTTAAAGATAGAGGAACATCAGTGGTTTTGCTGCAACAAGGTAAAAAAAGCCCCCTTGTTTAATGTTCTCCTATCTTTTTAATAGGCATCCCAGTATTGATGGTATCCATGGATAACTGAAACCGTGGATACCAGGGCACGCCTGTACCTATGTGTACCTATGTATGTGGGTACAGTTTAATGTATGAGCAGAGCAGCCATCTTGTTTCAGATTTTGCAAATGGCCTGTCAGAAGGATTCTGACAGAAGATCTGAGATTTACCTGTCATTCTTGCATTAAAAAATATAGCTGCTGGCAACCCCAGGCTCAATGTTTGCCTAGATTCTGACAGTTTGCCTAGATTCTGTGGAAGTTCCTCACATGAGTGGTTAATGGGAGGTCAAATGGCAGTACAACCTCGCATACCATGTACTTTTGAGTGGGTGGATTTTTCCCTATCAGTGAATAAATATGGCCTGACTTCATGCAGGAAGAATGATAAAAACCTTCAATACACAAGAGGTCTAATTTTGGTGCCAGGCTGGAGACCAGGCTTCTCTCATATTGGAAATTCATCAATCAATGAAGTGGTGCTATTGCATAGTAGCACTCTTGTAACATTTGAAATATATGTGTAGGGAAGGATTAAGGTTTACCATTACCATTAAGTTTTACCTTTCTTAAAAGGTCAGCAGAAACTCCCTTTGGATGACTTTTTTAGCATGGTTTCTCATCAAGTCTCCTGTTGCCCTGGAACACTTGATGCCAACGGCTGCAGCATCTTCCTGTCTTGGAAACACCTTAAAAGAATGTGATTTGGCAGAGAAGAGAAAAACAAGCCTTTCAAGTAGTACTAGATGGCCACGGATTGGGGAAATTATTAGGTAAGGTAAATAGTTCAACTAGTGGGAAGATGTTTGTGCATTTGAATGAAATGGGGAACCAGATATTTTTGGGTTGAATCATACAGAGCTTGCAGAAATCATTTCCCACAATCTCACATCCTCAATAGGTGATTTCTAACTGCAAGGTGAACCATATCTTTTCAGGAAGTGTGAACCCAACTCCAAGATGTGTATGAAACACCAAGAGCAAAAGAGAAATGAAATTATTCCACTTCTTCAAGCCACAGTCTAGTCTGGAGGAGTTGGGTGAGTGGAGTGCAATTTCAGAGCAGTAGACCTTCCCAGATTTCCCATCAGATAACAGGAGCTGGTTCACCAGAGGTCTGTATGATATCCAAACTATGTGCTAACTGGAAGAAAGATGCTGAGTTGTCAGTATGCCATCTGAATAAAGAAATGGCTGGATTCTGTGAGTAAGATAACACATTAAGAGCGCAATCCTAACCTGGAGTTAGGCCGGCACAGTTAGGCCAGCAAAGTTTGGGTGACACAAGGGACACTATAAAGTATATTTGGACCACTCTCAGTCAGAGAGGCAAGCACTCAGACATGCACCATCCTCCCTGACTCTGAGAGTGGTCCAAACTCACTTTATGGTGTCCTTTGTGCCAGCCAAACTGTGCTGGCCTAACTGTGCTGGCCTAACTTCAGGTTAGGATTGTGCCCTAAGTCAGGGCTGACTCATCCATAAGGCCAACTGAAATGGTCACCTCAAGCAGCAGATTTGTGCAGGATGCCTACAGTAATTCCCCTCTGTGCTGGTGGAGCAAGCACTTCCCTGTCAAAAGGCTGTAGCAAATGTGCCATAAAACACATTGTGATAGCACAGAAATGGATGGTGCTGTCAGGAAGCCCTGGGCTGCCCCACCAGTGCCAGATCCAGACAAAGTACACACCGAAGCAGGTAAAGGCTGCTCCAAGCAGAAAAGGGTGGGAGAGGGGGGAGGGGTGTGACAGGGCTGGGGGAGGACGGTGGTGGGGCAGGGGATAGGCACACTGGAGCAGTGAGGGGGCGGGATCGGCAGAGCTGGCATGCACTGTATCCTATCCCCTTAATGGGCCTAATCCACTGGCATGAGGCAATGTGGGCTTGCGCCAGCCATTTACCAAGTATAAATAAGAACATAAGAAGAGCCCCACTGGATCAGGCCAAAAGCCCATCTAGTACAGCTTCCTGTATCTCACAATGGCCCACCAGGTGCCCCAGGGAGTTCAGTAGACAACAAGATGCTTGCATCCCATAGGATATAGTGCTGGCTGCTTTGGCCCTGCTGCATTGGCACAGGAGGGCAGGTGGATAGGATGGGGCTGTGAGAGTAAAGATCTAAAAGCATGTCTTCCTTCAAATGTGAATCTCAAGAAATCAGTCATTTATACCATTCAAACTGCCTCCCAACAATTATTTTCACCTGATGCCATTGGACTCCACATATACACGATGAAGAGATCTTCCTTGTTCTTTTCCTCTGTTGCTATTTCAATTTTGCTTTTCTTTGGCTTTTCTTGCTGCTCTTGCTGTACTTTTTATAGATTGATTGATGTTTTAAAGAGCTTATGTAAATTGCTTTGAGAGGCCTCGTTTGAAAAGTATTATGCAGATACTATAAACAAACTGGCAACGCTGCACTGAAATGAACCAAAGCTGCACAATTGCTGTCAGGGCCAGCCCAAGATGCCTTATGATAGAGGTGGCAAGTCAAATGCCATCCTCCTTACCTAATTATGTGCCAACCTCTGTTCCTTCCACTCTCCAATATCCTGGATCAGTACTCCATTCTCCTTCACATTTCCTCTTCCTCTGTGTCCCCCTCTTCCTTTTCCAATCCAATGAGTGGGGGAGGAGAGGAGGAGAGACAAGTAGGCATGAAGAGATGGGCACCACCAACAACCTACTGTCTGACATGACCACTTCAGTTGGCCTCATGGATGGGTTATCCCTTGTTGCCATGCTAGTATATTCTACCTGAGCTCAGGACCATGCATTGTTTCTTTTAAATGGTATGTGGAGTTCAGGTTCGGGGATCCAGATTACGATAATGGTACTCTATAGCTTGCTGGTGACACTGTCAACTTACCATTGTCTCGCATCCTTGAATGATGATGCTTCTTGCTGATACTGTCATTTGACTGAAGTATTGTGGCCAGTCAAAATGGCAGTAGCAATAAGGTAGCTGCAGGAAGAACAATTGTACAGTGGTGGCAAAAGGGGCAGTAAAAAGGTCAAGGTTTCCCCACAACAGAATGGTCTAGTCATGACTGACTATAGGGGGCGGTGCTCATCTCTGTTTCTAAGCCGAAGAGCTGGCGTTTGTCCAAGGACAAGTTTCTGTGGTCATGTGGCCAGCCTGACTATACGGACTGCTGTTACCTTCCCACCGAAGTGGTACCTATTTATCTACTTTCATTTTTACGTGCTTTCAAACTGCTAGGTTGGCAGGAGCTGGGATAAGTGACAGGAGCTCAGTCCATCATGTGGTCTCGAACTGCCAACGTTCTGGTCAGCAAGCTCAGCAGCAGCAGTTTAACCTGCAGGGACAGTAAGCAGCCCCAAATCACGAAGCCTCCATTTTTTTTCACCACCCTGACTGGCTCTGGCTGCTTATGCGATGTTGGCAGGCGCTGTAAACGCATTTTGCACCCCTCTAGCCATGCCACTGACTTTGCAAGAAGATTTTGCAGTTTGTGTCCAATCCAGTCCTGTGCCTAAGGCACCAGACCTCCTGATCCACTGCATTGTCCAGTTACGGTGGTGCAAAAGGCATGCTGCTGTCAGCCACTCTGGAGTTGCCATCACAAATGGCCAGAGGCTCCATGCGCCCTCCAATGGCCCACCCAGGCCACACTGCAGCAAACTAGATTCCTAGCTTATTCTCATCTGTGTTTCAATAACATTAAGTGGGAATGGCTGTGGCTGTGTGCATGAGTGTGTGTGTGAACGCATGTAATGATGTGTGCTCAATGATGAGCAGATAAGGTGATTGTGGGGGTTGGCAATAGATGGATTGGAGGAGAAATGAGGCAGTTCAGGGAGGAATTAGGGTGGTTCGGGAATGGGAGGGGGAAGATCTTGATGGCAGTAGTGCACGCCAGATCCTTTCCCCCTTTCCTAGTCCAGACCTGCCCCCTGACTCTCCTTGAACGTATGCCAGCAAATGGTGGAGACCCATTGGCAGCCGGGTGGCCTAGGGAAGGGTAACTATAAAATATTGTTACTAACCTCTCACAGCTCACCTGTTGGCCTCTCCCCACCACTGCATGCTCCATTGGCAGTGCAGCATTGTATGGACTGGCAGGGGATTAGATTGGGCCGTTAGTTTAGGATGGTGGCAACAATTTTATCGATTGATTCCCCCTCACTCAACTAACGACCAACTAAATCAGTGAAGTGGAGAGCAGGATGTGCTGATTGCTGTCAACAAACCAATACTGCTTTGATCAGCTCCTGGCTTCCCTTACAACATGGACGTGTCTTCCTTTACAACATGGACATGTCAGGATGTTTCAAAAAAGGAACCTTTTGTGTCCAAGTGATAATCCTGTTCTTGTTCATACGGTATTCAATCAGATAGTAAATCTCAGTGGGGTTACACAAGTAGAAAGGCAGTGGAGATAGGTTCCTTTTCCTAATTTGGTTTACTGTCATCTGGACTTGAAAAAAATGAAGTGCGAATGGCTGTGGTTGTGTGTGTGCGCCTGTGTGTGCATGTGTGTCTGTGTTTGTATCATGTGTTCAGGCAATGATCTGCACTCAATTATGCAGACTTTCTTCAAAATCCTGCTCACTTCTGCTCAGGCACAAATCCCAGTTTAATAGTGCAGTACTTATGCTCAAGTAGGTCTGAGTATATACTGATATATATGATGCGGGTGTATGAGTGCGGCATTTAAATATCATCAACCTCTCAGCATGTGCTATATGAAATGCCAGTATAATTTCTAATTGTCAGTGAGATTTTAAATTCAAATTGCTTAAAAAGCAGTTGATTTTCTTCAGAAGAGTTATCCATTATGAAAAAAGTGTCACAAATATTAAGGAGGTATTTAAGATTTAGATAAAATTTCAAGCTATTGTACCTCCCTTATTTCTCCTCCCTCCTCCCTCATTTCTCAACAGATTTGCAACAAATTTTGTGGGATGTTGAAGACTATCACCTGGTAACACCATGTCAAAGATGATTGACTAGATTCTTCAGATGTTATGATCAACATATTTTATTATTGATTTTGGTATAATGATAGAGTGCTGTCTCACCCGCACACCTTCACAATACAGATATGATGTGTGTATAATGCACATGCCCACACACAAACATATTTCACTCTTGCTAATCAGTAGCTTCTAGCACAGATTACTTGAAATATAATATAAAGAACATTTTGTTTGCCTCAGTTACGTTGGCTGATAACAGTAGAGCTACAATTCCTGTATAGGTTTAGTGAAAATGGGATATCTGCTCTACAGCAAGATAACATTTTGTTCTCTGCTGTCCATGCTATCTATCACATCACTATAAATTTATAGCCTTCTACCAAATTGGAATAAAATATTTTAAAAGCGTATAATTATATTCTATTTAAGGGGTCACATTGAATTAAAATTTGAGCATTTGATTGATGCCCTGGAGTTAGGCCAGCACAAGTCTCTTGTGCCAACCTAGGAGGGTCACAAATGCTCCATAAAGTGTGTTTAGACCACTCTCAGAGTCAAGGAGGACAGCGCATGACCATGCATTGGCCTCCAACTCTGAGG
The DNA here is from genome assembly GCA_029204185.1 of Lerista edwardsae. Lineage (NCBI taxonomy): Eukaryota > Metazoa > Chordata > Lepidosauria > Squamata > Scincidae > Lerista > Lerista edwardsae. Next base: position 23,066,053 of record JAJKFI010000001.1, on the reverse strand, counting down.
GCACAATCCGAACCTGGAGTTAGGCCAGCATAGTTAAGTCAGCAAAGTTTGGCTGGCTCAAAGGCCACCGTGAAGCGCGTTTGAACCACACTTGGAGTCAGGGAGGATGGCCCACGACTGTGTGCTGGTTACTCTGATTCCAAGAGTGGTCCAAACATACTTTATGGTGTCCCTTGTGCGGACCTAACTGTGCTGGCCTAACTCCAGGTTAGGATTGCACTCTGAGAGTGGTGCAAATGTACTTAACAGTGCATTTGTAACACTCCTAGGCCACCACAAGAGATTTGTGCCAGCCTAACTCCAGGTTAGGATTGCGCCTTTTTCTTTCCTACAGCTGAACTGAAGAGGGCCTAGCATTTGTTCCCATTCTCAAAGAGAAAGAGCATTATAAAATTTTAAATTGATAAGCTACATACAAACGTTATGTGTAAAAGTATAGAATGCAAACCCAAACAACGTTGAAGTGTAATGAATATTTTAAAAAGGTGATAAGGAAATGAGAGGAAAAGCATTGAGGTGGAAAGGAAAACACAGAAAATGTTGCTTCTTTTTTGCGTCCTGGTTAAGGAGAGCTTTTCTTTACCTGACAAATCTAGCAAGAACGGCAGCAAAACATTTGAATTGTATATGCAGTGAAATTCACCCTCAGATAGTCAAACACAAAGGCCCAGTAAATGCTGACTATAACAGTAGTTCAGCGATTGGCAGGCATAGACGATACTTTATGAGTTTGTCAGATTAAATTACCCACCCACTTATTAACAAAGAAGCCTGACCGGGAACCTGGAACTGGGGTAGAGGTTGAAGGAAGCTGCATGTCCTCAGGCAAAGTTGAGAGCTCATCTCTGGCACATCATAGCAGCAAAACCGGATATACTAGAGTAGCTTGGAAGCACAATAAGGAGGTTTGCTTTGAGAGGCAAGGCGGACTTATCAAATCACTGGGTCAGTGGGAACTATTCCAACCATGGTTGGCTCTGGCTGACTGTTTTCACACTAGGCTGCAGGACCGAATACACTTAACTATAGGGTTACCAGATACTGGGACAGAGTGCCTATACCTTTAACCATTGTATAGAAGAGGGAATTTGGGCAGGTGCAGCTCATCATGGAACGGTTTCAAAAGCTACACCTGCCAAAATTCCCTCTTCTATACAATGGATAAAGGTATAGACACTCTGTCCCAGTTTGTATCTGGTAACTCTACTTAACTATCCACTTTTGAGCTCCACACTCAAGTTTACTGACCTATTCCCTTACAAGATTCGTGTTTAACTACCATGGCTTTTCTTAACTGCCTGCATTTCAGACAGCATTACATAACTGAAGGGGGATCCTGGTGGCTTATCTCCTGAATTATGGAAAGTTTGGGATTCCCTTTTGATGCATTTATTTCTTTTATATACCCCCCATTTATATACCATCCTTCCTCCAAGGATCTCAGTGTGGTGTACATGGCCCGTTTCCCATCTCTCATTTTTTACTCTGTAACTAAGGTCAGGAGAAGGAGAGGAATAAGGTCATCCAGTAAGTGTCATGGCTGAGTAGGGATTTGAACCTAGGCTTTCTTGGTCCAACACTCTAACCGCTAGAATGAATTGGCTCTTTGTTGGTGGGCTGTCTCTTTAAATATCTGCTCTCTTCACGCAAGGAAAGTGAGACCAGGAGCAGTAGATGGGACCTAGACCTTTTAGCACCAGGATCCACTTTTTAGAATGACAATCTGTCTGGGACACAGTGATGTGTGGGTCAGAAGTGCCATCATTGTGATGCCAGAGATCTGATGCTTTCCTGATAATTTAGTAATAAGTTGGGTTATTTCAGTGGCGTCATGCAGCCGGAATGCTGGGTGGGAGGAACAGCCCGCCCGTTGTGTTCTGGTCTGTTTCGCCGCCCCCGCGGGGGCGGGGAAGACAGCAAAACGGACTGGAACACAACGGGGGGGCTGCCGCTCACCTGTTCCTCCTGCCCAGCGTTCCGGCTGCATGACGCTGCTGGGTTATTTCTCAGTCATTTTCCAATAGCAAAGTGAATCAAAAAGGGGAAAAAAGCCTATTTACAACCTTGACACAAGCAAAATACTCCTTTCCAGCTTCCCACCTTCCCATATTTTCAATATGGCTGCTCTGGATGTTTCATGACCCACCTGAACTTGGTTTGCGACCCACTGGTGGGTTCCAACCCACAGTTTGGGAACAACTGACCTAGAGACATTGAAGACCTCCTTCTTCCAGCCCTTGCTGGAATACACTGCTCGCCTGGAGCTCTCCAGGGTACTGCAACCTTAACTGGTCTTGGGATGGGGCAGGATAGGCCATAACAGGGCTTGAGTAGACCTCAAGATACTCAGATGCGCTTCACACAGGCACTGCCCAAACTTCAAACCTTTGCTACGTTTATCCACTACAAAATGAAATGAGTGGTGTTCATCTCCAGATACTGTTGTGTCCCCTACACATAAAATGCTTTAATTGGTTGGATCATTTTAAAGTAAAAAGCTGTCATATGTTCAGGATAGTAGGGATTGCCTTTGTCCATTTGTCCAACAAAGAAACAAAAATTTACCCTCTAATTAGCTGAACATTCTAAACTGCTCTCTTCCCTTATACTTATTTAGGAAATCAGCTACTCCTTGTTTTATTGAGTTTATTATTCTGAGCAACTCAAGAGGGATTACGGGGTGAAAAATGGTTGTGGCAACTGTATTAAAATAATTAAAAAAAGAAAAAAACTAAGCTGCTCCTTTAAAAATCAATAAGTGATTAATATGTATTACATGGAAGACAATTTCCCACAGCGATGGTACTGTAGAAGCAATTGCTTAGCTAAGTCATTTCCTTCCTATCTCTTGGCAGTTGACAAGGTCATGGTTTCATAATGTTTCCGTAGGCATGTACAAAGCACAGGGATTTTAAAAAACAAAGGATCAACAGCCAGTTGGAGGTCTGCACTGCATTTTCAGGAAGCAAAAAGGAGAAACAATGTACATATAGGCTTGTCAAGGAAAAAATGACTGAAGATGGAACTTTGCATAGTGTAGGTGTTGTGACACCGAATAGAAGCCTGACCAGCCACACTAGAAGCTCTGCAAGGTCACATGCTATAGCAGTGATGGAAATATAACAAACACAGGAAACTGCCTTGTACCATCCATCAGACCACTGGTTTATTTACAATGCACTGTCTCAAGTGTTTATTGGGGAGTGCACGGGCAAAATGAAATGCCTCCATTTCCAGTTTGATAACATAAATGTGAAATTGTGTTAAGCATTGCACGTAAACATTTTTAAAGCGATGCACATACTCTAAATGAGTTTGAAGCCATTCAAGTACTCTGCAAAATTCCTGGCCATTTCTTAGACCTTTTCTAGTTTTAGTTTCTTTTTAGAGGACCAAATGGCCAGAAGGCTAGACTTGAAGCAGATAATAATATGCAGATTGGGTGACTAGGAGTTGTGCAGATTGTGACTAGGGGCGCAATCAGTGGTGTCATTCAGGGGGAACGGACCAGAATGGGCGTTCCGGATCCTAACGGGCTCCGTGGCTGCTTCCGGGTTTTTTGTTTTTGTTTTTTTCAACATTTGAATTTGAACTCAAAAGTGAGTTCCTGTTCCTAAATCATTTGAATGACACCACTGGGCGCAATCCTACCTAACATTCCAGTTCCAGGGTACGGACAATGCAACTCTGAGGTAAGGGAAGAAACATTCCCTTAACTTGAGGAGGTACTACTCCACTGCAGGATGCAGCACATGCCCCATTGGCACAGCTGTGTCAGTGCTGGAAAGTTGGTTAGAATTGCACCCTAGAGCACATTGGCAATAAGTGGCAAGCTGGAGCATATGTGGCCTGGTCAGCTGCTGCAAACAACTAACTGGGCAATCCTATGCATGACTGATAGCAGCTGCTATTTCTTCTGCATCTTTTTAGATCGCGAGTCCTTTCAGGACAGAGAACAGTCTATTCATTTCTGCTACGTAAACTGTGAATTTAATTTTTGTTATGTGGATATTTGTAAGCGCCACCACCAAGTCAATCTGTCTCTAGTGAGTTCACTCCCAGGAAAGTGTGCATAGGATGGCAGCCTAAAAGTGTTACATTTTATACAATATGTCAGCCCAATCCAGAACTGACCGACCGCCTGGAACCGCCTGGAACTGAATCCCGCGGCAGCCAGGCAGCCATGGGAGGCTCTGCAGTAGCAGGGGACACTCATCCCCTTTCCGTACAGGAAGGGTGCAAGACGGGCGAGTGGTCTACTTGCCTCTACACTGGCTATTTAGCCAGCGCAGAGGCGAGGCTCTCTGTGTAAGGCCGTGGGATCCTACATGGAGGTCCGGATATGGCGGCGAGAGTTGCTGCTTGTCCCACTCCCCCACTCCACCTAACCCCCACCCCAGAACACAACTCCCACTCTGCCCAGAACACTGGCGACTGGTGGACTCACTGCTCACTGGCTTGTGGTGCTCCCTCTGGGCCGCGCTAGTCCAGCGTTGCCATGGCATCACCCCAGCGCTGGCGGTAATGGCTTATCGCTGGCACAGGAGGCACTTTACAGCTCTTTGCACAACAGGGACGTGGGCAGTACGAGCATACCGCTCGCATTATGCCTAATACGATTGGTCCCTAAACCTAGCCCATAACTTAGAAAGCTGCTTTCTACTGAGCCAAACCACTGCTCCATCTACTTCAATATTGCCTATACTGACTGACAATGGCTCACCAGGGTTTCAGTTAGGAATTTTCCCTTGCCTTCCTAGGAGATGCCAGGGATGGAACCTGGGAACTCCTGAATGCAAAGCTACCAACCTTCCACTGACCTACAGCCCTCCCTTGTATAGTGAAACTCAACTAGTTGGTTTGTTCCAACGTGTATGGATTTAGAGTGCAATCCTATATCTGCATTGCGCCGGCGCGACGCTCTTGTGCCAGTCCAGCACTGTCGCAATCATATCATCAAGCACATCTGCACTGTAATGTCGGGCGCAGGACCAGCGCAAGCAGCAGTGTCAGCACACACAGGTGCCACTGTGCCTGTCAGCATCACTGGCAGTGCTCAATCAGCGCAGGACCTTGCCGAGGGTGTTCCAGAGGCATGCTGGGGGTGTAATGGGCGGCAGTGCGCAGTGACATCCTAAATCCCCTCCCTGGCCAGGGCAGCCCTAATTCAGGCAGCTGCTGTGCATGTTCACCTGTGCCAGCAAAACAGCAGGCGCAGATCTGAGCAGCCCCATAGGGCTGGCTGGGGCTTACCTGGGTGCAAGGGGAAAACCTCCCCTTGCCCTGCGCTGAGCTGCCGTCTCCTCCTGCTGGGCTTAGGATATTGCCTATATCAGCGCTGCTTAGGATTGGGCTGCCCATTGTATCAAACGCCTTGATACAGTGAGGTTCATGTGCTTAATGTTCTTTATGATGGGCTGATTTCTTACCCTGTTTTTATTGCATCTGATTTGCATGCTCGAGGTTACAACACCGCCATCTGCTGGGAGGTTTATACAAGGTTTGCCATGGAAAAATGGGGGAAAGAAATAGTCGGTACTGTATATGCAGAGTAGGCAATAAGAAAGATTTACAACAATAATATCCATGTAACAAATATTCATTTTGGCATGCAGAACTGACTTATGATACCATAAGACAAGACCATCACTAGAAATCAATCCACTAAAAGGGACAGTCTGGACTATGTTATCCCTTGCCATCATCAAAATACTGGAGATGCCACAAATACCTTTCAAATTGATGTTGACAAATATCATAATAATACATGAACAATGGGAGGTACAGAGAAGGACAATGGCAGATTTCTGCTGGAATCAGACATATTTTATATCCAGATAAAGCTATTCTTTATGGATTATGCATTTTTCTGAAAGGTCACGTCGCTACAAAACATGGGGCTGGATAGCCTGCAAAAAGAATTCTTAAAAGACCAGTGTTAATCTTGCCATCCCTGTAGTTTGTGCAAACTGAGGTAATTAGCGCAACGTGCTCATTATGAACAAAATGCCCATTCAGCAAAGTCCCCCTTGAAGGAGGTGTGTGCTAAAGCCCCATACCACACATCCTATGATCTGACAATCCTAACTGCTCTCTAGGCAGACACACATTGCTTGTGCTGGCCTTTGAGTGTTGCAAATGCACCATAAAGCATGTTTCTGCTACTACTTCTGCTAAGCCAAGGCAAAGATGCATGTTGGCCGGACTGCACTAGATCTTGGCCTCATGTCAATCAGGTAAGGCTGGCCTTGGAAGGCCAGCAGTGGAAGTAGGGACAGTGGGGGAGGTGGATCAGAGTAGGGATAGGGGGGTCTTGGGCAGCCTGGCCCAGGGGGAGGAGTGGGACGACTTAGGCCGGATCCTAATCCCTGTCCCCATCCTGGCTGGCCCTGCACAAGGCCACTCAGATCCGAGTAGCCCCATAGGGGTGTCTGAAAATATCCCCTTACCCGAACGTGACCTCCAGCTGTCTCCTAATCTGTGCTGGATACAGTACAAGCCAGCCAGCCAGCCTTTTCCAGTGCATGGTAGGATTGTGCTGTTAGTCATTCAATTGGCTGCTCTATGCAATTCAAGCGCAGTCTTCTCAGAAGATCAAATAATTACAGTTTCCATAGCCACCAAATTGACCCTTATTTTAAGTGGCTGATGCTCTCCAGGGCTACAGGATGTGTCTGCCGTTTATCTCTGTGAATAATGAATTGCATCGTTTGAAGACAGTCATCATGTTGGTCTCCACCCCTGTCATTATTGTATTATTTAGAAGTGTCTCAGTCAAACAGTGTCCATGAGGTGGGGAGGATTTGGAGTTTCAAAGGATGAAAATGTGTCTATGAAACCTGAATAATAACAATGAATGGTTTTCAGATACTCTACACACAAGAGTATATTAGAACTAGAATACACAGTTGGGCCATTTCTTTAACTGGTTTCAACTGGAATCATTTCACTGTGAATGTTAATTAGAATTAAATCACATCTGATTATGATGAGGCTTTAAGGGTTTTGTTTGTTTTAAATCTATGTTCCTTGTCTTTGTTGAGTGTATTTTATCCATTGCTGAAAGTGGGAAATGGGAAAACATTTGATTCCGAAGTCTTATGAACATGCCCTGTAGCATGCAGTTTGCTGTGACCTTTCTGCTGCTTACTTAACAGACAATTTATGCTTCTTCCTAAACCCCTGGGAAACACTGTCTGTAGAGGTCACAGAAAGTGCAGGCAACATGTAAGACAGTGTTTCTCATTGGTCTATCTCATGCTGATAGTATTTCTAGCAAGAACAGTGCTATGACAACTTGCATATTTTTTATTTCCGCCACCCGACTTTGAATAGGTGAACTTTTCTAAACCTCTGTGGTTTAGAAAACCTGGAGCAGGGTGAAGGAATTAGCCATGATGCCAGAACCACTCTCCTTTTCCCAGATCTCCTTTTCCCAACCACATGCCCTGATTCAACTCTGGTCAAATTCTGGAAGCCTTCCAGTTATGTGTAAAATTCTCCCAAATCTTATCGAACAGTGTGTAGCCAAGAGTCCAGGCGCTCTGGTGCCAAGGTATCAAGTTCAACCAATCACAGCTGGGCAAAGAGATAAAATGGGAAACAGGAGTATTAAAACTACGGGGGGGGTTGGTTGGTTGGGAGGAAAGAGTATAAAGGGCAGACTTGGAAAATGGCTTGAGCATTGGAAGTGCCCAGATGTGGATTTTAGCAAAAATACTAGCAGGTGATTACAGGCAAACTTAAAAATAAAATAATCCCTGAACGCATTTTAGGGTGCAGTTCTAAACTGCACTGGAACAGTGAGGCCTGTGCTGTATCCAGCTCAGCTTTGGAACACTCAGAAGACTCCCTGGGACAAAGACATGCTCTCCAGCCTCTCCTATGGGCTCCTTGGATCTGTGCCTGCTGTATAGCAGGTGCAGAGCTGAGAATGCTACGCGGCCCAAATCAGGGCTGCGTGGCCTGGGGACGGAGATTTGGAGCCCTACCTCGACTGGCACCCCTGCCCAACCTCCCTTCCTCCCTCCCTTTGCCCAGAGCTGCTCTTCTGAGTTTGGCTGGTGCATAAGCGGTGCAAGCGTGACCATGCGCCAGCACCATTGGACCAACGCTGCTGTTAGCGTCAGCCCAATGGTGATTATAGGATTGCACCCCAAATCTCAGAGTTCCCTAACTGCTCTTATTCCAATATCATCTTGAAGAGTCCATTAGAATTCTGATCCACCAAGTGGCGGGTGATAACTACTATACATAGATGCATTTTCTGAGAGAGCCAAGGTGGAACACTCTCAAGCATCCTTGGGTTTGACCTTACACAACCTATGTTTGATTATGTCATTGTCCTATCCTAGTGGATGTTTCCGACCACCTGGGCATCACTATCTGTCCTCTGAGCTGTTCAGATAGGCTTGGAAACCCAATTGGCTGATACATGCCAATCCTGTAATCCAATTCAAGCACGGAAGCCCTAGCAATGGACTTGCCTGAGCCAATCGTTTTTGCGGAAATCAGATAGGGGAGAAAGACAGCAAATACACAATTATACAGGTCTGCTTGGATGCATGTTCTTCCTGCAATGGGCTGCTTTCAAAGTTGTTTGGAAAGCCTTTCTCCAATGGAATCTTATGCTGAAACTTTCCTTAAGGGAAACAAATGTACAAAAAGAAGGGAGCCAGGGAAGTGCAATCATCACACCCTCAGTTAAAGGATTTGTGATAACCGGAGAAATACCTCCAGTTAGACCTCTCTTCAGCCTGGATCCACCTTGCAGTTTGTTGCTGTTGACAGTAGACAGTCCATAGACTGTGCGGTTGAGTCAGATACTGGCTAGATCCAGCCCTCTCTAAGTACATCCTGACTTGTGGTTGGATAAATGGCTCTAAAACTGTTTGGCAAGCAATCATCCTAATACATAGCATTGTTATAGCACTTTTTGAGTGTGCAAAGTATTTCATCTACATTATTTTGTTGGTGACCTTACAACAGCGCTGTAAGGTGAAGTCATACTTAAGCTGGGGCTGAGTGGGAAAGTTTTGCCTAGGACCACCTAGTGAGTTTGTGACAAAGGTGAAATTCTGTTCAAACCAGGGAAGTTCTGACTCACAGCTCAATCTCTTAACCACTATACTAGACCAGCTCATGTCTTACTGGGTGGCATAGTTTACTGCGTGCTACAAGAATATGACAAAGCGCTTTTCTTGCCTATTTGTGGCAATATCAATAAGGGGAAACAACCCCAATATGTAAGCAAGTAAATTATGTAACTTGTATATTCAACATGAACCCCAATATGTATCCATGTAAAATATGCAAAATGTGTTAAAAAATGCTGTACATTCTAATCTAAAATATTTACTTGTGATGACATTTACCTTCTTGTCTATAAAGCATGAGGAGGTATGAGTGAGACAAATATTAATGTAGCCCATCAGGCAACTGGTGTAGACCAGCAATAATGGTCTATGCATTGACACCCCCCTTCCTGCCAGGGGGAAAAGAGGAGAGACAGAAGCTGTGTGAAGCCTATTGGGTTCAGAAAAAGAATTCACACAAAAGGGCAGGAAGGAAAGACTGAGTAAGTGAAGAACTCCAGCATGGAGGCCAACATTAATATCCAACATGGAGTTCAATGACTCAGGTTAGAGACTGAGAAATATACAATTTCTCCTCAGTTTTATAGGCTACAAATTATTTCAGGATGATTCATGGGTGCTTGCTACACGGGCAACTGAGGAAGTATTCTACAGCACAGTTTGTCTCTTTGGCAGAATTACTTCATGTTTCTTTTTTCTCCAGGGAGTTTCCTGTTCCCATTCACATTCCCCAAGTTTTTGCTGCAACAAACAATATTTTTGAGGAATAAGACCTTACAATGACGATGCTATACGGGATGCAGAATAACATTTGAGCTGCTCTCATTTGTACCTGCTTGCTGTCAGCATCCTTCAACCTTCATTTGCATCCAATAATTATTTTGCCCTTCTTTATCTATATTTCAAGATATGTAAATCAGAGTGAAGTAGGGAGTGAATTTTGTCAAGTACTAATTAACTCAGGGAGGGTCCAATTTAGCATACATTAAAATCAGTGGGAGTTCGGCAGGCTGCTCAGGCTTTTAGTGCCACAGAAATGGAAAACAACAACAAGCCTTATCTCTTTGATTAACCATGCAAACTATTTCCACAGTCCTTTGAAATGCCATTTCTGATAGATCATTCCAGATAGGGTAACAAGGGATTCAAGCTTATTTCAGAGAAAATGATCTTTGCCAACAGAATGGAAAATCTCATTTCATGTAATATTACCTACACTTTGCTCTTGTGACAGGTGACAAAGATTTGGAAGGTCTCCTGAGACACTGGGTGGAGAAAAGGAGATATAGTAGGTTGCAAAAACAGCAGGGTAGCACAAGAAACCAAAAGCTTAGACAATAATAGTCATGCTGAGAGGGAACAGTGTGCTACAGAATCAAAAGCAATTTTACATTCTGGCTTTGAAAATCTGTTCGGTTACGGAAAGGAAACTGATGGCAGCCCAGTAAAAACAAACAAGCTAGAATTGGTAGTTCATGCCAAATGATGGGAAAATTGAACGGTTTGAGTGCTGGCTTGAGGGTGGGTGAGACTGAAATGAATTATATACTTGAATACTAAAAATGCAGCTGTTGGACCAAAAGATTTAGGTACTTTTAGGTTTCTTGTAGAAGAAGTTCTTCTGCCCTGGGCTCAGCACTGAAAACTGCTGCCAACATCAGGGCTGTGTAGTGTCAGTGTCAAGTCACAATGAAGATACATTGTTCTGAGCATGGCCAGATAACAGCCATCTCATGAAGGTTCTGTAGATACAGGGCGCAATCCTAACCAACTTTCCAGCACTGATATAGCTGTGCCAATCGGGCATGTGCTGCATCCTGCAGTGGGGGGGGGGGAGTCACAGAGGCCTCCTCAAGGTAAGGGAATGCTTTTTACCTGAGAGCTGCATTGCTCTCAACCCAATGCTTTAAAGTTGGTTAGGACTGCACCCAAAGAAAGAGATTATTTTACAGCATTGCTCTGGAAGGAATTCTACTTTTTTTAAAAGGGCTAGCATTTGAAGCTATCACCCCCCAGGACTGTGCTGGCACCAGATTGAGGGCCCTGGGACAAAGCTTGCTGGTTTGTGCCTCTAGCCACCCCTTGCTGATGTGTCACACCTTTCTACTGCCACTAGTTCTGAGGTCAGCTTTGCCAGGTGGGCCCTCTGACAGATGTGGACTCTTGGCTAGTGCCTTGTCTGACCTCACTTCCACACAAGGGAAATTTATTTGAAATGTTGGTCTTTTATGGCATGTCTTGAAGAATAAACTTTCCAGTTCAGTACAAGCTGGAGGCTTGACTTAGGTGTGTGTGTTTCCACTATATGCTGTTGTGTGTCCCCACTTTTCACTTTTGATAATAACTGGCAGTGCAATCCTATGAAGTGTGCAGCGTTGATGCAGCAGGGTTGTGCCGACACTGCACACTTAGTGCTGACGTGGGGCGCCAATTGGCTTTGTGCCCGCACAGCGCTTCCCTTGCGTCGGCCAAAGCCAGTCAGTGCGAGGGAGCAGCCATGACAGGATGGCTCTGGGATTGGCAGGAGGAGGACAGGATGTGGGTGGGACACGGCAGGTCCAGGATTCGGCCATAAGGAAGGAAAGTAAAAGGAAGTACTTTTTTTACTCAGCGGGTAGTTAAACTGTGGAACTCTTTGCCACAAGAGGTGGTGATGGCATCTGGCCTGGATGCCTTTAAGAGGGGATTGGACGGATTTCTGGAGGAAAGGTCCATCGTGGGCTATAGGCAATGATGGATTGTGCAACCTCCTTACATTGGTGGTGGGCTACTTCAGAGTACTGGGTGCAAGGGTGTGGCAACAGGATCCAAGCATCTTGTTGTCTCATGCCTCCCTGGGGGTGGGCTGCTTTGAGATACAGGAAGCTGGACTAGATGGGCCTTTGGCCTGATCCAGCAGGGCTCTTCTTATGTTAGGGCCATGCCGTCTTCTCGGATCTGCGCCTAGTGTTTAGCAGGTGCAGATCCGAGGAGCGCATAGGGGAGGCTGGCGTCTTCCCTACCTTGCTCACTGGAAATAAACCCCTCTAATAATAACCCATTATGGAAGATCTCTTTACTTAGATGGAAATGTCTACCTGTCTGTAGCTGTAGAGTCTTGTGAAAACATTGCTGCAACCATGGGTAGCATCATTGATTTCAGCAGGAAAGGAAGCATGCTGGCAAGCTCTGCCTCTCACAGTGTTGTACTCTGTAGGTCTGCCCGCACTCATTCTCCCAGGGACATTAGTTTGAAACACTGCGCCTGAGGAGAGACCCTTCCCATGATGTAGCACACTGGACGCTCAGATGAGAAAGTCATTAACTACACGTAGCTACACCCCGCATGACAATTTAGCTTCCAGGATGTTTTGTTGCTGTTCATTTAGGTTCATACAGTGGTTCTCAAACCTTTTAGCACCAGGACCCACTGTTTTGAATGAAAACCTGTCCAGGACCCACCAGAAATGATGTCATGGCCAGAAGTGCTGTCATTGTGACACCAGAGCCTGCTGCTTTCCTGAGAATGCAGCAATAAGCTGGGTTATTTCCGAGTCATTTTCCAATAGCAAAGTGAATCCGGAAGAAAAAAGCCTATTTACAGTACAACCTTGACACAAACAAAACAACCACACATTCCTCCCCCTTTCCAGCATCCCATCTTCCCATATTTTCAATATGGCTGCCCTAGCCATATTGCAATCTACCTGAAATTGGCTCGTGACCCACAGTTTGGGAACCACTGAATTAATATATTCACTAAACCGAACCAAAGTACACCTGTTCGTTAGCAGAATATTTAATTTATCTTATTCATTTGTTAGTTGCTTAGAAACAAGAATCCCACTCAAGACGAGTTTCTATTCAAGTGTTTTGCTCTTAGGAAATCAATAGTAGCTGCTATTTTTGCATTTGGTGAAAAGACTAGATGCTTTGACACAGCGACGATTTCCAGTATACTGTACTTAAAGCTACAGTGGTGTGGTTGAAGGCCTATGATTTTGTTCAGCGGGGAGCAAGCCATGGCTGTTCAAAATATCTCCTTCAACAGAAAGAGTTTCTTTATATGAAGTCGATCCAATGATCCCTTTTCTGTTCTGTAAATTTTGACTACATGTTGATTTCAGGGTGAGGTCTTTTCTGGACTAGGGTTGTTTTTTACAAGAAAAGCTGGAACCTGACACCGTATGGCATGAATCCATTTGGCCATGAATCCACATGACTTCATAACACACAGCTATGACCCCTCCTTATTGCACATTACAGAAAATTATGATTTAGAGACTCTGGACTTGAGCCTCTATTTTGAACCACTCTATCGGGAACAAGAAAAAAAAAATCCTCAGTCTAAACTCTAGACCAGTGTTTCTCAAACTGTGCATCAGGACCCACTAAGCTGGTCATGAGCCAATTTCAGTTGGGTCATGAAGCGCTTAAAGCAGCCATATTGAAAATATGGGAAGATGGGATGCTGGAATGTGGGGAGGGCTGTGTGGTTATTTTGCTTGTGTCAAATGTTGTAAATAGGCTTTTTCATTCTGATTCACTTTGCTATTGGAAAATGGCTGTGAATTAAACCCACTGATAGCTGCATTCTCAGGGAAGCAGCAGGCTCTGGCATCACAATGAGGTACTTGCAGTAGTGGGATCTGCAAATGAAGACGTGGAACGCTGAGCGGGACTTACGCAGGACTTACGTGCGATTGGCTGCCCGTCTGCTCCGTTCCAATGCCCCCCCTCCTCTCGCCGCGCGGGCTGCCCTGGCCTTGGAGGAGGCGCCTGCTTGCCTGGGGGGGAAGGGTGGCCAGGGCAGCCCGTGCGGCGAGCGGGGGGGGGGCGTCGGAACGGAGTGGACGGGCTGCCAATCAAATGGTAGTCCTGCCTAAGTTCCGCCCAGCGTTCCACTTCTTCATTTGCAGATCCCACAACTGGGTACTTCTGGTCATGACATCACTTCCGGTGGTATGGGTCCAAGACAGATCGTCATTCTAGACAGATCGTCATTCTAGACAATGAATCATCTATAGCAATTAGAAAAAGAAGAGGAAGGCAGGTAAGGCCCACTCCTTGAGCATCAGGTTTGTAGAAAGTATTGAAAGACTATGCAGCAAGGAAACAGTCTTCTTGTGCACTGAAGGTTGATCTAAATATTCTACATTCCTTCACACACACCACATCTGTAACATTTAAAACTGTACTTCATTTGGATCTTCCTGTTCAGGTGGAAAGTTTTAATATCAGTGATAGATGCTTCTCAGGAACACCAGTTCTCTGGAGTAGGAATTTTCCATGTAATCTTGAGAGAAATCACATGATGAGTGGCTCAAAATGAAACAGCTCTGGTGCACTGAAGATGTCAAACAGAGGATACTCACAGTACCATCCATATATAGACATGTAAATCAGATCGTCTCTTTTGTACAGAAATAGATTATTCCATGTGGAGAGTTTCTTACAAACTTCAGAGCACAAGTAAACAAGGACCCTGTTGCTTTTTTCACAGTGATGCATCCAAATTAAAAAGGGAATTTAAAGCATGCTGCCTTAATGCTATCTAACTTGAAGAGAATCAAATAGTATGGGCACCAGATGTCTAGAGTCCTTGGGGCAAAGCTAAAAGCTGGATCCTTCATGATATGCTGGCCTCATGTGGGCAAAAATAGATCCACCTGTATTCCCCATTGGCCAATGAGGACATCCCTTAGAGCAAATGTGATGATGTGGGGGGTCTCTGGAGAATGCTCACATTTGCAGATGTGGCCGCTTGATGCACCAGCAACACAAGTTTTAGGGGTTAGTTAGGATTGGACTTTTAAAAAGTTGAGACGCTCATGGGAGCAAATGCCTAGCTGCATATTTGGGACTTGCCATTAACTTAGTATTGTGTTTGTTTTATGATGAATGCCCTATTAAACGGAAAGGTCCAATTTGCTCAATTCCTCCATTCTGCCCAAACCAAAAGCACAATCCTATTACATGTTGTCATAAGGACCCAGATTTATCCACATGGGCTTACCTAATACAAAGCAAATTATGTCCAGGACCAATTTTTGGATTCTTGTAGCCTCTTTTTCCAGTCATCGAGGATACATAAAGACAACTGGGCTGTTTTCCCCTGTTGCTGCCTCAAGCAGAGATGGCTGGAAAGGTCACTTGTGTCAATTTAATTAGCATGGCTGTGCCATAAATAGAAGCAGAGTAGAAGGAACCGAGGGAAGGACACAGAGAGGGTGAAGTGCATAGTTTTCACATAAGACTTCTCATGAAGAATGAGTAAAAGGGGGGGCAATGGGAAACATCCCTCACCAACTATCTTCTTTCCAAATGGGCTTCTTGTTACGCATATCTGAATTTCTGACATCCATCCAGCCTTTGAAACAAGGCAGAAGAAAAACCCACTATTCACCTGATTCAACAGCATTCTCACCTTAGCTTGGATTTTTGGGGCAATCAAAATGCAAAGAAAATGCAAAGGCAGCACCATTAGCTAATGTAGTTTTTATTGAAAACTATTTGCAACATTGGATTTTGCACGTTTCTGAAATTAAGAAAAATAACCTGTACTGAATCAGGTTTTGTTCATATTAGCCTGGACTCTGTAGATTTGACTCTCAACTAGATTTATAGGAAACTTTATGTTCATCATGGGTGCTATTGCAATGGGGCTCATGAGGATCAAATCTACTAACAGGGAGCGCAAATCCTGAGCACTCCTTGGGCTCAGACTCTCAAGTCTTTAGAGTCAGGGCGGCCAGTGCAAGGATGTCCGCGGGCCTCACCCTGCTGATTCCCAGACCTATGCTGGGAAGGTAAGGCTGGCTAGGACAGGCTGGTGTGGGGTTGGGGAGGGAGGGCAAATGAGGGCAGACTGGGGAGGGGAGAAGGTGGGGGAGGGCGGCCCCATGGGAGGACCAGCCTGGGGAGGAAGGTGGGACCGGACCAGCCGACTTAGGCTGTATCCAAAGCCCTAGCCCTGGCCGGATTAGCCTTCTTCAGGCCCTTTGGATTTGCATCAGTGATTTTGCTGGCACAGCTCCAAAGAGCCCTATTGGGATGGCTGCCGAGTGACACAGGGTAGGGGGGCATCATAAAGTACATTTGGACCACTCTTGGAGTCAGAAAGGCCAGCACACAGATGTGAGCCATCCTCCCTGACACCAAGAGTAGTCCAAACACATTTTATGGTGGCCCTTGTGCCGGCCAAACTTTGCTGGCCTAACTGTGCTGACCTAACTCCAGGTTAGGACTGCACCCTTAGTTAATGTGCTGATGGATACATACGTGTAACTACAGCTTGAGAGGTCTACAGATAATCTGTGCTGATTTTACAGTGCAATCCCACGCTACCCATAGTGTTGGAGCTAAGGCTGCGCCTCTCATAGCCAGCTGGTGCAGGGAAGGCGCACAAAGGAGGGAGTGGGTGGGGGAAGGGTGGTTCTGGGTGGGTTGTGGGCAGGCTGGCAGGTTTGCCAGCCTGGGAAGGGAGTGGACGTCTGATTTGGCCTTCTGGCCGAATCCCTTACCCATTCGCCAGGCTGCGCAGCCCCAATTTGGGCCACAGGTCTTCACCTGCTGTTTAGCAGGTGCAGATCCGAGGAGTGCATTGGGGAGGCTGATGCCAGGGAGGCTCCAGCCTCACCTATACTGCGTTGGAAATGGCTTGGGACCGTTGGCCTTGCCATTCCAGCGCAGTACAAGATTGCACTCGCGGTCACCTGCATGTCAGTAAGAGTTCACATTCATGGTGATTTGTCAATAGTCCTTTTCATATTTACATGCGTTAAACCTGACCAATTTTTGTGGTTCAGGTACTGTACAATTTTTAAGATAAGATTTTTAAGACAAGAAAATCTGTTCCTCTATTAGATCTCAACATTTCAGCTGCTTTGAATGAAGTAGAAGGTATGCAGATATTGCGAAGCCGGCATTTACATTTTAAAATGCAAGTACTGTACACCGTTAATATCCTCTTAAAATGCATACCTTCCAAAAATATCCCTTTAGGCAAGCTAATGCTTTAAAATAGCTGAGGATTTTATGAAAGAAAAAAATGGCAATGCCAAAGCTAATGTAAAACTGTTGATGTCTATTCATAAGCAATGCTTTGCATTATGTATGCCTGCCTGCCTAATACTGAGCGCTCAGAATTTTTTGAAAACTAATATGGAACCTTAAATCTTTTTGTAATTGTAGTTGTGTTTTCATTAAGGCTGAGCCAAAGGATCAAGGATCAAGGATCCTCTTCCCCTTCCAATGATTTTTTTATTGGAAGTTGTTGCAAGAGGACTGCAAATGTGTTTCTTGAGAATAGACCACTCTCGAAAAGTTAGTGACTGCATTCAACTCCAAGCTTTTGACTAAACTGCGAGTGCATTCTGCACTAGTTTCAAATTCTGGACACTCTTCAAGGGCAGCCCCATGTAGAGCATGCTACAATAAGGAGGCCCAATGGTAAAGTCGGCCTTGCATGGCTGGCACAGGGACTCTGGGCAGGCGGCAGGTGGCGGAATGGCCAGGGGGAAGGGGGGAATGGGATGGAAGGCTGGAGGGAGGGCGGAGAATGGGCGGAGTGAAGGAAGTGGAGGCAGGAGCTGGCCTTTGGGCCAGATCCTAACCTCGGTTCCTGGTTTGGCCATGTGGAGCTGCGCTGCTAATTTTGGCAGAGCACCTCTGAGTAGCTCCATTGGGGCTGCTGCGCGCGACCCAGGGGAAGGAGAATTTTTTTCTCCTTTCCCTGCATAGTGAGGTAGCATCTCCGAGCCCAGGCTGCATATGGGGCAGGCATGTTCGCATGCCTCTTCCAGCCCAGGGTTTGGATTGTGCTGGAGCTGGGTGAATGTTTCCCTGGCCACCACCTCCACCCGGACTTCTAGGTCGAGCTGTGAATCAAGAAGCCCGCCCAAGCTGCAAACTCATTCTGGCAGTGAAGTCCTGCATTCCTACTAGCCTATTTAGAATTGCTGGATGACTCAGTACCCACCTCAGGGATTTCTTGACTAGGAAGACCCCAATCTTGTCTGGATTTAATTTCAATTTATTAGCTCATCCAGGCCTACCCCCACCCCCAGCCGACTCCAGACAATGCTCTATGAGCTTAACAGCTTCCCTGGAATTAGAGGGTGGGATAGAGTTGGATGTCATCTGTCTGTGTCTGTGTTTTTTAGTCTTTGTATCTGCGCTGGTGGTTGGCTTGCAGGTTGCTCCCGCCGGAATTATGTGCTTGACACCTCAAGGGAGCTCAGGGGAGGGCAGGGAGGCCACCATCAGCAGAGTTACGGGTTACGGAAGATATGGCGGTGGGGGCAGGGCCGGACAGTACAGGAGAAGGAGGGTCAGTCGTAGACAGACTGTCCCTCTTTCTGGCCCTTCCCTCATCCCTCTGACCCCTGGTTCTTCTGGCAACAGTCCCCTGAGTCTGAAGCTGCTGCTTCTGAATGCCAGGTCGGTGAATAATAAGACCTCTCTTATCCATGATTTAATCTTGGAGGAGAAAGCCGACCTGGTATGTATCACGGAGACCTGGCTGGATGAGCTGGGAGGGGTTAATCTTTCCCAGATTTGTCCGCCGGGTTTCCGGGTACTTCAGCAGCCACGACTACAGGGGCGGGGAGGTGGGGTTGCGATGGTCTATCGGGATTCCATCTGTCTCACCAGATACCCTGTTCAGCAGTCCACCGGGTTTGAGTGCCTTCGCGTTGTGTTGGAGGGGCGAGACAGAACAGGGATTCTGTTGGTGTACCGCCCGCCTTGCTGCCCAGCAGTCTCCCTGCCTGAGCTGACGGAGCTGGTCTCGAGCGTGGTGTTGGAGTCCCCCCGCCTTCTGGTGTTGGGGGACTTTAATGTCCATGCCGAGGCCCCGGGAACACCTGCGGCTCAGGATTTCATGGCCTCCATGGCAACCATGGGTCTGTCTCAAAGAATATCTGCCCCGACGCATGAGGCGGGACACACGCTGGACCTGGTGTTTACTGCGGGGCAGGTTGATGGTGATCTGGAGGTGGAGGAGATTAAGATCACTCCTTTGTCATGGACAGATCACTGTCTGGTGGGATTTAGGCTCATTGCGGCTTCTCACCTCTGCAATGGCGGGGGATCACATTTTATGATCCGCCCTCGGAGGCTGATGGATCCAGACGGATTCCTGAGGGCTCTGGGGGATTTTCCTGTTGCCAGAGTTGGAGACCCACCCGGTGCCCTGGTCGACCTCTGGAATACGGAGATGGCCAGGGCCCTGGATGAGATCGCTCCTGAGCGTCCTTTGCCCAGTCGCAGAATCGGAGCGGCTCCTTGGTTTTCTGAGGAGCTGCGAACGATGAAGCGGCAGAGCAGACGACTAGAGCGTCGGTGGCGAAAGACTCGTGCCGAATCTGACCGGACACGGGCTAGGGCCCAATTAAAAGCTTATTCCAGAGCAGTGGTGGCGGCTAAGAGGGCACACCTCTCTGCCACCATTGCATCTGCAGAGAACCGTCCGGCTGAGCTCTTCCGTGTGGTCCGCAGGTTTTTACATCTTGCCCCTCTTACTGGTAGGGAGGAGCACACGGAGGCTCGCTGTGACGAGTTCGCAAAACACTTTGCAGATAAGGTCGATCAGATCCAGCATGACTTGGACGCCGCTGTGGGCATATCTAGTGATGTCCCTGGGGAACCTGTCTATCCTACCATTTGGGATTCTTTTCAGCTTGTAGAGCCTGAGGATGTGGACAGGATTCTCTGGAGTGTGAGACCTGCTGCTTGCCCGCTCGACCCTTGCCCGGCATGGCTAATTAGAGCTGCCCGGGGAGGGCTGGCCGAGTGGACAGGGAGGGTGGTGAATTCATCTCTGAGGGAGGGGGTGCTCCCGCCTGCTTTGAAGCAGGCGATGGTTCGCCCCCTCCTGAAGAAGCCCTCCCTGGATCCCACAAATTTAAACAACTTTCGGCCAGTCTCCAATATCCCATTTCTGGGTAAGGTGATTGAGCGGGTGGTGGCGTCCCAGCTTCAGAGGGTTCTGGAGGAAACGGATTATCTGGACCCATTCCAATCTGGCTTCAGGCCGGGGTTCGGGACGGAGACTGCCTTGGTCGCCTTGGTGGATGACCTGCGCCGGGGGATGGACGGGGGAAGTGCGACCCTGTTAGTCCTACTGGACCTCTCGGCGGCTTTCGACACCATCGACCATGGTGTCCTTCTGGGTCGGCTGGCCGGGTTGGGGCTTGGAGGCACTGTTTTGAAGTGGTTCCGCTCCTTCCTGGCTGACAGATCCCAGAAGGTGGTGCTGGGGGAGGCTTGTTCGGCACCCCGACCTCTTAGGTTTGGGGTGCCGCAAGGTTCCATCTTATCCCCCATGCTCTTTAACATCTACATGAAACCGCTGGGAGAGGTCATCCGGGGGTTTGGAGTGGGGTGCCATCAATATGCTGATGACACCCAACTTTATCTCTCCTTTCCCCCTGATTCTGAGGAGGCGGTTGAAGTCCTGGATCGCTGTCTGGAGGCAGTTGGGGGCTGGATGCGGGCGAACAAGCTGAAATTAAATCCGGATAAGACAGAGGTGCTTTTGGTTCGGAAATCCACGGCTCGGGTATTGGACTATCGTCCTGCTCTGAATGGGGTCGCACTTCCTCTGAAGGAGCAGGTTCGCAGCTTGGGGGTTCTCCTGGATTCACAGCTACACCTGGACTCCCAGGTGGTGGCTGTGGCCAGGGGAGCCTTTGCTCAGCTTCGGCTGATCCGCCAGCTGCGGCCGTACCTGAGCTGTGCGGACCTGGCCACTGTGACCCATGCCCTAGTGACATCTAGATTAGATTATTGCAATGCGCTCTACGTGGGGCTGCCTTTGAAGACGGTCCGGAAATTACAACTAGTACAGAACGCGGCGGCTCGGGTGGTTGCTGGAGCACGTCGGTTTGACTCTGTCGAGCCGCTGCTTCGGCGACTACACTGGCTGCCGGTTCTGTTCCGGGCCCAATTCAAAGTGCTAGTTTTGACTTTTAAAGCCCTTTACGGCTCGGGTCCGGGGTATTTGAGGGACCGCCTTCTTCCATATAATCCAACCCGTACTCTTAGATCATCTGGGGGGGCCCTCCTGACTGTGCCGCCACCAGGAGAAGTGAGAGGGGTGGCGGCCAGGAAGAGGGCCTTTTCGGTGGTGGCCCCCCCAACTCTGGAACACCCTCCCCTTAGAATTGAGAACTGCTCCCTCTTTGTTTATATTTCGGCGGGGGCTGAAGACCTTTTTATTCCAAAAAGCTTTTAATTGTTGACAGGCTGGCTGGTTATTATAACCCACGGGGCTTGTTGTTTTTATATTGTTTTTAAATTTGTTTTTAATTGTGTTCTTAATTTTTGATTGTATTGTTTAATTCTGTTTTAATTGTTTTTAATTGTGAATTGTTATATTGTTTTTATATCTATATTGTAATGCCGCCTTGGGTGCCTTCGGGCACAATAAGGCGGGGTACAAATCTAATAATAAATAAATAAATAAATAAATACTGGCAGCACCCCACTCCAAATCCCCATATGATCTTGTAACCACAGGTGACTATTCTCATTTCCTTCATTCACATGCCTTCTTATCCACTTTTTCTAGGAAGACTTTGGCCTCCCACTTTAGTCTTCTCACCCACTGCTGTCTCTTGATGTGCCCTTCTGATAAGCCAGTCAGGGGACCAAACACAATGGTAAGATTTATTGGGAGACAGAAGGGCACAGGGCAGCAGGATCAAACTATCCTCTTTCCTTAATGCTGTTACTATTCCTGGCTGCTCCGTATCTCAGTGCAACACCAGGGGACAGGACAATGTAACATGGCACTGGGAGAAGAAACAGGTGATTGTCGACCGCTGCTGTTGTTCCCCGTCCTCTTTCTCTTCTTGCACCATCGAATAAATCCTGGATGCTCCAACTCACTGATACAGCTGGGGGAAGAAAGAGGCTGATCTGCTGCAGTAGGTTCTCCCCCCCCCCCCGCATTGCCAAGATAGGTGAGAATCCTCCTTTGCTCATGCCTCTATCGCTACAGGTGGCAACATGAATGAGGAATTGGGCCCATCTGCTGCCCAATTCCTGGGCCCCATGGGTGATAGCTAGTGTGCACCTGTGCTTTCCAAAGCATGGGGAGGAGAGCGCCATTGGGACTTTCAGAAGTTGTTTTCCCCAAGGTTTCCCAAAAGCTGGAGTTGCCACTGATACTAATTTTTCTCCACCCCTTCAAGCTGCTTGCAAAGCACAGTGACATTATCCATCACTTTGCTTAGCCTTCCATAAGTGCTTTCCTTTTCTGAATGGCATATATAATATCACATAGTAAACAGTAGTATTGCCCATAATGCTGCTTCCTTTAGGGCTGATTTTTTATTGTGCTCTTTATCCTGAAGTGATTGGCAGCTATTCTAGTCAATAGGAGCAGTGCGTTCTGGGCCAATCAATTCCTATTAGATTAACAATGGGCTCTATAGACCTGTTTCATGCAGTGTGTGCCTTTGCAGAACCCCCATATGAGAGAGCTTCCATATTAAGGATATTACTGTCCACTAGAGGTGATTTCACCATTGTTATATTTATTTCATATCCATCCTACAGAAGGTTCGACAGCGTGAATGCACCATACATGAATTGTACGTCAGAGAGTGTTTCCAAATGGCTCTAGGTCTTCGACTGGAGCTTTGTATTTCATTAATTAAAAAAGACTCAAAAGATCATTCCATCCAAATCTCCACTTAATTTGATTTGATGAGCGCCATAGTTCCAGTGTGCCCAGATATAAATCTTATTCCAAATAATGCAAACTGCCTGTTATACAAATGTGTTGGATGCTGCCCAAGGCTTTTGGAAACAAGAGGTTGTACCGTGTATGAAATAATAAATGGCAGCTTCCAAAAGTGTGTGTAACAAGTTCCTGAGAGCTCTTGGCTGAAGTTCCTTAGTGGGGCATTTTCAGGCCAGGAAAAGAGTTTGTTGTTTTGTTTCGCCTTCTCATTTCGAATCTTTGCCAGAAAACAGGCAGGTGATCATATGCCTGCACACTTTGCATAATCACAGAACACTGCGTGAACAGAAAACATTTCTTTTAAAAGAACCAGGAATATGTTAACAGGGCAGGCCTTAGGGTGATTCAGCTGATTGGACCGAATTTGGCCCTGCGCTTGGGGAGGTGCACTGCAGCACTGCTTGGGGAGGCGCACTAGCTCTATGGCTGACGCTCTGGCAGGGAATCACTCATGGGAGCGTAGTGTGGTGAATGGAGCACTGCTGTGTACCCTCCCTCCCACCCCTGTGTCCAAATGGCTTGAAACGATCCCCCAGAAGCAGATGGTAGTCATGTCATCATATCACCACCACTCAGGTCTTGGTGCCACATTTGGCCTGGGACACCATCAACCCCAAACTCGTTGCTGCAATTGTCCCTGTGAGTAGGGGGGGGGGCCCACAGCGGGGACGTGGTGTCCCCACAAAAAAAAAAAAAGAGCCTTGGGTCTTGCAGCTCCTCAGGCCGGCCCTATATGTTAAGCACACACACTAAAGGGAAGATATGAAATTGCCTTTGGGACAATCCTATTGGGCTTAACGTGATTGGGACAAGTGTACTGCCTGTACTTCTGCTGTAAAGGCACCATAAAGCGCCTTGGGAAATCCAGATATATGATACCCACAGGTTCACCCACATCCACGTGCCTGTTGATCTTTTCAAAGAATTCCAAAAGGTTTGTGAGGCAAGACTTACCCTTACAGAAGCCATGCTGACTTTCCTTCAGCAGTACTTGTTCCTCTACGTGTTTTAGGATTTTATCTTTGATGAGGCTTTCCACCATCTTACCCGGAACAGACGTTAGGCTGACCGGCCTGTAGTTTCCAGCGTCTCGGAGTCAGAGAGGCCAGAACACAGACATGAACCATCCTCCCTGACTCTGAGAGTGGTCCAAACATGCTTTATGGTGGCCCTTGTGCTGGCTTAGCATATGACGGCCTAATTCCAGTTTAGGATTGCGCTCTTAAACTTCAATAATAGGGACATTTACTTGGGAGAAAGTCCCACAGTACTCAGCAGGACAGACTTCACAGTAAGCATGCATTTGCAGCAGAATCTTATGCAGGCTTGCTTGGAAGTCAGTCTCTTTGAGTTCAGTGGTTCTTACTCTCTTACAGCACTTCAGTGCAGATATTATTACAGCCTTGTAACCCTATGCAAACTTACTTGGCAGTAACAGTCATTCAACTCGTTCAACTCAATTTATATACATGCAGTGGATAGGGGTCAGTTCCAGGTTGCCTACGACAACAACCTGCACTCCTCCCTTGTGTTGCCCATCAATGGTGCATTGGCAGATACGAAGCATGGTCAGATTAAAAGATGGGGAAGTTATTTGATGGCTCATTTGTTAGTTGACCAGTCCTTGTAGACATGAACAATAGATGCAACTTCTTGAATAAATCTGCTGGAGGCTTGCAGTAGATGCTGTGTTTGTAGGAAAACTTTACCCTTTCCTAGGAAAACCTTGTTTCAGTGCTATTAGTGCGGATATTGCGGTGCTATTGCAAATGGGGACAAGCAGTTTGCAAGCACTGCCTTTAGGATTGGGATTAAATTCCTTGATGCCAATCCACTAAGCACCTCAAGATGGCAGTCTAATACTTCCTCATCTGGTCAAAGGAAAGGCTGCACTCGCAGCAATGTTGCAGAATCCTCTTGCGCATATAGTATTACATGTTTTGTTGCAAGAGACATCATAGGAAATCCAATGGAACATCTAAGTAATGTACTGGCCAGGTGTGTAATAGTATTCTTAGTATTTTTTTTTGTTTTGCTTTTCAGCTGAGATGGGCTGTGTTTTTGGATAATGCTGCTGGAATCAATCAAGGAGAAAGGTTTGATTTGGCTATCATCCACTGAGTTCCTACAGAATTAACAGGATCATTTCTTTATAATGGATTTTACATCGGACAAGAGCAGACAGCAGAGAACATTCTTACACGCCATTCAGGCAGCCCAATCCTAAGCAGCGCCGACATAGTAGGGCTGCATCCTAAGGCCTTTAGGAGGCAGCAGCAGCACAGCGCAAGGCAAGGGGACTGTTTCCCCTTGCAGCCGAGTAAGCCCCAGCCAGCCCTACAGGACTGCTCGCATCTGCGCCTGCTAATTTGCAGACGCAGGTGCACATGCACAGCAGTGGCCTGAATCAGGGCCACCAAGGCTCGGGACAGGGTTTAGGATTTGGCACTATGGGCGTTGTGCGTCACCACCCCTGTCGCCGCCCACTGTGCCACCCCGTTACCCCCCTGGCATGCCTCTGGAACGCCCTCGACTAGATCCTGCTCCGAGCACTGGCAACGCACGACCGCCACATGGCCGGCACTGCTGAAAGGTGCAGCGGTACCCATGCACTGATGCTGATGCTTGCGCCGGTCCAGTGCCTGACTAGCCGGCACAGGTGCGCTTGATGGCATGTCTGCGACAGTGTTGGACCGGCTCAAGAGCGTAGCGCTGGCACAACACAGGTATAGGATTGCGCTCTGAGTCTAACCAGTGTCCAACGAGATCAGGATTGTCTCTATACTAAACGGCTGCCGCTCTACAGGTTTCAGATAACACTCTTTACCAGTTCTTAAAAGTCCAGGACTTGAACATGAGGCCTTGTACATTGAAGGTACATGCCTTTCTGCTGAACTGTGGCTCCATCCCTGAGGTACAGCCAGCGGTACAGCCGTGGGGGCAGGGAAGACGGCAAAACGGACCGGAATGCAACGGGCAGGCTATCGCTCACCCGTTCCTCCTGCCCAGCGTTCCGGCAGCATGACACCGCTGGGTACAGCCACTTATGTCTCTTCAGGGTGGGGCTTGCAAAAAAAAATTTTTAGTATTATAATAGAGGTCTTGCAAGTGCGTCACTATTTTCATCTGAGAAATATTGGGATATGAAAGAGATTTTTATCCAGACCTGCAATAGATCTGTCCATTGATTTAAGCCAGATTTAAGCCAGATCAGTTATTTTGTTAATCACTGTCCTACAGTGTGACATCAACAATTCAAAATATACTGTATATGTCAGCAGCCACAACAGGAGGAATGGTCTGTTCAACAGGAACAGGAGGAACAGTTAAGTTTGGCTGGCACAAGGAACACCATAAAGTATGGCCAGCACACTGACATGCGCCATCCTCCCTGACTCCTAGAGTAGTCCAAACACGCTTTACGGTAGCCCTTGTGCCAGCCAAACTTTGCTAACCTAACTGTGTCGGCCTGACTCCAGGTTAGGATTGTGTCCTCAGTTTTGTCTTCCAAGGCACATTTTAAAATTCTGTGTCTGTTGTAAAGATCATTGTGATGACCCCTCCCAAGCCCCCGGTGGTTTGTCTGGAGCAGGCTTAGGCCTCCTACAGTGGATATCTGAAACCATGGATACTGGGAATGCATTTTTAAAGATAGGGAAACATCAGTGATTTTGTGGCAACAAGGTTTAAAAAAAAGATTTGTTTAATGTTCCCCTATCTTTTTAATAGGGGTCCCAGTATCCATGGTATCAGTGAATATCTGAAACTGTGGATACCAAATCAGTAATTAGTATGTGGAACTCCTTGCCACGAGATGTGATGATGGCATCAGGCCTGGATGCCTTTAGGCCTGAAGGATGGCATCAGGCCTGAAGGGGAGTGGACAGATTTATGGAGGAAAACTCCATCACAGGTTAAAAGGTATGATGGGTATGTCCAGTCTGAGATTAGCTGGTCCTCATCATGAGGGCCGGGTAGTAATTTTTATGACATCCAAATTGGCCCTGGATGGCAGGTTTTTTTTTTTGCCTACCCCAGACAGGGAAAGGAAAGACGGAGAAGTGTTCAGTAGGTTTCATAATTTACAGTTATGTTTAATAAAGTTAAATCCCAACCTCATTCTGGTGTCTTCCTTGGGAGTGGTGCAAGGGTAACAGGCTATTTTAGAATGCCAGATGCAGGAGAGTCGTAGCGAGATCTGGTTGTCTCTTGTGCTCCCTGAGGCATCTGGTGGGCCACTGTGAATACAGGAATCTGGACTATTCAGATTCCTTGGGCCATCCAGCAAGGCTTTTCTTATGTTCTTAAGTTCTTAGTGGATACCGGGGATACCGGGGCATGCCTATACTTCAAAATGCTCAACACCTGAAGAGAATCGCAAACAGGAAACTCCTAATGCCGCCCTTAGTACAACTAAATAAAGTGCCACCTATTGGCTGTTCGTAGCCGCTACATTAACCACTATAATGCCACCAATTCACACAACTCCCTTGTGATTCAAAAGCAAAGTGTGGAGCTACTGTACATGATTTCCACACATACTCCTATGACTGGAAGGTGAATATTCTGTTACTACAGAGCAGTGCATAACAAAAAAAAAATTATAACATTTATAACATTCCCACAGTTTTGTTCCACAGAGAATAAACTTTCCATATTATCCTCCTCTGGAAAAGGAGCACACAGGCGACTTTTCAGACGGATTATTTGAAACAGGAAAAAAGATTTGTCCATAAATTGCTCTTATAAGGGAAAACTGAAGTAACTATTTTGACTAGGGAGAGACTATTGTCTTCTTGTACTGCAGCCGTTGCTATCATTTCAATGCCAAGATTCCATCAAGGTTGATAATAAAAGAGATGCAGATCTATTTAACAGACACATGCCCTGTGTTCCAGAGCCCAACTGAAACAAAAGAAGCCCAGTCAAACAAATGCCTCTTCCAGAAACAACTCTCTCTCTCTCTCTCTCTCTCTCTCTCTCTCTCTCTCTCTCTCACACACACACACACACACACACACACACACACACTGCAATCTTAACCTGGAGTTAGACTGGCAAAGCTAGGCCAGCGAAGTTTGGCTGGCACAAGGGATACCATAAAGTATGTTCGGACCGCTCTTGCAGTCAGAGAGGCCAGCACATAGATGTGTGCCACATAGAGTGGTCCAAATGCGCTTGACGGAGGCCCTTGTGCCAGCCAAACTTTGCTGGCCTATACTAACTGTGTGTGTGTGTGTGTGTGTGTGTGTGTGTGTGTGTGTGTGTGTGTGTGTGTGTGTGT
>JAJKFI010000001.1:23020280-23037932 GCA_029204185.1 Lerista edwardsae | reverse complement strand
TGTGTGTGTGTGTGTGTGTGTGTGTGTGTGTGTGTGTGTGTGTGTGTAACGTGTTTTGATTTGGTTTGAGACTAGGTTTGAAATGATACAGATTGAGATTGAGAGAGAGCACATCTACAGATGCCAACATAAAGATTTGTTAAAATTATATTTTTGTTTGGAAAATCACTGCAGCACAAACATCTCCCAAGCGCTTTTGATAATACGCTTCATTTGTAATTCTTTTGCATATACAAGCTTTTGAGCTGAATCTGAATGGCTTCTTACTAGAGTTGCACCTAGAGGGGGATCACAGCACTACGTGCTACGTTTTGCAAGCAGCTGTTCCCCCTCTTCTTTGGAGCCATTGCAAGTGAGAACAGTAGTTCTCAAACTTTTTAGACCATTTTTTAGAATGATGTCACTTCCTGCCATGGCATCACTTCCAGGTTAATGACATCACTTCCAGTGTCAGGACCCACTGGAAGTGATGTCATTAACCTGGAAGTGATGTCATGGCAGGAAGTGACATCATCAAGCAGGAAGTACTGTCATTGTAACATAATAAAATGATACCCCTGGAATGCAAATTGCCATTCTTGGACTGCAGCAATTGTACAACCATGAAATATCTCTGACAGAAAGCAAAATTAGGACAAAATATTATGTAAAAGGATTGAACTAAAAACAAAATAAAAAACCCTTGAAAATTTAAACTGTTAAAGGAATATAGCAAGTGTCAGGCCAACAGCTTCCCAGATGGCTGCTCTCAGCTGTCCACGACCCATCCAACATCATGTTGCAACCCACCAAGTGTTTCCCGACCCACCGTTTGAATAACACTGGACTAGAGCAAAATGGAGGCTACATTTGCGGTGAATGGCTTTGAGGAGAAGGGGGAGTGGCTGCTTGTAAAACTTACTCGTTTTTTCTCTAATAAAAAAGTGTGTGTTTTATATACAAGATCTCAAGTTTGATCCTAGATAACTGACAATAGAATAAAGAAAAATGTTGCATCTAAGATCCTTGAAAGCTGGGTTTGAGGCGAGAAGTTAAATGGATATTGAGGAGGACATTCTTACACCAACTCTTCTAGTGTGCATTTGCTTGCAAATATTCATAGTTAATTCAAAAAATGTCATCATTCCAAAGTGTGCAACACACCCAGTTGTGGATGCTGATTTAGAGATTTTAGCAGAGGAAAGATGCATTTCAATTATCCCTGTCTGTTCCTCCAAAATAATTTAGGATTCATAAAGTTGCTACTGGTTTACAATGTCCACATGGGTAGTGCCTCATAACCCTCACCATAGTCTAGTATACATACATTTGTACTGCTAATGTCTTGGAATATCAGGGGCCAGTTTGTCCACAACAGATCTGACAAGAGGTACAAGTCAGCACATCAAATTCTCAATGGGAATATTGTTACTGGAAGTTATCCGTGTGGAACATTATCCGTAACTGTATAAAGTTATCCGTATGTCCTTCTGATGAGGATCACAGTGGCAGGGCTGGCCTTAGGGCAATTTGACCAATCTGGCTAAATAGGACCCCATTCCTGGAGGGGCCCCACACTTGAGTGGCAAGTAGACTACCCGCAGCCGGCACCTCACTTTGTAGCTGATGTGCTGCATGGAATCTTCCATTCCCAGGTGTCACAAGGAGAGTGCAGTGAGCAGAACATTGCAGCTTGGCAGCTTTTCCTTCTGCTTGCCCCTGGGTCAGATTAGCTTGAAATTGTTCCTCCCCCGAGAAACAGTTGGTGGTGACACTGCTGCTGGGTGCCTTGCCATTCCCGCTCATTCTGGGGGTGGGGACAGTGATGTCATCCGGGCGCGCCAGGAACTGGAACGCCCGGAAGACTGACAGCCCTCCGCCCCTATGGCGGAGGGCTGCCACGCCTCCCTGAGCCTCACAGTGCCCGAATCGCTCCATTTCAGAGTGATTCGGGACGCGAGGGAGGGCGGGCGGGCCCAGGAGCAGCTCGCCCGTCCTCCGGAGACGCGGCGCGGCCTGGGCCCGTCCGCAGAACTGGCGGAACGGCATACCAGGCCGTTCCGCCTGGATGACGCCACTGGGTGGGGAGGAACCCTTGTTTGTGGGGCCCCCCACAGAAATGTTTTCCGTTGTGCCCCACAGCTCCTAAGGCCGGTCCTGCACAATGGTTAGAGGAGGTGGCAACTAACTACATAGTTCTAGACAATCAGAATTTTGTTTTTAATTGTAACTCTGCCAGAGTAGTTTAAAATACATATGAATTTATGCTGAACAACCAGGGTATACTACTACAAACTTGCATGCAGATTCCGACTTTGTTTCTGCTGATTTTTAACAGCCAGAGCAACTATCTGATCGTTTCAGAGCACAATCCTAACCTGGAGTTAGGCCAGCACAATTAGGCCAGCACAGTTTGGTTGGCACAAGGTCCACCGTAAAGCACCTTTGGATCACTCTCAGAGTCAGGAGAGATGGTGCACGTCTGTATGCTAGCCTCTGATTCTGAAAGTGGTCCAAACATATTTTACGGTGTCCCTTGTGCTGGCCAAACTTTGCTGGCTTAACTGTGCCGGCCTAACTCCAGGTTAGGATTACACTCTTAATCTGTTTTTGAACAGTAAATTATATACTTTAATTGGGCATTTTATTGTACTAGTTTTATCATGTCGTGTTCTTGCATGTAAATATCAACGTGGAATTGATGGGATAGGATAGGCTAAGAAGCAAAATAAGCTGTGAAGCAAATTAATAAACCAAGGAAAAACCTAAGGATGAAGGCAAGCTTGCCCTTTGCAGAGCAACAGAAAACTGAGCTGAGGTGAGCTGCCATTAGGAGACATGAATCTTGTGGCAGCAACTCAGCGACAGAAGTCCCTCCCTTGGCACCTGTCACCCCCCCTGCTCAGAAGCCCCCGCCGGGGGTGAGAACACTTACCGGGCTGGAGGCGTGGGGTTCGGGGAGGTTGCTTCCTGGCCCCCTGGGAGAGCCGGCAAGGCAGCTGCGGCCGAGGGGACGCTCGCCGCCGCGTGGGGTGGCAGAGCGCAGCTCACCCCGACCGCGCCAAATGGAAGCGCGGAGCTCCCCCTCGGTGCCCGCTGCCTCCCTGGAGGAGGCGCGGGAGCTGCAGCTGGCCGTGGTGAGGCTGCCGAGCCTCTGCCATGGTCGGAATTCGGGGAAGCCAAGATTTCGGCTCCCTGGCAAGACCGGAAGGGGCGGACCCTGGCCGGCCGGCCGACAGGCTCATAAGGAGCCTGGGCCGAGCTGGAGGCAGACGTGCTTCCCCCAGGCTCAGCAGAGCACAGGGAAGCGAAGCGCCCTCGGGGGTCCAGAGCCCTCATTCCCCTCCCACGCACCCCGGAGGGCCGACAACTGACCCCCTGGCCACAAGCCTGGCCCCGGGGCGCATGGGGTTACCTGGCATCACAATGGGGGGCTGGGGAGGCACCCCCACCCCAAATCTGAGAACTGGGCCAGAGCCCGAGGAAAGGAGTCACTCCCCCTTGTCAAGCCGGGGAATGGCAGCCACCAGGGGCAGGGCAGGCGACCAGCAGAGCCATGATGGGGGATCGGATGGGCCCTCCTGCGGCCAAACAAACAGCCCTGGCAGGATGCTGGTGAGAGCGATGCCAGGCTGCGCACCAGAGCCTCAGGATTGCCGACAGGCCCGGCAAGGGGGCCAGCTCACCTCGGACCAGAGGCCAGCCAACATTGCCGACAAACATGTTAAGACTCTGGGTGGGGACGGCAAGGGATTGGGGTGCCCATGACGTAACGAGGCACCCATGAGTGTTAAAACCCTCACCAGAATAAATCGCATCTGACAAAGCTACTTCTCCGCCTCCCGTGTCTCTGTCCCGTGATCACCCCCATGGCGCCGCGATCCCGCTTAGCGCCACCCCCCCAAGGGCAGCCCCCACGAGAGCACCGCCACAGCACCAAATCTGCTGTCTTTTAGGCACCAATTACCAATATAGTGCGACAATTCAGGGTAAGAACTATGAAGTGTCCAATTCGAATCTCAGCCTAGCTTGGATTTTACTATATACTGTAGCTTGAGGCATGCCACTATCTTTCATCGTTAGACTTGCTACATAATACATAGCAAGTGTCATTTATATATTTCACCTAGTTTGCATTTTGCATTTCAGTATCAGGAGCTTAGGTTAACTGCTAGACCAGTGATCCCCAAATGTTTTGCATAAAGACCCCCCTTTTAGAATGGCACTTGTGTTAGGACCTACCAGAAGTGATGTCATGGCTGGAAGTGACATAAGCAAGCAGGAAGTGCCATCATTAAGACATAATCAAATGACAATCCTGGAATGCAAATTGGTACTCTTGGACTGCACAACCATGAAACATCTTTGACAGAAAACAAGCTTAGGAGAAAATATGTAAAAGCACTAAACTAAAAACAAAACTGAAAAACTCTCGAAAGTTCAAATTAATACTCACAGAAGGAATACAGCAAGAGTAAGGTCAGCAGCTTCCAAGATGATTGCTCCCAGCTTTTCATGACTCACCTGACATCAGGTCATGACCCACCAAGTGGATCCCAACCCACACTGTGCTAGACCTTATTTGAAGACTAAACTGGCCAAATTAAAGTGCACATTTGGGCCAACTCTAGATTTGTATATTTCTCCATTCTTGGAACACTTCCATCATCAAGAAATCTTCAACCACAGCCCACTGTTAGGTTCATAGTTACATCCTTAAGGCTGAAATCAGAGGAACTTATAACTGTGCTATGTTTACATACCCTTTCTTATTTCTTCACATATTATTCCACTTCCTTATCTGTGAGATGCATGACACACCTTGAATTTTTGGCTTATTATATCCCCCAAATACTTATGCTCTTTTGAGATAACACCATCATTTTGCTAAAGCAAAGCTGCTCAAGAGTTTTCTTTTCACCAAACACCACCAGGTGATATTCTGTACAGATGTATGTTCTTGCCAAAAAACTGCAGGCCTGCAATTTAGCTCATGAGTTTCCAGTAAAGAATCCAGTTTTGATCTGTACAGTGACACACACTCCCCCTCCCATGTAATTCCCATTCATTTCAGGGAAAATTATTCATAGGGTCCTGTAAATTAGTGATGGAAAAAGTCCCATCAGAATACATTGCCAAGAAACTGTCTAATTATCCAATGCACGATTGTTTCCTGTATTTCCTAGTCCAGTCTGATCTAGTTTGTGCAATCTGGATTTAAAAGTCTAAGTGCTCCCACCATTTCCTGTTGGAGTTTAAACCACATTCTCATATACCTCACTGTCTGGAAGGTTTAAAAAAAAAACACTGCAATTTTCTTTTTAATTTTGCCTCATTAGCTTTCTTCTGCTCTATACTGCACTAGCCTAATTGATGTTGTCTTTATTCTGTACTCATTTGCAGATGTTAACTTTATCCCCTGAATTATTTGCATGCAATAAACACACACACATACAGAGTTTTCAAATAACTCCACATAAGTCAGTTGCATAAACAATAAATAAATGCTATAGCAATAACCATCTTTTTTTTAAAGAAATGGATTTGATCTCGCATTAACAAGCATATTTGGACAAGTCCTACTTGTGCCAAAGATAATTTTGAACATGCAAAATAAAAATCATAGACTTCTAGAACTGGAAAAGACTCATTCATCTCATTCCCCTTAGCAGTGCCGACCTTGCCACGAACCAACAAGCAACTTCACACAACAGACTTCAGAGGCAGCACTATTTTATGTGCCTGCTTCCAGCCTTCAGTCTCAGATTTAGCCGAGATTTAGCCAAGATTTAGCAGAAGATTTAGCCGAGAGGGTTAATGCCTCCGTTTGCCCAAAGATAACACCTGAAGATCTCAAGGTCGTGAGCTCGGGACTGCCGGAAGTCTCTGCGAGCAGCAGACCTTGGAAACTGCGGCTGATTACAAGCTGAGTTTCAGCTGCCTCGTGGGAGGAGGAGTGTGCTGAAATCAGCTGCATCTCTGGTGGCAGCAGGGAAGCCTCATCAGCCAGCAGACGACAGACGGGTGGCTAAAGAAAGAAGGCTAAATCCAGAAAGAAAGATATGTAGGAGTGTTGTTCTTGGAAGATAGAACATTCTGTAAATTGTAAAAACCTTCGGGTTTGTGAGAAAGTCTGCCTATGTAAACCGCCTTGAGTTCAATCATTAGAGAAATCTAGTGATATTAAGAAAGGCGGTATATAAATAAATGTATTATTATTTTATTTATTATTATATATTGTTTCTTTAAATCCTACCTTGGTGTTTACTTCCTGTTTCCTGTTTTACTCTCCGTGTATGTAGAAGAATCTTATCATGATGTCCTGTTTGCAGTGTGTTCTTGGTGGTCTTTAGCTAGGTCTTTAGCTCTTGAAGCTATTCCACACCAAGCAGCAAGAGTCCGTTCACCCACTATTGTACTTGGCTGCTTCAGATGCTCATACAAGAGTTAAGATGAGAGGCAAAAAAAAAAAATGGCATGAAATATAATGACCAGACCCTTACTGTTGCTGATAAAAATGAAATTGAGAATTTGAAGCTGTAGCACTTCCTGTCTGCAAGAGAAAAAAAAGGAATACAGGCATGCCCTGATATTCACTGATTCAGTATCCACAGTTTCAGTTATCCACGGATGAATCCATGAATACTGGGACTCCTATTAAAAAGATAGGTGAACATGAAACAAATCTCTTTTTTTTACCTTGTGGCAGCAAAACCTCTGATGTTCCCCTATCTTTAAAAAGGCATCCCCACTCCCCAGTATCCACGATTTCAGGTATTCATGGGTGGTGGTGATCTGGAACGAAACCCCAGAGGATACCAGGGCATGCCTGCACAATCTGTGGAAGATACCAGTGATTTGTGAACCGAGGCCAAAAAATAATTTGTAGTTTGCTAGTGTGATGAAAGTAATAGCAGAGAGATAAAAAACAGCCTTCAAACTTCTTTGGCAAGTGTAGGGGAATTTAACAAGGACTACATAGCTTTGGTGTGTGTCTTGATTGTTTTGAGCAGTGTATAACTTGCAACTCGGTTTTAGATGCAGCAGTTCCAAGCTTGCTGATTCTGATGGGGTCTAAGGGCAGAACATTCTGAAATAGACAAGCAAAGGTTGTTGCTTGCAGTAGAAAGAGGATTGCTGAACCTACCTGCATACCTCGTAGCTTCACCCTCTTATATCGGAGGTCCCAAATGGCAAGCAGACCATTTCACTGGAGTTAGGGCCAATTTTGCTAATATTTCAAGTGTGCAATGCCTTGCATTTCCTCCAAATGGAGAAGGTCTGGCAGGTCTTAATATCACTAAAACGAGGCCCACCAGAGGGGCTTCAGGTCTGTGGTTAGGGATTATACCTTGGGAGGCTTTGCAGGCTGGTTTCAGATAGGAATTAATCAGTTGAAATGCTCAGACTTTGTTGCCTGAAGAAATCTGTTTTGAGAGGTCTGCTTTTGTTGTTAATAGACAATTTTCTTTTCCCCAAATGAAGAGAGTAGGAGTTGGAAATGGCCCACAAGGGGGAAAAACATTTCAGTTTAATTTCAGAAACTGAAATTGTGCAAGCCACATGCCTCCAGACAATGTTTTGCAGGCTATGTATGTTTGACCAGAATGCCTTCATTGCAGCACATTAAGGGCAATAAAATGGTCTTGTGATACACTTCATCTGTAGACTGTACTTGGGAATTCATAAGCTGACAAAATCCTAGTGCAGTTTTGGTCCTCAAATGTTTTAGACTGGGACCCACTTTTTAGAATGGCACTCATGTTGGGACCCACTGGAGGTGATGTCATAAACCTGGAAGTGATGTCATAGTCGAAAGTGCCATCATAAAGCAGAAAGTGCTGTCAGTGTAACGTAATCAAATGACACTCCTAGAATGCATTGGCAAATGCACAATCATAAAATATATTTGACAGAAAGCAAAATGAGGACAAAACTAAAAACACTGAACTAAAAACAAAACTAAAAAAACAACACCTCACTTGAAAATTCAAACTGTTCACACTCACAAAATGAACCTAGCAAGAGGATGGTCTGTGGCTTCCAAGATGGCTGCTCTCAGTTTTCTGCAACCCACCTAACATCAGGTCGTGACCCACCAAGTGGTTCCTGACCCATAGTTTGAATAACATTGTCCTAGTGCACATATCAGCACTGAGGACAACCTTGTGAGTCTAAATATGCCACACAAGTAATAAAAACATAACCAGAAAAATGCGTTTTTCAGTAGCTAATTCAGGCATCACAAGCCAGTGGAAGCCTGCACATTAACTAGAAGGAGAGTGAACCAAAACAGCTTGCTTTGCCCCCTTCTTGCTCCTTCCATCCTCTAGACTTTCTTGCTACCTCACTATAATTGCATCCACTAATTGCATGCCCTTTATTTTGGGAAACTGCTTTACAGCAGTAAATGCCAGTCATAAAAGATGCTCCAAAAGCACACTGAATGGCACACAGCCGGGATGTTGGTGAATGAATGGCCCATGCCATTCAAACTGGAGCCACCTGCCGCCAAGTGTAAAGTGGCAGGGAAGGTGGGAGGTTGAAATGGGGAAAGGGATAGCTGGGTCGAGTTTGGGAAGTGGGTGGGTTTGGTGACAGCCGCCACTGCCAAATCCTACCCTCTTCCCTGTCCTGATTCTGTGGCACAGGTCCAGCTATTTAGCTAACACAGGTCCGAGTAGACCCTCTTACATCAAGGAGGCTTACAATTGTTCCCTTATCCAGAGGAGACACCCACAATACCCCCCAACACAGGATGAAATGGTAGGAGAAAATGATTGGGCTCTTTGTTGCACTTCCACTTCAATGCAGTGTTTAGACTCTCTGTTAACACTGCACTTTTTTCTCATGAAGATGACTCCCCCTTGCTTGCTGAGATCAAGGCAATGCTAAAACCCTAATTCAAGCTGAAATCTAGGTGACTAACCCCCTTGGTACATTTGTACCACTGGTGCTGGTTTCGTAAAAGTGCCATAAGGCACTTTCAGTGCTGGCGGTATGATCATAACACTGGTGCTGGGCCAGCGCCATGTGGCACTTGGCCCAGCGCCAGGAGGATCCGGTGTGGACTCGCCCGGAGGTACTCTACGTGTTACCACTGCTGGCAGTGTGCTCTTTTGGGGCAGGGAGAGGGAGGATTGGGCCCCGGTGGAACTGGTAGTGGCTTCCTCCCATGTTGGGCTGCATGGCCCAACAAAGAGGGTCTCAAGTCTGCGCCGGCAAAATAGCTGGCACAGACTTGAGGATACAGTGTGAGGATCCAGCAGCCTTCCCCTGAGGAGCCTCCAACGGCTGCTGCGGCTCCCACTGGATGCCATGGCAGCTGTTTTGGCACCGCAGCTTCTACGGAAGCCGGGCAGTTTAGGATTGGGCTGCCAGTCAGAATAACAGGATAACGTTCTAGAAACCCTTGTGGCAAGAGAGCAGGCAGCAGGTGTACAATTTGATGGCCTTTCAATGGCTGTCTCTAGGGTGAAAGTGCCATATGACTGCTCCAGGTAGGTGAGAATGTAGGTGACTGAAAGCAGCTTAGGCAGATGAACCTATCACATTCTGAGATCTCCAAACGGTGTTTGGTTGCTAGATGGATTTCCTGCTGTGTTCCCTGGACTAGAGGAATAATGGGTTCTGGAGTGGCAAGAAAGAAGCTGTTTGCTTTTTATAAGATGTGGAGCCAAAGCTTGGCAGGCATGTGAGCAGGAGGAGAGCCTGCTGAAATGCCCGCTGCCAATTCAAACATCTGGGAAGGTCTTTTGCAAAACTGTTAGTACAATATTATCTCAGCAATATTCCACAGCCAACAGTGTTTTGCTTGAGCTGGTCTCCCTTTCTGCTCATCCTGGAACAGTCCAGAGGGCATCGCAGCCTTGGAGAAGCACCGACAAGCAGCTGTGGTATGTGAGGGCGGCCTGCGAGGCGCTGGGCCACAATCACTTCAACGGCTCTCCTAGCATGTTGCGAAAGGCTTTTGGTCTCTCACTTCAGCAGTTTTATAGCAGCGCTGAGCTGGGGCTTGCATTTTTGTGTGGTAAGCTCACAGAGCAGCAGGACTCCCTCAGGACTTGCAAACCTTGCCCACATTCATATTTTATATGAACTCCTCGGTGCAGCTGATTTTTCTGGTGTTTATTTTGCTTTATGTGAATTAATTTGTACTCCCCTTGCAAAACGCTGTCCCGTAATGACTGCTGCTTGTTGTGTTTCGGCAGGTCCCCATCAGTCTGTCCCCTGTGGCTCCTTCTCTCTTTCTAGCCCTTATTGCCTTTTTGTAAGTAGGGCAGAGACCACTACAGAGACGGCAAGAAAAGGGTGCAGGTCCAGAGAGGTCTGGCTTTCATTGTGAGCCTACTCTCTAGCTGCTGCTCATCACGACTCACCCTTGCTGTTAAGCAATCTGGGAGGAATCCATACATCTCAATGGGCCAGTGAAAGCCCTAGTAAGGCATGACCAAGTGGCAGGAAGAGGCAAATGTCCTCCTGGGTGCCTGAGCTGTGCCCAGCTCTGCTGGCCAGCTAGAAGGGGGAGCACTCCCCACTGAACAGCTGGGCAGTAGGATATGTAGCTCACCCAATCAAATAGGTGGCAGAGCAGGTGGCCAATCAGCTGCGCCATGGTGTGACATCCAGTGATGTCACTGGCTGTCATCTGTTCCTGACTGCAGGAGGGAGAGGCTGACAGGTGGCAGTTGGGGCCAGCAGAGTGAGGCTGGGGGAGAAGGGGATGGGGAGGAGGAGAGAGCGAGCATGAGGAAGCCTCCTTGGCCCAGAGGGAAGGACCGGCACAGACTCGGCTCCACCCAGGGAGTGGCACAGGAGATGGGAACTGGGAGCTGGAGCAAAGGGGGAAGCAAAGGGAGAAGCCAGGAAGCCAGGCCTGAGGTGCCTCTAGAACCTGAGAACCAGGGCCGCAGCACCTATCCCCAGCACCCCTGAGTGACCGACTGCCTGTGTGCGGAAGAGAAACTCTCACTCGAATTCCCTATCCCCCCACTTGGTTCTTGAGGTTCACGGGAAGATGGGTCAGGCTGAGGTTTGCGATGGATCTCAACTCTTGGCAGGTTGAAGACCATTGGATTCATGTAAAAGCTGATAAATGCAATGTGTTAATTCACACAATGGGACAACAATGTCCCTCACATGTAATTTTCTTTACTCTCAGTTCTGCTACT
Organism: Lerista edwardsae; assembly: GCA_029204185.1. Classification (NCBI taxonomy): domain Eukaryota; kingdom Metazoa; phylum Chordata; class Lepidosauria; order Squamata; family Scincidae; genus Lerista; species Lerista edwardsae. The sequence continues at coordinate 23,026,782 of JAJKFI010000001.1, read as the reverse complement.
GAATGAATTGCTTTTCAGAAATTCGATACATTTTTCTCCCAAGAGTGGCATTATTGGATCACATGTCACATGGAAGACGACAGGAGAAAAGGGAACGTGGTGTTTCTATGTGCGATGGTATTTGAGTGAAAGCTATATTTGAGCAAACCCCATATAAGACTTACAATTAAGGCTCATCAAGTTATCTAAATCCATTTTCTTGCCTTATAATTTATGGCCCAAAGCATTCTGGTTGATTTTGGACATTCATTTTTAAGTACGGCAGCCAAAGAGGGAGCCAAAATGTGTTTGTTTATCCATTTAAACAAATTATGCCCTTCTGTTGCCTTTACTGTGTTGGACATGCATGCTATTTACAAGCAAGAAAGCAGGCTCTGGTGGACTTGAGGAAACCAGCAACAGAATTTGACATGCCATTGCCTGTAGTTTTTGTGCCATAGGACATTATGCAGGCTCATTTTACCAGCCTCAACTGGAACAAATGTGCCGATTTCTATGCACTCTCTTAGGTCTTCTAAAAAACCAAAATATCCTTGGCAAAATTGGAAGGGATCCTGTTACTAGAAAGTCTTCTACGTATTGTTCACAACTAAATGACATTATATCTTTTCCCATTTAATAGTTATGGTGCCATTTGTCTAAATAGCAGTTCTCAAACTTTTTAGCACCAGGACCCACTTTTTAGAATGACCATCTGTCTGGGACCCATAGGAAGTGATGTCATGATTGGAAGTGCCATCATTGTGACGCCATAGTCTGATGTTTTCCTGAGAATGCAGCAGGAAGTTGCATTATTTCTCAGCCATTTTCCAATAGCAAAGTGAATCAGAAAGGGAAAAAAAGCCTTTTTACAACCTTGACACAAGCAAAATAACCACAAAGACCTCCCCCTTTCCAGTGTCCCATCTTAACATATTATCAGTTATGGCTGTGTTAGGTGCTACACGACCAACCTGAAATTGGCTTGCAACCCACCTAGTGAGTTGCAACCCACCTTCTCAAACCCACCCACAGTTTGAGAAACACCGGACTACATAATGCAGTATTAATTGGATGCTTCTTCCTGAATTGACTCAACTGCTGTGCCGACCTAACTCAAGATTAGAATTGTGCTCTCAGTTAGGCTGTTTCCAGTGTTGGGAACGAGTCTCAAAATTTGAGTTGAGTCAATTCAGGAATTTCTGCCCCTCGTGAATCGACTTGTGCACAAGTCCTAGCATGTGCCTGTAGCGACTCTCCCCTGGAATTTCATGAGTTGTTTTCACATGAGTTAAGAGTCTTTTTGTGGCAAGCTACGGTATGGGTTAGGCGCACGCACATGAGCTCAAATACAGACGGTCGAAAATGGGAGGTGCAGGGGGGGACAACTGGCGTTGTCGTTTCACACTTAATGTTCCAGCAGGCTACTTATGCGCTGCTAACAATGTGTCACTCCTTCCACAGAACCACCATTTCATTTATATAAATAAAGCACCAAAGCCGGGCTGACCTGTAGCTGTTACTCGAGCGAGCAAACAAACACGAGCAGCTGCAGGGAACCTTTGGCTCCATATGAAACCGGCCGCCGCAATGAAAATTTCTCCCCCTCCCTTCGTTCACATGACAACTCAGAAGACCGGAAGGAAAAAAATAGTTCTGACTGCAGCAGATCATTCATTTAGAGAGACCTTTTTTCCCTCCAAAGCTGGACTGACCTGTGGTTGTGACACAAGCATGCACAGTGGTGGCTGCAGGAAAACCAAGAGTGGCTTCATAAAACCTGTTGCAATGAAGCCTCCCCCACCATCCATTCAAATCACAGCTCCCAAAATTGCAGCCTGCAGAATCGGTGCTGTGCAGGTCGGAACATTGGATGCGGCCAAACGGCGCATCCAGACTCCACCCGATACCCGGGCCATCCTGCCCACCAGAATGCCTTCTCCTGCCCCATTCCACCCCCACTGCCTGCCCCCCCCTGAAAAGCCCCTATGCTGACCCAACTTGACTAGCTCAGAAGCGGCTTACCTGCAAGCTTTGTGGGTGCACCTGGGTCGACACAAGTCAAAATGAACAGAAATAAAATAGCCATGGCTGGCTGGCTATTCAGTGAGAGTTTTTGTTTTTCCCTCTCTCCCTCCCTCTGAATCGGGGCCGTGCCGCCTGGGGAAGGGGCCTAGGATTTGACCTTATGGACCCCTGCCGGCCCACCCATCGCCTGCCCAAGAACGCACACCCCTGCCACCTCCCGCCTGCCCACCTGCCTCATCCCTCCTCTGTGCCAGCCCGTTTGGCTGGCACAGAGGACACACAGCGTGGGTGCAATGAGGTCGGCGCTGCAGGCAGTGCATGTCTTGGTGCGTTAGCCCTGACGCGTGGGTGTTGCTTGGTGCCCCCGCGTCAGTGCTATGTGCTTTGCGTCGACGCTACCATGTAGTGTCGATGCAAAAGGGGACTCAGAATCGCGCCCTTAAGCTTATAGTGGAAGAAAAATGGACGAGCAAGTCATCTGCGTTTGATCCTGGGCTTTAGAGTTTTCTTTTTTCTGCCAGTGCTTGTTGTGAGGCAGGGAGGAACATGCAGAAAATTCCAATATCTGTACTTCTTGACACTTGCTTGGCGGCAAGTCCAGAAAAATATATATCACTATGTAAACAGAAAGCCTTTTAGTGGTTACTGTGTGCCTCGGTGCTATTTCTAACCTGTTTATATTAAGAAAGAGCAGGAGACCTTTGCAGCAACATCCAAAAACTCACATGAGCACATTGTGAGTGGAGTATTAATATTCATTTTTCATTCCCAGGGAAAGCAAATAGCCATCAAAAGAACGTATTTGCTGATTTAATTAGAAGACATGTGCCAATTGTAGCTTAGACTGAAGGGTCTGGTTTTTATAATGCAGCTGACTACAAGGAATGAACTTGGATTTGTTTCTCGGTTATTCTTTGGTCCCAACTTATCTCCCATTATCTTTGCAAGGGGCCTCTGTACTTTCCAGGAAAGAAAAGTTTTGGGAAATGTCAAGTCTTGGTGAAATTGTATGTGTCCTGGGAGTGTGCCCATCAGGAAACTACAATTGGCTCCACCAATCAATATAAATATATGTGAAAATGAGTTAAGTGCTAACTAAAATAGCAGCATAATCGTTATCAGAATGTAAACAGCAGCAGCAAAGATTCAATCTTGATTAAAATGCAAGCAGAACTATTTTGACATGACACTGTCTTTACTGCCTATCTAAAGACAGGCAGGGATGGGGCCAGGCATCTCTCTCTTGGAGGCTGTTCTAAACCTGGTTACCCCAACTGAGAAGGCCCTTTCTCAAACTCCCTCTCCCCATACTACAGGATGGGTTTTCTCCTGACAGTGACGGGTTTGGCTCTCCACCAGACCATCACCAGGTTGCGGGCTATCTCTGACATCATGCCTGATGCTATAGCATGCCGAACAAAAATGTGGACAGTGTTTGGGGAAAAGCAGGTGTCCTGATCTCTTGACATTGGTGCATAAAGCTCAGCAAGCCAGTTGTGTGGGTTTCCATAGTCATTAGCAGCTATCCATGTCAGCCATATGAACTGTTGGGTGCCTGCCAAGAATTAAAAACCCAAACCCATTGCATCTGCCTGCAAGGATTAGCTGTAGGGTTTCCTTATTATTCCCCAGAGCGCAATCCTAAACTGGAGTTAGGCTGGCATAAACTAAGCCAGCAAAGTTTGGCCAGCACAATGGCCACCATAAAGTGTGTTTGGACCACTCAGAGAGGCCAGCACACAGATGTAGTCCAAACACACTTTATGGTGGCCCTTCTGCTGGCCAAACTTTGCTGGCTTAGCTTATGCCAGCCTAGTTTAGTTTAGGATTGTGCCCTCAGTTAGAGCTAACTGGTCGAACTCTTAAAATACATGAGAAAGTGATGTGCTCTCTCTCTCTCTCTCTCTCTCTCTCTCTCTCTCTCTCTCTCTCTGTGTGTGTGTGTGTGTGTGTGTGTGTGTGTGTGTGTGTGTGTGTAAAAACAAAGATCTTTATTGTTTTTCTGCGTGCTTTACACATTCACAACCCAGCTACCCAATATCTGATGAGGTGAATCCGGCTAGGAAAAACAAAGTTGACATTTTCAGATAAAGTCTCCTTCTTTCTAAGGAAACATAGATAGATTTTGTAGGAGCCTGGTCTGAGCCCCTTTGTTTGCATTACAATGTTCAGTGTTGTGCTTTAAATTGTTTTCCATTGGTTTCAGCTCCGTGCAGATTGAAATCTGCATCTCCTATCTCTTGGACTAGGTCCACTCTGCCAATCTTCTGCAGATTTTTTTCCTTCCAAAACATTTTATGGAATGTCTGACTTCCAGTTTCTGTAGGGCTTTTGCTGAATAAGAAGCACTAGGACCGAGGTGTCGGCTTTTCAGGCCGCTTGTTGTCAACTGTAGCTATGCCTGGCAAGATCTAGGCTTGATTCAATGAGATTGGCTACAGGATCTTGAACCAGGGCATTGGGTAATACCTGTGGAAACAACTGGTAGTCAGATATAGTAGTAGCCATTGCCTCTGTCAAGCAGTGATGCCATTCACTTCATACCGGAAGTTCTAACTGCACACCAAGGCCAGAGCAAGACATCCTGGCACCTGGGCCACCCACTCTCCCTTCCCCATTTCTCCTTCCATTCTGTTCCCCTCTTTGTATTCAAAGCCAGGAAGTGGGAGGAAGTGGCAAAGTGATGGAGGCAGCCAGCAGACAACCTGCTGCCAACCCATTGCCTGAGGTGAGTGCTTTACCTGTTCTCATGGATGGGCTGGTTCTGCTGTACACACAAGTGGAAGGCCCAAACAACCACAGGTGATATTACATGTCTCACTGGTCCTATGGTACTTCCTTTTTCTTCAGTAAGAAGCAACTGTATTGGTCCTCCGACGTATCAGGACAATGGCAGGAGGGAGGGTTTAATCCATCCATGGCCACAATCTGGATTCCTCATAGCTGCTATTTGCCAAGAAAAAGAAAGCTCTCATTCTCCCGCCCCCCCTCCCCGAAAGAGCCTTTTCCCTTGGCAAATACCAGGCTGGTGGAGTAGTGGTCAAGATCTGGCTCCACTTTACTAAAGAACATTGAAACACATCTGCCCAAAGGACACAACGTACCAGGATGTAGTCTTATACCGGCTCTTTAAAATGGATGGGAGCTGCACAAGACTAGGCCTTTGTGCAGCTCCCAGTCATGCCAATGGAGATTCAGTAGAATTTCTCCCCAAGCTAAACTGTCATGTGTGATTTAGCAATAGATTTCATTTCACACGTGTGATCTCATTTCATTCCTTAAGGACAGGACAGTCAGGCCCATTTTATATCCTATACCTAAAACGGAGCACTCTTAATTGGGACCAAAGGAATCCTTAGCGGTTCAAAAATGTGAGGCATCTCCTCTGCAATGTTAACCTCTCGACTCACTATCTGGACTCCCTATGAAGAGTTAGGTCAAATCCAAGGTCACCGTGTTAACATTCATACCCCCCCAGGGGAATGCTCCAGAATCCTACAGAGAGCCTTCTGTTTGTGACAATGATGTCCAATGACAGCTGCTTTCCTTAGGAATGATGAAGCTGTCAACCTTGAGGGCAAAGCTCCTGCAGTAAGGGTGAAATGAGATGACGCACAGGAGATGTACAAGCAGCCACCTGATGGGCTTATTTTCCTGAAAACAGCCTTGGAAGCTGTGACTGGGACCAGAAGAGTGGTAGAAGTTAACTCTTTCCCATTTCCTGCCATTTCTCCACTCAAAATGGCTTCCTTCAGGGGCTTTCCACTGGTGAGGTTAAAAGTATAAAGAAAAGCAACTTGGTGAAGGTGATCTTGAGGCGACACATAGTTGATCAGCCTTCCCCCTTGCTCATACTAGCAATATCATACTAGCATATATCTATGATCATACTAGCAGCCTCCTATCAGGGTGTCATATCATGACTTGAGATTGTTCATGTGGCTCCAGTGTACCTTGGTCCAAAGACAAAGAGCGCAATCCTAACCTGGAATTGGGCTGGCACAGTTAGGCCAGCAAAGTATGGGTGGCACCAGGACCACCATAAAGTGTGTTTGGATCACTCTCAGAGTCAGCAGGATGGCGCACATCTGTGTGCTGGTCTCTCTGACTCCAAGAGTGGATCAAACATACTTTACGATGTCCCTTGTGCTGGCCAAACTCTGCTGGCCTAACTGTGCCTGACAAATTCCAGGTTAGGATTGCGCTCTCCATTACATAACTGCCATATTGGGGGGGGTAAGGAAATTACAGGAATAGTATTTGTTTCTGTTGGTCTCGGCCAGGGTAGTACTCAGTGTGCAAGATGGCAAATATTCTCTCTCTCTCTGATTACGTATTTCTCTCTCTCTCTCTCTCTCTCTCTCTCTCTCACACACACACACACACACACACACACACAAAATCTATATATCTATGTCTGTTTCTCTGTGTTTTTCTGTGTTTTTCTCTGTGTGTGTGTGTGTGTGTGTGTGTGTGTGTGTGTGTGTGTGTGTGT
>JAJKFI010000001.1:22986758-23020270 GCA_029204185.1 Lerista edwardsae | reverse complement strand
GTGTGTGTGTGTGTGTGTGTGTGTGTGTGTGTGTGTGTGTGTGTGTGAGAGAGAGAGAGAGAGAGAGAGAGAGAGAGAGAGAGTGAGTGAGTGAGAGAGAATGTTATCCATATTTCCATCTGCTACTGTCATTTGCTGAGATTTATGACTGAACTCCGTCAAGTCCTTTCCCAGTAATCGGTATCCCAAAGACACAGATTAATATGTCCAGTGGAGACGTTCTTTAAATCATATCATCCACCCAGAGGCACAGAACATTCCCGGGTCCTGATGGGACTTAGCTTTCATCTGAAATAAAATCATGCTATGCTTCAAAAGGATAAATTTTGCTGAAATGCATTTCCCACTATTCTTCCTGTCCCCCTTAGTTTTTTCAGTATACATGCTCCTTTTAAAAACACCATTTTGTAGCTAACGTGGAACACTAGGAACTCTGTTTTTGCATTTTTGACAATGCCTTCATTACTCTAGTATCCCGAGGCTCTATCACGAACACCCCTTAAATGTATATTATATAAACCATTCTAAAACTTTATTTTACTTTCATTTGAGGATAAGGAAAGGCCATTCCAGAGTACTGGCCCATGTTCCATGGATTCCAGATACTGACTGAATTGCTGGAAGTAATGTAAACTGCTTGCATACAATGTGGCCTCTAAAGTGATTTAGCATTATTGTTTTAACTGAAAGCTTCAGAAAACCAATATTTACCATAATTCTCAGGCAAAAAGCAAAAACTGGGCTTACATAAACACAGTTAAGATGCAGACTGAAATAGGCATCTGTTGCCAAGACTCATTTCTTAAACAGGAGCATTCTGCCCACTCTCAGGGTGCAATCCTAACCTGGAGTTAATCCGGCACAACTAGGCCAGCAAAATTTGGCCTGCACAAGGGACACCATCAAGTATGTTTGGACCACTCTTGGAGTCAGAGAGGCCAGCACACAAGACGTGCAGCATCCTCCCTGACTCCAAGAGTGGCCCTTGTACCAGTCAAACTTTGCTGGCCTAACTTGTGCCAGCCTAACTCCAAGTTAGAATTGCGCTCTCAATGAGAGATTGGTAATATTTTCCCCATGAAATAATACTGCTTAATCATACTTAGCAGTGGTATAGTGCTTTTTGCCTGTGCAAAGCACGTCTTATCTTGATGTTATCCTTACAAGAACCCTATCAGATAAGTAACTATTATTATCCTCTCATTGCAGCTGCAGCTGAGAGGGAGTGGATGGCCCAAGGCCACTTCGTGAGTTCACAGCAGAGGCAAGATCTCAATTGGGAAAGTCTTGATTTGCAGCTCAGTCTCAAAGCCGGCTCCGAAGCTCCCCCAGCCTCTCCCACTTGCTGTTGTGAAGCCATCAAGGGGCAAGAATCCAGCACATGTCGCTGCGTGAGCTTTTTCAAGCAACCTGTCAACATTCAAGGACAGAACAGATTGAAACCGGTTGAAGATATTGTGATAAGAGGCCACTCTCGATACGGCTGGCTTAAGACTCTATTACAGCTGGAGCCGAGTAAAAACAACTCACACCTTTCTAGAACATTTCCTGCAGAAACGGAAAGGACATGCTTCTCCCCCCTCCCCGCCTTTTTGATGATTTTCTGGCACCGCTTGTGATAACGTCCACCTGCTCATTTACGTGGCTTCTCCCAACCTCCCTCAGATGATTTCACTTGTGCCCAATGATACATCACAGTGCCAAATCCTTCTGGTTCATAGTATTCGGCTATTCCATTCACTGTGTGAAAGATTAGCTGGGATTATTCATGTGATGAATACAGGGACCATTGCATTCACTCTTTGGGGAAACCACCACATAGCCCAGTGAGTCCCAAACTTCTTCGACTGGCGGCTCCCTTGACCTACTGGGCCATCCGTCACGGCTCTCCATTAGGGCAATTATCCTATATAGTGTTCCGGATTTTTTTTTTTTGCAAGAATTCTGGGGCTCCCCTGGCAGGTTTCTATACTCCCTGGGGAACCACAGCTCACAGTCTGGGAACCACTTCATAGCCAATCTGAGTGCTTTGGTAACATGGTAACATTGCCTGGGAATCAGCCTTGGGATTAAATGGGATTTATTGGGTTTTGCTCTGTTTTAAATTAGGTGTGTGTGTGTGTGTGTGTGTGTGTGTGTGTGTGTGTGTGTGTGTGTGTGTGAGAGAGAGAGAGAGAGAGAGAGAGAGAGAGAGAGAGAGAGAGAGAGAGAGAGAGAGAAGGAGAGAGAGAATTTAAATGCTTTTGTTTTTGTTTTTACTTATTATTGTGTTACATCGTACTTTGATTATGAAGCTCTGTAAGCTGCCTTGAGCATGGGAAAGGCAGGATATAAATTCTTATAAAATAAAATTAAGAAAAACTAACTGGGGAAAATGACGTTGAAACAAAAAGAAAGAATAGCACTAAATGCAGGCCTATTTATTATTATTTTAAAGCTATATTCCTTGTGTTTTCCTCAAGCCCTTCACTGGGGCCTCAATGGCAGTCCTGCCCACTCTGAAGGCACACTGGGCACTACCACTGTCACCAGTACTGTGAGCTTAGGATCTGGCCTGGTCAGGTGGCTCCCCTCATAGATGTGGGCTCTTGGCAGGCACCCCTCCTGGCCAAAGCCTGAAGCCACCCCTGAATAGCACTGCAAACTATCCAAAAGTTGAATATTGTTACTACTATTTCTGCCCAACTCTGTATTTATTCCTGAGTGCAAATCTAGATAACAGACTATTTGGTAATTCAGTGCCTAAGTTGCGCTGAAAGCGAGTCATTTTTTTCCAGCAGCAATATGCCTATGGGCCATAGATGGTTTCCCTTATGGATGGTTTCCCTCTCTTGGATTTTACTAAGGGTGCAGTCCTAACCTGCAGTTTGGCCAGCACAGTTAGGCCAGCAAAGTTTGGCTGGCACAAGGGCCACTGTAAAGAATGTTCGGACCTCTCTCGGAGTCAGAGCAGCCAGCACACAGACATGAGCCATCGTCCCTGCTTTCAAAAGTGGTCCAAACACGCTTTATGGTGTGTCCCCTCCCAACTTTGATGGCCTAACTGTGCCGGCCTAACTCCAGGTTAGGATTGTGCCCTAAGCCATTTGCTAGCTAGAAGAGTTGTTCTGGATAACACTTCATAGATGCAATGACAAAAGAAAGCAGCCCAGGAGGAGGCGGTTACTACCACCATGGTATAGTCTTTCAGATTAATTCTGTGTCCTAACTTGATCAGCTTCAATATTGATCTTATTTAGGTATTTAAAAGATTTGTATACGGCTTGGAATCCCCACACCTTGAGCAATGTAAAACTAAAAGGTAAAGGTAAAGGTTTCCCCACGACCGAATGGTCTAGTCATGACCGACTGTAGGGGGCGGTGCTCATCTCCGTTTCAAAGCCTGTAGAACCGACATTTTTGTCCGAGGACAAGCTTCCATGTTTGTGTGGCCATCGTGACTATACACCGTAGCGCATGGAATGCTGTTACCTTCCCACCGAAGTGGTCCCTATTTATCTACTCGCATTTAGGTGCTTTTGAACTGCTAGGTTGGCAGGAGCTGGGACAAGCAACAGGGGCTCACTCCGTCACGCAGTCTTGAACTCCCAACCTTGCGGTCGAAAGCCCAGCAACAGCGGATTAACTCGCTGCGCCACCACGTCCCCTTAAGGTAAAACTAGAGGTCCACAATTTCCTCTTCATCAACTTTATATTTTGCACATACATATCTATGTACAGAATAGATATCACAAAATTAATCCAATGACAGCATTCAGGAAAATGCGTCATGCAGGAACTCTTAGGCTACACACACTGAGGCCAATGTCAGGGTCCAGGCATATAGAAGAATAAGCCAAATTTGTTTTGTTGAACTTACATCTAGTCATGACTGAAATTGGTAATTTGTTTTTATGTTCATAGGTGGCTTTAAATTATTCTTTAACCCACTTCTTGCACTCCTGTATGATCTGAAGCAGAGCATTTTCATGATTCCTAATCCTTTACAGCCTGCTTCTTTGATCAAAGGTAACACAGAGGCAAAATGAGGATGGAGTCTTATAGGAAATGAAGTCCTTCAATTTCTGCTGAGCCATGTCACAGGCATATCCTGAATGCTTATGAAGGCAACTGGATTCAAAGGATGCTTTCACATGACTGCAAATTGGACTAACAGGGCAATGCTTAGGCTTCATTCCAAGTGCATTTGGTAACCATGCAAAAAAGATTTGATGACTCAAGGCCCAGTCAGTAGTAGACAGTCTGTGGGAATGGCGAATGCACTGCTGATTAAAGTGTGACCTTCAGTAGTTGCATTAACTTTCAACCCCCACCGTACACGCTGATGGCGCCACCAGTGGCGGGTCTAGCAGGGGGTCCAGGAGGTCACAGGGGCCAGAGCAGCAGTGGAGCCCCCACCATTTGCCCACGCGTCCAAGCTGCCACAGGCTGAGAGAGTTCCCAAGTGGAGTGTGGCATGGTAGGGGGCGGCACAGGAGGGGGGAGCTGGTGCCGGGGGCAGTGATCATTGACGCAGCTGGGGCAGAGCCTCGGCTGGGTCCTCTACTGGGCATCATACTGCCATCAACATATTTAGTACAGTACGACACAGAACTGAAGAAAACATGGCTCAAACACATTGAGGAAGATCTAAGGAACCAGCAAGTCACGACTGATGAGGCTAGAAATCCTGTCAACAATAGCAAACAGCGGAAGCACGTCATGAATGACACATGGACCCCAGCAGCACAAACAGGAGTGTATTGGTTGAGACAACCTGCTTCCCAAGTGCCAGCTAAAGACTGAAGATAGAAGATGATGATGATGATGATGATGAAGAAGGCTACATAGAAGACATGCAGACCCTTCTCAGAGGCGTTGACATCTATGTAAGGACAAGACAAGAAAAATCCAGGTTGATGGTGGGAAATCCAGGTTGATGGTGGGAAAAATTGTACATTGATGGAGAAGCAGGGAGAAAGGTATTGACATCAATACAAAGTGTAACCAGAGTTTGTGTATGTGCGAGTAGCAGTTTAGTGCATAAAGTCCTTCTACATCATTGTGTCTCACATGGAAGTGTCAGAGTATAAGGATTCCTATGCTGAAATGTGAAGTGGTGGTCAAGGAAAGGCTCTTTCCTCTCCTTTTGACGGGTGCCACCATTTTGGAGAGAATGGTCAAGCTAGGCCAGACTATGGCAGAAGGGGACAAGGGAACAAATGGGGGAGACCAACCCCCAACCCCCCACAGATGCATTGCATGTCACACTGTGAGGAGTTAGGTAGAATTGGGCTGTGAACCTCTTGTGCCCAACCTAAGTCTTATGCTTAGTGCCTTAACCCAATCAGTGTACCTCCGTCAGAGTACTATACTAGATCACTTTTTAACATTTGTTCCCTTGTGTTGGCCTGCTGGGTCTACTCGGACCTGCATCAGCTCTATAGCTGGTGCAAATCTGCATGGACCCAGGTTGGAGGATGGAGGCCAGGCTGGGGATGAGGCCTGCACTGCTGCCACTGATACCATCCGAACCAGGCCCTAAACTGCCTTCCTCCCTGTCCCATCTCCTGTTTCTCCCCCTCCCTGCTGTGTTCTGCCCCTTCCCACCTCCCTGCACCAATGCCAGCAGGTGTATATTGTCCACTGGAATGCAGAGTGGGCTGCTCACTGCTTGCGGCAGTGGCCAGACTGTGCGCACTGGTGTGGCACATTTTGTTATGCCACAGGAACAAGGGTTTGTTTTTTGTGCCTGGGATAAGCCAACACCACTGTTCTCATCAGTGTTCAGGACTATACCCAAAAGCAGTGATCTTGCTGTGCCCCAGAGAAGCTTAAGCACCATCCTGGATGGAGCCTCAACTTTTCAGAAAAGGACATCTTTGGCTTTCTTTTGTGTCTTTTATGTAAGGGGGGGGAGGTTCTGACCCCTATAGTTTGTACTTATACCCTGGAACTGCAAGGCTTTGCTTAGGGTCCCCAGTAACGTGGCACTACCAGAGCTTAAACATCAACTATAGCTTCAAAATATTTGATTTGACCACAGATTGCGCTAACAGCTACACTTCCTGCTCACACAAAGCACACAGATTTCCATTTGGACTGAATTTCCTGTTCTTCTCACAGAAAAGTCTACCCATCAGTCTGATGGGAAAACAATATGCACTTCTTTTGTTTAGTAGGGATAGGGGAGTTGCATTAATACATTTATAAGATGAAAATTAAAGATATGTCTTTCTTCTCAGGTGTAAGGTGTACTGCATCATGTCTGGGAAATGAAAGTTGTGTTTAAAATGTCTGGATGTGTCAAGGCAGACTTGCATATCAAGTTTCAATGATGGAATTAAAAGTTTAACCCACTATGAACTTTTTTTTTAAAGATCCCACCAGTATTGCAAATGAAACATTGTATTTGAGCATTTGTGGGTTTGGGCTGGAGAATGGCAGCAAAGCATTATGGGATTCCTCACAATAGTACTTAGCTTTCTTTTTTTTGTTGCATCAGCTCTGAACATTTTCTTACAACAATAGCTGCCTCCAACCAGTCCAATGTGGGGCTATTCAAGAGCCAGTTTCAGAGTGCAATCCTAAGTTGCGCTGGAATGGCGAGGCCAGCAGCCCTTCCATCATATCCAGTGCACCTTAGGAGGAGTGTTGGGGAGCCTCCCTGGGGCAAGGACACATTCACACCCTTGCCCCAGGGAAGGCTCCAGCCTCCCCATAGGGTTCCTCAGATCTGTGCCTCCTAAACAGCAGGTGCAGAGCCAAGGAAGCCACATGGCCCAAATTGGGGTCGCGTGGCCTGGGGATGAAGCCTTGGTTGCGGCCTACCAGTCTCATCCCAGCCCCCCCCCCCCCCCCGGCCCGCTTGCCTACTGGCCCGCCCACCCCTCGCTGAGAACTGCACCTCCCACCCACCCACCCTCCTCCCAGAACAGCTCTTGGACCGACGCTAGTGCTAGCATTGGCCCAAAAGCCGCAGCGCCAGTCGGGGCCCCTGCGCCAGTGCTAGTTACGTTGGGCTGACGCAAGCACGTTGTGTCGGCCAAATGGAAGAGGCAGGATTGCACCCTCCTGTTGCATTCAACAATCACATAGCAAACATCCAGCCTGGATGGACAGTGGCAGAGTGCAGTTGTGTACAGAAACCTCAGAACTGTGGTTTCTTTTTTTAAAATTGTAAGCGCTTTTGAATCCATATAGCTCTAGATCATTCATCCTACAAGGATTGGTCTGACAAGGATCAATTTGCACAGCAGCAGCATCACGAGCAATTATCATAGAGGGTTAAGCCATAAGCAAGCCAGGTGCTGCTGATGGAGGAAGTCCTCTTGGATACCACAGTGAATGGAAGGAAGTTGCATGGCAGGTGTTTACATACACACACACGCACACACACATGTACACACACGCACACACACATGTACACACACACACACACACACACACACACCTTCTCTTATTTCCTGACCCATGGAGAGCAGCAGCAAGTGCTACACTCTCCGCATCGTGGTCAACTTCAAACATAGCTCAAATCATCCGTGGAAATGGCAGCAATTAGGAGAAGTGAAATCCAAACAAACGACAGTAACTTGAAGAGTCTCAATGGCTGGGGGCAAACTCTGGGTACCCCCTCCCTCCATGACGGGAGGTAATGGAAAGATAAACCTCAAACCAGTTTGTAGTTTACAGGCTGTCTTCAGTTAATGGCTCTTATCTTTATAGTAAAAAACAAAACAAGACAGTGTTTTCGCTGATAGGAGTGAGCTGTAACATTCAGGAGATTTTCCCCCTCCTCTTGTCATTATTTGATTTTTCCTAATGGAAGTGGAAAAACTGCATGAGAGAACTATATTCCAGAGGAATGAAAAATAATGTGGGCACATCACAACATTTCCTTGGGGACTGATCTGCAGCTCACACTGACTTTTATTTTGTTTCTTTGGCCTGAACAGGCATGCGGTGAAGTCAGAGGTCACTGGAACGCTTGATGGATATCACTACTCAACAAAGTTCTGCTTAGGAGCACCTCTTCCTCTTTATGTTCATTCACTCTTTGACAGCACAATCCTAACCTGGAGTTAGGCTGACACAGTTAGGCCAGCAAAGTTTGACAGGCACAAGGAACACCATAAAGTATGTTTGGACCACTCTCAGAGACAGGGAGGATGGCGCACATCTGCATGCTGGCCTGTCTGACTTGAGCAGCGCAATCCTGGCTTGCCCATTGTGCTGACGCTATGTCATGGCATCGTTACGACAGCATTAGTGCAGATGCAGGGGCGCCGAGACGGTCCCGTTGCACCCGTGCCGCACCTCCCTTGCACCGGCCAAAGCTAGCTGGGGCAGGGGAGGCACCATTTCGGTGCGAGGGAGAGAGTGGGAAGGGGGAGGGCGTAACTGGGTGGGCTATGGGCGTGCCGACAGGTGTGCCAGCACAGGAGGGGGGGTGGGCTTGGGATTTGGCCATAAGGCTGAATCCTAAACCCATTCGGGAAGCCACGCGGCCACGATTCAGGCTGTATGGTCTCCTCGGATCTGAGGAGCACATAGGGGAGGCTCCAGCCTCCACTATACTGCACTAGGATATGGTGCAGACCCGTCGGCCTCGCCATTCCAGCGCAGTATAGGATTGCGCTCTAAGAGTAGTCCAAACATACTTTTTGTCCCTTGTGCTGGCCAAACTCTAGGTTAGGATTTCGCCCTAAAATCAGCTACGGCTGCAATCATCTACACACTGGGCGAGTGGAGGGCTGGGTTGGGAGGGAGGCTTGCCTGGGAAGGGGGTTGGAGCCCCCCTTCGCCAAATCCCCATCGCAGGCCTGTGCGGCCCCAATTTGGGGATCTCAGATCTGCGCCTGCTATATAGCGGGCACAGTTCTGACTAGCCAATAGGAACGGCTCGCACCTTGTCCCATGGAGGCTCCAGTGCAGTCCTAAATTCGGCAGGCTGTGCTGTTCCAACACAGCTCAGGATTGCGCTCTTAATATGAGCTGCTTAACAAGTATTTATTTTTGTGAAAAGACTTTTTCTTTTTCAGTAATGAACTTATTTCCCATTTTTGCCTGGTGGTAATATTAAAGCCTATGACGTAGGATGAGGTGGTGAACTACAGCTTTAAAACCTTCTTCGACCCACAAGCCACAGAGAGGCAGCTGCCATCAAAGCCGTCTCACTTCTGTGTTTCCAGTGTAACCACACTGGGTTGCTTTTAAAATATTGTTGGCTGGACATCACTACATTTTTCAGCTACAGCTGTCTGTTAACCTGGAGCATCCATATAACTCAGACAGGTGAAGATTTATTTGGACAGAACCACAGTGACTTGACTGATGAGGTGAGACTGCATCTGCCAAACCTGAAGAAAGTCAGACCTCAGGTGGGAAATTTTGCAGTGGTAGTCACAGGAGGCCAATTTATACTCTGTTCCTGAATCATTACAAAACCATCATTTTCATAACTTTCCCTAGATGCACTCCTGCCAAAGTGAAATATTGATTTCAGTGTCACTGATTTCAATTTTCAGACAAGAATGAAGCATGCACTTTCTTTCCCACTGAAATCAACAGGATGTGTGTATTGATTATTTGTATACAAGCTTTCAAAGGGCCAGTTTGAACAAAACCTACTCTGTATACCCATTTCCATACTTACTGGCACACCTGGGGTGTTTAGTCATGGTGGCAGGAGAGAGGAGGAGAATTTGCCTGAACTGTCCCTCTACATGCACTTCTAAGCTGATGACCAGTGAGGAGAGGGAGACACAAGGATCTGGTCCCGATGAAAATAAAAGTGGTACTCAGAAGCAAGGCCATAGCTACAGAAATGCAGGGAGGTGCAATTGCACCGGGCAACAAGCTTTAGGGGTACAACAAACTGAGCTTGACACTAGTGGCCAAAATTGTGAAAAGCTTGGTATGTATGAATAATACCATCATGTTGGTATTATTCTATACCATTCTACGTATAATACATTGTAGAATTTAATGCAGAATGCAATGAAACATGCCGGAGTGTAATATCTTCCTTCTATCAAATGTTATGGTTAAAAAGCCAAGAAAATAAAAATACAACTGTGATGTCACATCCTGCTGTGACGTCACTTCTGGGGCATCATTTTTCCCTTTGCACTGGGCCACATATTCATTAGCTGCACCAGCGCTCAGAAATAACCATCTGCTGTTGTGAACCTTCTGCTTGAACTACAGGAACTACTGAAATTTACTAATATGCAGTCCCTCCATATCCACAGGTGACACATTCTAAGATCTACTGTGGATGCCCAAAACCTTGGATGGTAGCAAACCCTATAAATACATCATTTTTTGTTTACATACACACCTATGATAAAGTTATTTTCACAACAGCACTGCAATAACTTAGCAATGAATGCAGATTGTGGGAATGCTAGAGGCTAACTGGACCCAATTAAAGTGGGCTAACTTGAGTACAGACGAGAGGAGTCATGAGTGCAATCATAGGGTAAGAGTAACCATTCTACTCAGAATGGAGGACAATTTGAAATTCATGAATCACTGTAAACCTCAGAGAATGGAAACCGTGGAAACCCAACCCACAGATATAGGGTTCTACTGTACTTACTATCAGGGCCCAATCCTAAATAACTTTCCAGCACTGACATAGCTGTGCCAATGGGGCATGAGCTGCATTCTGCAGTGGAGGAATAGTTACGGAGGCCTCCTCAAGGTACGGGAATGTTTGTTCCCTTACCTCAGAGCTGCATTGTCCTTACCCTGGTGCTGGAAAGTTGGTTAGGATTGTGCCCACAGAGTATTAGATGCATTTGAAGTTATTTTCCATTTTTCTTTCACTGTGATGTGAATGACCACAATTATTTGTACACAATGCCAGAATAAATTTTCACAAGAACATTTCACAACTTTGGAATAATCCTTTCAGACAGGTAGAGACGAAGGGATTACCTGATACCTCTAGGCAACCATGGAGTATAAACACACAGCAGAATTTGAAATCCTTGGCTAAGCTTATAAAGCATCACAAAAGCAACAACATGCTACTTCCCTTTCAACTCATTCTACCTGATTCACTGCTGGAATGAGGTGATGTGTTGACACCTCTGCCATTGTCACACGCTAGACAAGTATTTTCAGACAAGCCAAGTTGGGCCCATTTAAAAAGTACCAATGAGCATTGTCCAAAACTATGAAAATCTTTAGCAAAATTCAGGAGACAGAAGGTGAGGCTTATAGGCTAATCTGTAGCCTTGCCTGAGGAAACTAAATGGGAGTAACCCTGGCCATTGTTTGGAAGAGAGACCGATGCAGCCAATAAGACTTTATGAGAGGATGGAGCCACAAAGAGTCAATCGTGTCCCTGACCCATTTGATACCCGGGGCCAGGACCACAGACTAGATCATCAGAGAGTGCACTGTAGTGGACACTGCACTGCTTTACAGTGGAAGAGTCAGGTGTAGCATCAGTGGTTGGTCAGGTTGGGTTGACCAGAGACCAACATGACCAATCTAATCATGAATTATTAGTACTGGTGACTGTGGTAGTAGCCAATGCACCATCTGGGGTGGTGGGGCATGCCATGGAGGGTTCAAACCTCATAGAGGTCAAAACAGTGTATAGAGAACCAGTGTTCTTTGCTTACTGCTGTTTCTAAATAGTCAATGGCTGTAGGGGATTTTACACCCCAAGTTGGATCACCAGAAACTGAGTCACAAAGCCAGATACTTTAGTGCATACTTAAATCATTCTTTTTTTTTTTAGACAGTCCATAAAATTTCATAAATGGGTCCTGAGCTTAGGAAGCCAGTTTTTAAAGTAAGACTAGGTTTGTTGGAGAACCAAGACATGAATGCATGAAATACTGCAGAACAGGTGCAGTGACTACGTTGTATTGATGTATGCACCTACACAATAATGTAATAACCAGCACAAACTTCAGCCAAACATTAAGTATAGTCTGTATGTACTTATTACTGCTTGAAGAGCTCAATTTTTAAAGCAATGTGAACATTATTGGAAGTTCAAAAGGCAGAGACAGAGTTGAACAAGAACAGATAGTTTACTAGTTATATTCTGGCAGGGAGAGCAATGAATGCCTGGGAAACGATTAAGCAATGTGGTACCCATATTGGTCATAGTGGCCATTTTTTTTTTTACTTTTTTTAGCTGTTTGGCAGTGCAGGGAGCCCTGCAGAGAGGTCTGCAGGCTCCTTGGACCAGAGGAGGCCAGCACGGCATGGGGTAAGTGAAAAAAACACAAAACCCCTCACAACCCCACCCCCACAGCAGCATGATCCTCATGTTGCTGTTTCCTTCCCCCTTCCGGCCCCTGCAAGCACTTACCATTACATAAATGATATAGTCCTGCGCAGACTTACTTGGGAGTAAATCCTGTTGAACACAGTGGGGCTTACTTCTGAGGAAACATGCATTAGGATATTGCTCCTGGATTGCTATCCTACACAGGGGCAGGTCTTAAGTGCCATTGACCAAACTAAGGCTGACTTCTGAGTAGACTTGCATAGGATTACCAAAGAGCAACTGACCAGATTTTGCACTGATCCATCTTTATAGACCCAAAACACAAACCGATGATTCAGAGTTCATTTACTTTTGAATAACATTTTACTCTTTCCCCTTCAAGGACTTCAGGATTGTATATATGGTGCTTCACTTTCCCTTATCTCTACAATAATCTTGTAAGGTACGTAAAGGTACAACTCAGTAAATCTGAAATAAGGTCACAGTGAATTTCATGTGTGAATGGAGAATCAAACCTAGATCTTCCCAGTCTTAGTCCAACCATCACACCACACTGGGCACAAAACTGGCCAAACTGGTCCAAATAAGACAAATTTGCCTTTGTGGAATTTGCATCCACAGCCATCAACAACTTACAACCTGAAGCACAGTCTTTACATTAGCTTAGTGATGTCAGTTCTTCCATCATTTATCGCCATGTTCTGAGAGTTACACTTGGTCCCCCTGGAGATATAATGGAGTAGTATTACTTCCTGGTATAGATGCCAAAAGCTTTTTCAGAGCAGGTGTGTGTTAGATTTGGTGGCCTTATAGCCTTCTCTGTGGGGGAAATAAGTCTTTCCAATATACTAAGGTGACTTAAAGTTCAATCACAAGCTTGACTCATCTCTCACCACCATCTTACTTCTAAGCACAGCCAAAGTTACTTCTAGCCAGAGCCATTCTAGGGGTCTTAAAATGGCTACAGTGGCTGCCAAAGTCAACAAGCTGTACAGGTGGTTTCAGAAAGGATGCTGATGGTGAATTTTCCTAAATCTCACCCACCAATTCCTAGTCAGACCAAGCAAATTGTTTCAACCTCCATCCCTTAAAGATGGATGCATATGACTCTCACAGCACAATCCTATGTATGTATATTCAAAAGTCCCACTGAGTTTAGTAGGACTTACTCCCAGGTAAATGTGTGTAGGATTGCAGTCTCAGGCACATTCCAGATGGCCAGGGATGGTGGGTTCCTTGCTATAGCTGATTGTCTGCCTGCTTCTATCCTCAACTATTTGTGATGTCTTGTAGCCCTTATTGGTTGCAGCATATTGCAGTGCAATCTTTTAAATTAATGCATTTTCCTCATTCTGAATTTGTTACCATTGGTGCCAGTGTAAGAAAGCTAAATCTGATTGGGTATACAACTTTCCACTTTTTCCTATTAAAAAAATACCTTTATCTTTTTCACAAATGGCACACTATTTTGACTCCTCCCCTTCTTTTAGGCCAGCAGTTTTTCACACAAAAACCTGAAGTGCACTCTGATACCAAACAGAGCTATTTTGAGCATATTTTAGCTCAGGTATTTTGAGCATTGGGGAGGCCCACAGAGAAGGCCTCCTTCTGGAGGACAGCATAGCCCCTCAGGAAGAAACCCGTTGAGTGCCCATGGTGGCCCATGGGACATTGCCTCAGGCTCTGACCCGGCACACACTTTCCTGTAGTCCAAAAGTAGGACTTTGCGAACTGCTGTTTTAGGCAGTGGCGTTTCTACAGGGAGGGCAAAGCTCTGAGTTTTGCAAGAAGCCTTACCTTGCAGTGGAAATCACTCCTCCCCTGCACCGTTTTAGCCAATCCTCACAGGGAACAGCAAGATCTTGGCGTTGCTTACTGGCTACAGCAGCAAGGGAGAGGAGGGATTTACATGACAGGGTAAGGCTTCTTGCAACACTTAGAGCTTTGCCCTCCCTGTAGAAACGCCTCTGGTTTTAGGCCTCTCTGAAAAATTGTTGAAGAGGCCATTTTTTCTAGCTCACAAACCAATGTATGAAATACGGTGTGCACATGTTTGTGTTTGTGCATGTGTTTTTTAAGACCAACAACCAAACAATGGCAAGGGAAAATCAATAAAAGAATAAAAAAGAAAGGAAGGGGCAAAAAAGAAAGCAGGAAAAGTTGCCTAGAACAACGTGGTTACTTAATTCTGCATGTAATTGCATTTATTTGATGTAAGCATTATCATAAATTGAAGGTGGGGATTATTTAATATTATTATTAATATCAACAAGAACAGTACATACCACTTTTCAACAAACAAAATTCACAAAGCAGTTTACAGGCAAGCCAAATAATTAAAAGGCTCTTAGTAACAATTTTCCCCCCCTACATGATCAATAGGGCATTCCTGTTATGGGCTTCCCCCAGAGACTGAGACTTGCTCTCATTCTGCTAAAATCTATGAAAACCACAAGGCCACGTTTATAGGTCTCTGCCAGCCAGCTCTACTCCCTGCAATGGTTGCATTGTCCAATGTGATAGAGGGTCAAGCCACAGGCTAGCGGCACATTTATAGCCACATCTGGAATTCATTCTTTGCTTGAAGGGGCTGTGCAAAGCAGGCAGACCGAACTCAATACCATCTCTCCTGCCTCATTGTTGGCTGCCTCAGATGGCCAGATAATGAGAACACTACTGTGAGTGAAAGTGTTTATGTGACTTTTTTTGAGGCAGATTTTATTATGTAATGCTGTCTGTTCTGGCAGAGTGTAGGTGGGGATCTCATGGGGTTGTGGGGAAGAAGACATTAGGTTGGGATGGGAGACAGGAAACCCCCTTGAGTGGTCAAAAGCGGTGATCACATTTTCCCTTTTCCAAGTTCTCCAGCAGTGTTTGGTTTGGGGACATCCTTTTCTCCTTCTTCCGCAGCAGCCAAGTCCTGTCTGCATTCATTAGTACAAGCTTTAACTTGCTGCTAGCCGATCAACTTTGACCTCCACCATGTTTACGAGAATAAGAACCACTGGCAAGTGAAACGTGCCAAACTTGGAAACACTTTTTCTTTTTCAATTAAGTTTCAAAGCCGGACCGCATCCCCTGAGTAAACTTGCTAAGCAGTGTGAAATCATTATACCAATTTTAACTCCACACATCATCTTAAATTGCTGCCAAGGTTTAGATAAATATCTGTGCCTTTACTCCCCACTTGAATGAAAATGGAACCAATCAGGGCACCGTTGTGGGGGTGTCTGGAATTAAATTCTCCGGGATTCCCTGTGGTCATGTATAAAGGACAGGCTATAGTGCTGAACAAGTACCCCATTACTGAATGTGGATCATGGAGCAGATGAACTTGCTTGGGGATGGGGAACCATTTCCTGCATTTTCTAGGGAACTCTACAGATTAGATCTGGCAGGGGATATTTTCAGAGAATCAAGAATGCAGAGAAAAATATATGAAGACACATGTAAAAGCTGGAAAAGGTGCAGAACAGAGCGACGAAAATGATTCCTGGGCTGGGGCACCTCCCTTATGAAAAAAGACTGCAGTGTTTGGGGCTCTTCAGGCTAGAAAAAAGGTGCCTGAGGGGGGGGGGACTTGATTGAGATGTACAAAATTATGCATGGGATGGATAGAGAGATGTTCTTTTTCCTCTCTCACAACACCAGAACCAGGGGACATCCACTAAAATTGAGTGTTGGGAGAGTTAGAATGGATAAAAGGAAATTTTTTTTACCCAGTGGGTAATTAATCTGTGGAACTCCTTGCCACAAGAGGTGGTGATGGCATTAGGTGCCTTTAAAAGGGGACAGTGGGAAAAGTCCATTGTGGCATATAGGCCATGATGGATTGTGCCACATTACATTAGTAGTAGGCTACTTCAGAATGCTAAGTGCAAGGGAGTGGCAACAGGATGCAGGCAGATGCTTCTTTGAGGCACCTGGTGGGCCACTGTGAGATACAGAAGGCTGGACTAGATGAGCCTTTGGCCTGGTCCAGCGGGGCTCTTCAGATCAGCGTACAGGACTCCAGTTTTAATGCTCCCTCTATCTTAGCATCAGTTACTCCCCTCTTGATCCAAGGAAGGCTGTAACCATTAACATTGCAAAGTCTGCCTTGCGGGCCATTAAAAGGTTCCTTCATTATTATGTGCTCCCTCTCATATTACTTTATGCATACGTAATAGGAAAAATACTGTAACTAGTTGGAGACACCCTGGCATGACATGCAACATATTTTTGCAGATGGTGTAGTACTGCACTGCAGTTACTTGGAGCTTTTCTACATTACAGTGCTTATGCTGGGGGCCTGACTGTTTAGAACCCCAAATATCTTCTTCTCACAGCAATCTGAATAGACAGGAGTGGCTGTCCTACAGCACAACTTGGGTGCCTCACCTTTCCTTGCCCTCCTAGGAAACTGGAAAATAAAACCCAGGGCTGAATCCCTGGGGTAGGGAATCATTTCTGGCTTTGCGGAAGAATCTGATTCTAATCTAACTGCTACCTCGTTGTTGTTTTTAAAGTTTCTGAGACAGATAGAGGGAACTTGTGCAATTTGAGAGTTAATTGCTCTTCCTCAGATAAAACAATTTGAAACAATTTGAAAAAAGTAGGCGGCAGCAGGTTGACATTGCGCTGCGTTCTTTTTTAGATAGAAGAATTGGCACAAGTGATGTTTCCAGCATGCTTCTGGTGCAGTTAATTTAAAAATTGACAAAATGGCATTCCCCATTGAAATCAAATGTATGGAGGTTGCCATGTTGTGACCAGACACTCTGTACACCATGGAGGCTGCCATGCGCTTGATAGGTTGTGCTGAGAAACTGAGTTCTGAGTGAGTGAACGTAGTAATGACAACTCCACACAGAGTGACTTTAGAAGTGTTCTGAATCTATGCAGTCCCTGCGCTAAACATGGCCAGAGACATTCAGAACCACATACAGGGGAGCAAAGTGCCACCAGATGTGGAGCAAGAGCACTCTCAGACAAGCAGCCCCCCTAGGGTTGTGAAGTGCTATGCAGCAATGTCAGGGAGGGTTCCTCCATGCCCTAAAGGGACCTAAAAGTACCTTTGCAGACAAGAACTGACCGTACAAAATGTTGGATTGGGCTGTTTTAGCTGAGCATTTACTAAGGGAAATCCTCTTCTGTCACCCAGGCTGGTTGCAATTATTCAGGCGCATACAAAAGAGAAGGAGGCCATTTTCTGGTTTAAAAAGAAAAAAAATTACTCACAGTTTCATGATGGTTCATATATACAGCACCTGGTTAAGACCAGGGGAATTCCTAACACTTAGTGGACCAGAAGCCCTAGATAGCTGGCTGAGTGCAGGAGCTCAGCTGAGCACATCCATTCAGTTGCAAGTTCAGGAGGTCAGAGCAAGCAGGTTGAATTCACTGGAGGCGGCATCCCTTAAGAACTAGTGCTGGTGAAGTGAAGCCAGTGGGCGGGCTTAGCAGCCATGTTGGTTGACTCAAAACAATCCTCATTCCAAGCATTTCAGATTGGTTTGCTCTTACTGTTTAGGATTGAATAGTTTATTTCTTAAATAAAAACTTATGAAAATAAAAACATGTGATCGTGTAGACACATTATTGGTAACCTTATTATGATTTAATATGCAATTACAAGGTTAAATTCCTCATAATTATATTACTGAACATACCTGACGAAATACTACTTGCTGTCTATTTAAACTCAGATTACACTATTTTGACAGACTTTATTGAAATCTACACAAGATAAATATATAGGAAAATTACATTAAAATCTCTTCATAAGTTGTTGTCAATATGAGAGTAATTCTTTTTTACTTCTAGACTATTAAGAGCTTTTTTAAAACTTCTACACTCCCCCCCCCCAAAAAAAAACAAATTCTGTTAATGTTCAGAATTTCGAGAATATTACAGTAGAAAATGGAAGGTGGGGGAAAAAAGTGTAAATGGGAAGGGGGAAAAAAGGAGGGGGGAAATATATATATATATATTTACCTTCTAACCATTAACAGTGGGTGTCAGAAAATGGTGAATAAGATTGCTAGGAACAACAAGAAATTACACAGCTTCAAAAATAATGCACTCACTGTTTCAGTGAACTGTAGTTTTATTGAACCGATGTAATGTGAATACATGAATCTTTCCGTGGAAATTAAATCCCATTTTTCATACAGCGATTCGCACACCTGTATGCAGAACACGCAGGCATGCTTAAAGAGATTGATATTAACTTTTACACACGTGCAGGAAGATTTTCATTCGTGAATTCGCGGCAATCCTCCTTGGCGGCAATGATCTGAGTCAACCATATTGGTCTACCCCATGTGGCTTCAAGAAAATGATGTCATACCGCCTCCAGTGAATTCAACCAACGGGTGGCCCTTCTTGTTATCTGAATGTGAATAACAAAGTGAAGCTAGTGGGCAGGGTTAGCGGTGACGTAAATACACCCAAAACAATGCTGATTCCAAGCATTTCAAATGGGTTTTCGCATGATGTTTAGGACTTATTTGTTTACTCCTGAAGTAAAAACTTACGAAAATAACAACGTGTGATCGTGGAGAAACATTGGTAACCTAATTATGATTCAATATGCAATTCCAAGGTTTAATTCCGCAGAATTATATTACTGAACATAGCGGACGAAATGCCGCTTTCTGTCTATTTAAACTCGGATTGCACTGCTTTGACAGACTTATTTTTTGAAATCTACACAAGCAGGAATAAAGTGTGAACAGGAAGGAAAGAAAAAAAGGGCAAAAATCAGATAAATATGTAGGAAAATTACGTTAAAATCTCTCAATGTATAACACAAGTAGTTGTCAATAGGAGAGTAATTCTTTTTCACTTCTAGGCTATTAAGAGTATTTTTTTAAACTTCTACACTCACCCCCCCCTAAAACAAATTATGTTAATGTTCAGAATTTCAAAAATATTATATATTTTTATTTTTATTTTTATCTCTTCATATCTACTTCAGTTGTGAAGGGCTGCATACTTTATGAAGTGATATTTTTCTGTAGCAATGAATCACAATGATTTTAAGTACCTGTGGAAAGTAATCCCATTTTTCGTACAGCGATTCGTGCACCCGTATGCAGAACATGCAGGCATGATTAAAGAGGTTGAGATTAACTTTACCACACGGGCAGGGAGATTTTTATTCGTGACGCCGCGGCGGCAATCCTCCTTCGCGGCAATGATCTGAGCTTACACTCATGGCTTCAAGTCTGTGAAGTCATGGCTCCTCCAGTGAAATATAATACCTCCATGAATTCAACCTTCTTGGGTCAGAGCAAGAATGTTAGATAACTGGATAGGCCATGTCATCACAGACTTGAAGCCATGGATTCGTTGCTACGGAAAAATATTACTTCATAAAGTATGCAGCCCGTCACAAACTGAAGTAGATATGAAGAAATAAAATAAAAATAAAAATAATTCCACCCTCCTTTCCCCCCTTCCCGTTTACACTTTTCCCCCCCCCGCCTTCCATTTTCTACGGTAATATTTTTGAAATTCTGAACATTAACAGAATTTGTTTTATGGGGGGGGGGTGAGTGTAGAAGTTTAAAAAAATACACTTAATAGCTAGAAGTGAAAAAGAACTACTCTCCTATTGACAACTGCTTGTGTTATACATTGAGAGATTTTAATGCAATTTTCCTACATATTTATCTGATTTTTGCCCACCCTCCCCTTTTTTTCTTTCCTTCCCGTTCACACTTTATTCCTGCTTGTGTAGATTTCAAAAAATAAGTCTGTCAAGACAGTGCAATCTGAGTTTACATAGGCAGCAAGCGGCATTTCGTCCGGTATGTTCAGTAATCTAATTCTGCGGAATTAAACCTTGGAATTGCATATTAACTCATAATATGGTTACCACTGATGTTTGTCCACGATCACACGTTGTTATTTTCATGAGTTTTTACTTTAGGTGTAAACAAATAAGTCCTAAACATCATGAGAAAACCCATTTGAAATGCTTGGAATCAGCATTGTTTTGGGTGTATTTACGTCACCGCTAACCCCGCCCACTAGCTTCACTGTCTGCTCATTCAGATAACAAGAAGGGCTGGGCCCTGGCTTGGGCCCTGGGTCAGAGAGCGATATGGACAAAAGGGGAAGAGGAAATAGAACAAAGGTCATACCTCCTGCAGTGATCACTGAGAGGGGACAGCTAGAGAGTCAGACAATGTGCTGCCCCCTTCCGATACATGCAGGTTGGTGTTGCTATTTCCAACACAAGCCCAAGGAGAGAGCCAGCGAGAACTCTCTCGTTAACCCACTCACACATCTGAACACAGCAAAGAACACCTTGAGGGTTAGTGTCTTAAAGCCAATAACTTTATAAAGCTCAAAGTATTTTATTTTATTTATTTTTCAACAGCTCCTGCTCTGGCTGCCAACAGGTTCTTAAACAAGAACAAGCATCTCCATAAATGTCCACAGAGACATTTTTCAGTGTGTTATATGTAGATCATTCAGTGTAGACTAGTGGTACCCAAACTGTGGGTCAGGACCCACCAGTGGGCCGTGAGCCAATTTCAGGTAGGTCATGAAGCATCCACACCAGCCATTTTGAAAATATGGGAAGGTGGGATGCTGGAAAGGGGGAGGGCTGTGTGGTTGTTTTGCTTGTGTTAAGGTTGTAAATAGACATTTTTCTTTCTGATTCACTTTGTTATTGGAAAATGACTGAGAAATAACCCAACTTATTGCTGCGTTATCAGGAAAGCAGCAGGCTCTGGGGTCACAATGACTTCCAGCCATGATATCACTTCTGGTGGGTCCCAGACAGATTGTCATTTCTAAGAAGTGGGTCTTGGTGCTAAAACGTTTGAGAACCACTGGTGCGGACAACAGCCACAGCAGTACTTTCAAAACAGGCAACAAAAGTGATCACGTGCAACACACTGGGAGGCTCTTACAGCTTTTCTGAATACAGATCCTGAGCCAAATAAGTTTAAAGCAGATTTAACAGAACCTCTCGGAAGAAGGTGCTGCTTTGACAAACATATTACATCTAATATGTTAAGTAAACAGAGATTTGATGTCAGAAAAGAATTGACGGGGAAGTTTGGTTTCCTGAGTGACATCCTTTGGCTCCTCTAATCCTCTTCTTTACATCTGACAGCAACCACAGATTCCTATGATGGAATTAAAAGTCATTCACATTTTCAGGTTTTGGACAAAGCAGGCAGATTTCTCTCAAATCCCTTTAGGCAGCCAAAAGAATACATTCCAAAGAGAATGTTGCCATTTGAAGAAGTGTTATCACCATTTGGATATGCCTTCTTCCTGACATGAAACATTTCTTGATATACCCAAATTTTTCAGGCCAAACCACAGATTATGACAAATGTGCAGCACAATTCACATTGTTTTGTTTTTGCAAATAATATGCTGAGAAGGGGAGGGGGAATGCAAAATGATGCCAAATGATAGCAGAGGTCTTTATATTAGTACTCTGTCTCCACAATGGTTCTGATCCCGATTACTCTGCCTCATGTTATATTCTGATTTTTATGGGAAACCTTCCATTAAAAGATGTTACTGTATTTATAAAAATAAAACAAAAAACACAGAACCACATTGCATGAAAGAGCCCAATCCTAAACTGGAGTTAGACCAGCACAGTTAAGCCAGCAAAATTTGGCCAGCACAAGAGCCCCTGTAAAGCACGTTTGGACCACTCTCGGAGCCACGGAGGATGGCGCATGTCTGTGTGCTGGCCTCCCTGACTTTAAGAGTGGTCTTTACGGTGGCCCTTGTACCAGCCAAACATTGATGGCCTAACTGTGCTGGCCTAGCTCCAGTTTAGGATTGCACCCTAAGGCTGTAATATTGTATCATGGCCTTTAGAATCCCCCTACTTTTGTCTCTAATGAGATTTGGGCCAGGGCATTGCATGGAAGGAAGAAGGTGTTAAATATTACAGTAGTGGATGCCATCAATTGTTTGTGCAACAGGGATTTTCTTAACAGACCTGTGCGGCAGTTTCCTGAAAACTGCACTCAGGAAAACCATGACATCTAATTTATTTTTTTGAACTCTAAATCCTGTTTAAACATTGGGCATTTTCTACTCAGGAACCCTTGTGAAACAATGCTATGTCAGCTGAAACATCATAGAAATAACAACTGTTTCTCACTCTGAATCTAGAAAGAGATACTTCCATATTTCTGCAGGTTTTTGGAAACAAAACCATTATGCTTCAGAAGTTTCAAATGGCTAATAGATAGAGGCAGTCTAAAATGGTTTTATTTTTTCGTAGTTGGCAGTGTTATCCTAAAAAAAAGGGGCTGAAAGTGGTGTTATGTGTTTTGATTCCAAATCAACATTTTAAACAGTTTTGACACATTTTTTCAAGTATAATCACAGTCATTTAGGTGGCATGTATGCATTTTATGTCTATGACTGTTAGCAGACAGGCATAAAACAGGCTTTATCTTTTTTTACTTTTTACTGTTGGAGGTGGGCGGGCGTGCCTTCTAGAGTGTTTGTAGAGCCTATGTTAAGCTCCATGCTCCTTGGATCAGGACCATTCTGATGGCTTTGCATGCCGCTTTGCCTAGAGCCAAGACACGTTTGCTTCCTCATGAGTAAACATGACCGTGTAGCTTAATTTGGCATTCCATAGGGCTCAATGCATTTGTCAGTTTAGACGAGGGGGGACTTACTTCCCCGCTGTCTTTTGGAGTCTGTGTTCATCAGATCGGGACCATTCTGGTGTCCTTTGCTTCAAAATGGACTGAGCCACATTTGCCTACCTGCAAGTAAATACACAGTGCAGTTCAGTTTCACTTTCCACAGGGCTCCAAGCATTTTTCTTGGCAGCTTCTGCGCATGCTCAGCAGACCCTACATCCAGTTAGGACAAAGCAAGAGAGCTGCGTGTGGAATTAGGGGCTTAGAAACACAATCAGAAGCACTCGGAATGGTTCACAGATGCTCCATGGCCACTTTAATAGGCAAATGTCAGTGTTTCATTATTCAAGCAGGATTTCGCATTTTGTCATTTTATATACTCGATGGTGGTATTTCGCGATATGTCATTTTTACCATTTTAGACTGCGCCTATTAATAGGAATTACTGAATAGTATGATAAAAATAAATATAACATTCTATTGTAAATATGCAAGTTGGTAGTTGACTATTTGAGGCAGGTTAAGAAAGGAAAGACTAAGCGCTCTCCTAATTAAACAAATTAACCAATAACTGTCTTGTATAATATGAGCATCAACCAAACCATCTCATTCAATTGATGGATCGATCAGTCAATCAAAAAACGTATCAATTGGCATGCATCAATTGGCATATCAATGCTAATGCATTAAATGAATTTCTAGAAAGCATCCAAGTCTCTCAAACAGCTTCTAAATACTGTCTCTGTTTGTTAAAAATTTGATTATAACTTTTAGGAAAGAAGACACTGAACTTGACCGTGATACTTGGAAATGCCACACAGTATATTTGAATTTTGCTTCTTCCCAAAGCATATGAGCAGAATGGAATGAGAGTACATGTAATTAGTCTTTTGCCAACAAAAACTGGTATAGGCTGGTATACAATTTCATCTGCAAAAAGACAGTTGTCTTCTCCAACAGCTGTCATCATCATAGGCTTTGAGAGCTAGAGAGAGAGATTAGGAAGGCAGAAGAGAAATTGTAGGAAAAATGCATCAGCCCTTTTCATGGGGTCAGATTCCATAAGGGAGGACTTTAAGGAGGAAGGCCTGTGTTGTTCTTTTATGGGACATACAATTGCAGTAAAGATGAGAGCAGGCAGATGGCTGGGAAATTGTGTAAGGCACAGTATCTACCAAGGAAAAACAGATCCTGCTGTATAACACATCAGATGTCTGTGGATAGGCCTCATCCCTGGAATGAGAGAAGGAATGTGTTAAGAAAGCAGAGCTGAAATACAAGTGATTTATGGGCTAAGAATGTAGTGGGGAGTAACCTTCAAAAGGCAGATGTAAAATGTCCACCTTGGGACTCTAGCCAGTTTTGAGTTCCATAAAAGGGAAAGCTCCACTGCCAATAAAACAGAGCACAGAAAAGCCTTCATTACAATTGCAACATGGGGAACCTTTAAAATCTTCTCTGAATGGAGCTTGTAGTGTACTTTGCTGTTCTAAGAATTGTCTCTACTTCTCACTCTTTCCACCAATTCCCCTTGCCAAATCTCAGCTCTTGATTGTGGATGTCCAGTCCAGATGTCATGCAGAACCATAGTTTTATTCATGATTCTGCATGGCATTCCTGAGCCTTGGACTCACATACTGTCCCCTCCCTTCACATACAAGGGGAGGAAGTCTTAAGCATCTACTCCTGGTTTAGAACACTTGGGTATGCTGTGATGTCTGAACCCCACTAACCCCAGCTGGAAGTGTGTAGGGATGCCAGTGTCCTACACTTGTTTGTTTGTACAGCACTGGCTGAAGAAAATCAGGATTTGCTAGATTAAAAGCCCAATCCTACTGTATTTGGGCACCGTGCTGATGAATTGCACCAGACACTGTCGCAATATCCATCATATCCTAAGCCCAGCTTTCAACAACAAGGGCCAAATGTGAAGCTTATTCTTGCAAAGCAATGTTGGCACAGCGTTCCCAGTAACACCCAGTGTCCATGGACACACTGATGTGTCATCATCACATCACTGGCGTGGTGTCTATGTGTTGACATCATATGGCATCTGTGTGCCATGGGTGTGATGTTTAAGCAGCCAACGACTGCATCAAGCAGCCCCAACACTGGCAACCAGCATGCACTGAGCAGGGGACAAGGGCAGGTGCACGGCCAGTATGTGGCCAATGCTGGGGGAGCTCCATCCCTGCCAGCCACTGAGCAATACAGCACCGCCTCTACTACGGGGAGATATTCCAAGGTCACTGTCAATAACTTTCTTTCTTAATCCCATGGGTTCCCTTGAGCAAGACGTTTACCATTTCCCTGAGACACACATAAACGTCTGTGACAACTCAAGAGAGAGATCTTGGGGTGCTGGTGGACAATTCAATGAAGGTATCGACCCAGTGTGCGGCAGCAATTAAGAAGGCCAATTCCATGCTTGGGGTCATTAAAAATGGGGTTGAGAATAAAACAGCCAATATTATCATGCCATTGTACAAATCGATGGTAAGGCCACACCTGGAATATTGTGTCCAGTTCTGGTTGCCGCACCTCAAAAAGGACATAGTGGAGTTGGAAAATGCGCAGAAGAGAGTGACGAAAATGATTGCGGGGCTGGGGCACCTCCCTTCTGAAGAAAGATTGCAGCGTTTGGGGCTGTTCAGCCTAGAAAAAAGGCACCTGAGAGGGGAAATGATTGAGACATACAAAATAATGCACGGAAGGGATAGAGTCGATAGAGGGATGTTCTTTTCCCTCTTTCAAAACACCAGAACCAGGGGGCATCTGCTAAAACTGAGGGTTGGGAGAGTTAAAACAGATAAAAGGAAGTACTTTTTTACCCAGCGGGTAGTTAATCTGTGGAACTCTTTGCCACAGGAGGTGGTGATGGCATCTGGTTTAGATGCCTTTAAGAGAGGATTGGATGGATTTCTGGAAGAAAAGTCCATCGTGGGCTATAGGCAATGATGGGTTGTAACCTTCTTACATTAGTAGTAGGCTGCTTCAGAGTACCGGGTGCAAGGGAGTGGCAACAGGATGTAAATATCTTGTTGTCTCATGCCTCCCTGGGGCACCTGGTGGGCCGCTATGAGATACAGGAAGCTGGACTAGATGGGCCTTTGACCTGATCCAGCAGGGCTCTTCTTATGTTCTTATGTTCTTATTAAATAAAAGGTTTTATTTAAGAGTCATACAGACATAGAAAAGGAAACAACATTCTCTAAGCACTAAATACTGGTGAGGATAGAATTTACGCTCTTCAAGAAGACAGCATGCATAAATATAAAATAAATAACCAGTGATGTCATCCGGGCACGCCAGGAACCGGAACGCCCAGATGATTGACAGCCCTCCGCCCCTATGGCGGAGGGCTGCCACGCCTCCCTGAGCCTCACAGCACCCAAATCGCTCCATTTCAGAGCGATGCCAGATGTGAGGGAGGGAGGGTGGGCCCAGGAGCAGCTCGCCCATCCTCCGGAGAGGTGGCGCGGCCCGGGCCCGTCCGCAGAACTAGCGGAACGGCGTACCGGGCCGTTCCGCCTGGATGACGCCACTGTAAATAACCTATCTCCAAATTACACTTACACATCCAAGTTCGGTTGTTGTTAACTTCCATCAAACATTTCCCATCTGATGTGCAGCCTTCCCCTGGCTCACACCATGGGTTCTTCTTCCGTTTAATTCTCTGCTCCTTTTTTATAAGAAACTTAGGCCTTACCCTCCCTCTTTTACATCCAATCATTGTCTTTACCACACAGCAGATCTTAATTATCATCACTCTTCAGGTGTCACTTATTCGCCTTCATTACTTTCTTATTCTTACCAAGGACATGCAAGTATTAAACCAACCTCCCCACTTGCTTAAATATTCTATTTAACCCCTTCTCCAACTTTATGACAGTCACCCCCCCTCACACACACACAAAATGACACTAGCGTGCCACAGCACCACCACCCCCATCCAACAAGAGTGGTATCAGCAGCAAAGCAGCAAAAGCAAGAACTGCCAAGAGTCCACTCACAGAAACACACACACTTCCCAACAACACATTTTTGAGCAGAGCAGAGCAAGGGTAGAAAGATGGCTCCCTTGGAAGTGGGCAGCCATATGAAACCCACACACGCCACTCTGTGGCAAGGATTTGAGTTTGTGTGGTGACATCCACCAGTTGGAAGGAGCCCTTATATTTTAAAGCCCTTGCATTTTAAATTGTATTTTAATTTGTAATTTTTTCATCTGTAATTTTAATGATTATATTGTCCATTGTGGTCTGTCATTTTTTAATTATGTTATTGTTTTTAAATTTTATTCTGTATTTTTTATTGTAAGCCGCCTTGGGTGCCCTAACAAGGAGCTTTAGAAAGGCAGGGTATAAATTAAATAAATAAATAAATAAATAAATGCATGCATGCTCAGGGAGGGCCTGTAACAAGTCACAGGGGTAGTTTCATCAGCACTCAGCCAAAGCAGGATGCTGGTAGCTCCCTGCACAAAGACACAAGGCAGACTCCTAAACTGACTTAGGCCGGCATAAGCTAAGCCAGCAAAGTTTGGCCAGCACAAGGGAAACCGTAAAGTATGTTTGGATCACTCTTGGAGTTAGAGAAGCCAGCACACAGACATGAGCCATCCTCCCTGACTCCGAGAGTAGTTCAAAAACGCTTTATGATGGCCCTTGTGCTGGCCAAACTTTGCTGGCTTAGTTTATGCCTGCCTAACTCCAGTTTAGGATTGTGCTCACAAGCTGGAAGCCAGGCAAGATGGGTTCAAGCTCAGCCACAGAACATGCTCTAAGAAGCACTCATCTTTTGCATGACTGGCTGGAAACACCTGTGGCAGGGATAGAAAGAAGACTGGTCTGGAAAACTACCAGCTACTCCACAAAGTTGCTCTCTACCACCTGGATAGAGCAGAACACTGGCAAAGAGAACAACTTCTAGCATTCAGCACCTTGTATCACTACAAACAAGTTCGCCTGGGCTGTGTGGCTTCTGTGGAGGGAGCACTTCATGGGCTAATCACAGGGGAAATACTACTACATAGACCCCCCTGGCGTTTGCTGCATCCCTGCCACTTGCTGGCATGGGAGTTGATATGCTGTCCCCCTGCCATGGTCCACCCTATACCATGGCAGCAGAGAACAGGGGCTCATGATCACTATGGCGTTGTCCCACCCCCTTGGAGCCCAAGAAGTCATGGAGTGAGGATGCTGTGAGACTCTGTGAGACTCTTGCTGAAGGAACAGGAAACTAAATAATTGCAATCATTTATGTGATCCAGTCAAGGTTTTTGACTTTTGTGGCTTTGGCTGAAATAGGATATTTGAAATGTGGCTTTGTTAGGATATGTTGTACACTGACTCCTCCTCGTCTTGCCCACGTTCCTCTTACATTCTTATCACACCTCTGTCTCCTCCCTGTTTTGCTTTCTTTGCCAGTGGAGCTTCACTGGCACCCAAGTAAGGTCTAAGCCAGCGGTGGCATCCGGGCGGAACGGGCCGGTACAGTGTTCCGCGGACGGGCCCGGGCTGCGCCACCTCTCCCAAGGACGGGCGAGCTGTTCCTGGGCCCGCTCGCCCTCCCGTGTGTCCGAATCGCTCTGAAATGGAGCGATTCCAGGCGCAGGGAGGCACAGGGAAGCGTGGCTGGCCTCCGCCATAGGGGCGGAGGGCTGCCAATCATCCGGGCGTTCCGGTTCCTGGCGCGCCCGGATGACATCACTGGTCTAAGCCCTGTTGGTGTAGCATTCTCTGATGTGGCATCAGTGTTCATTGTGCAGGTGGATGTCTATGCCAGTGGGGCTGTCTTTGAGCTGGATTACATGGAAATACCCCAGTACACCTTGAGGATTAGATTGGGCCTTTAGCCATCCCAAGGTCATGATCGATCTGCTCAGCCACGATTACTGTACATTCTGGTTCCATGTGATATCTGAACCAGTTGTCAAGTTGCCATATGACAGATTTACAGGACCATAAATGCCACAGCTGTTAACACACTCACTGTGCATAGTTGAAACATCTCTTGAGAGAGCAACTTTCCTCATCACACTATATTTTGCAAGTGGAAAATTCTCCACCCCCGTGCTGGCCCTCATCCTGTCACCAGATACTTGGACTTCCACTGATTAGTGTGAAGAAGTTCAAATCATTGGCTGCTATATCATTAGCAATGGCTAAGACGACTCCCCTTCCCATGACATTTTGTGCGCTTAAAAAAATGTAATACTTTTACTGATTTTAGGCAGCCCCACCCTGTAATTCTAGCACTGGTGTGGATACCTGGCAACATTATCTTTTTTTTAAAAAAAGAGAAGGTTCAAAGCACAGCCAGATTAACAGCGCAATCCTAAACTGGTGTTAGGCTGGCATAAACTAAGCCAGCAAAATCTGGCCAGCAGAAGGGCCACCATAAAGTGTGTTTAGACTACTCTTGGAATCGGGGAGGATGGCTCATGTCTGTGTGCTGGCCTCCCTGACTTTGAGAGTGGTCCAAATGCACTTTATGGTGTCCCTTGTGCTGGCCAAACTTTGCTGGCTTAGTTTATGCCAGCCTGACTCAGTTTAGGATTGTGCCGCAAAGCAATTTCAGAACTGTTAAGTTGTACAATTGTTCCTAGTTCTTCTATTTCCTTGCTAACTGTGCATTTCTGTCTATGCAAAGCCTGTGCTGGAGAGTTCATCCACCCTCATTAAAGCATCTAATTGTTAACGAAGAGCACCACAGATATGTCTCTCTTTCAGCAAGGCTGTCTTTCCATTCAATGCACATATGCAAGGGATGGGACACATGCCACAGTCTTACTGCTGCACTTAAAAAGTGTATAAAAAATTCTCTTGGCACTTAAAACATTTTGTGGATTGATTCCTGTATTTGTGAATGTTTCTCATCCAAATTAGGCGGAAGATTGTGGTGGTAGAATTTGGAGCTGTTACTACTTCAGATGTTGGGTGGGGTAATGATGTTATTTTTTTTATCCTCCCCATGTCAGTCAGGTCCACTGCCTGATGTTGCTTCAGGATCTGCTCTGCCGTGGTGCACTGAAAAAGAAAAGCCCTCCCATCACATGGGGTTCGCAATCCTGGAAGTGCAGGACTGCATGAACAAAGGAGCCTCTTCATTTGCACAGTCCTTTGAATAAAATACCATGCAACCAGTGGCATAGCTAGGGCATCTGAGACTTGAGAGCACAATCCTAAACTGAAGTTAGGCTGGCATAAACTAAGCCAGCAAAGTTTGGCCCGTACAAGGGCCACCGTAAAGCACGTTTGGACCACTCTCGGCGTCAGGGAGGATGGCTCATGTCTGTGTGCTGGCCTCTCTGATGCCGATAGTGGTCCAAATATACTTTACAGTGTCCCTTGTGTTGGCCAAACTTTGCTGGCTTAGTTTATGCCAGCCTAATTCAGTTTAGGTTTGCACCCCCAGCCCCATACATTTTTAACCTTGTTGTACTCCCATATTCTCCCCAAGGCCTCAGAAGGCCTTCTGGATGACATAGGAAGGCACTTCCTATTTTTGCTGAAAACAGGAAGTGCCTTTCAGAGGCCTTCTGAGACTTGGGGAGAAACCCATGGTCTCCCCTAGCCTCAAAGTTCTCCAAAAGGCATGCCCTTGACACCCCTTCAAGGCATAGTACCCAGGACCATGGATCCCCTAGCTACGCCACTGCCTGCAACAGAGCATGGTAAGGAAGCAGGTGATCTACTTCTCTCTCGGGGCATAATAACCCTAACCAACTTTCCAGCACTGGGGTAAGGGCAATGCAGTGTTGAAGTAAGGGTTAAACATTTCCTTACCATAAGGATGCCTCCATGACTGCAGGATGCAACACATGCCCCATTGGCATAGCTATGTCAGTGCTTCATGGTTGGTTAGGACTGCAACCTCAAGTGAGTGTGAAGGGGGATCAATGAGGCTCCCGTCTGTGAAAGGCTGAAGGGAGATAGCAGTGGCAGACTCAGGGTGAAGGCACCTTGCATCTCCTGCCCCTTGTTCCAGCGTACTGCTGTTGATGCATGCAGTATCAGCTCACTTCATGGCTGGGCTGCCTGTGATCCTCCTCAATGCCGAAAGCTTCTTGCCTGTAGCAAAATGTTTTAGCCACGTCTTCTCTTTGTTTTACAAGTTTGCTACATGGGGAGCTCTATAAAAACCTGAAACCCAGCCTGCAGTCTAATGTGGTGCTCCTGTCCAGAACTCTACCACCTCAATTGGTGTCATGTGTGGATGGGCTGTCAGTCTCTTGGATAGGAGTCAGGTTGCCAACAGCTTGACTGAATAGCTGGCTCTTTTCATGGGCACCACATTAACTCAAACAGGCTTACATCATATAGCTTACGTTATGTTTTTATGATCAGACGTTTGGGTAAAAAAAAAATATGCGACATATGTTATTTTTAGAATTATTTCCCCCCACAATTTAAACAGGTAAGGAATCTGTTTTGCCAGCCTGTTTGAGTAAAAGCCTATGCATATCCACTCAAAAGTAAGTCCCATTATAGTCAGTGGAGCTTACTTTTAGGTAAGTGGGGAAAAAATTGCAGCCTTTGGAACATATTGTATGACATGGTCTGGTTTCCCTGAAATTAGCCTGTATAAACCAGAAAATTTGAAAAACATATAACACTGTAATATCAGCTTTCATCACACAGCTCTTTGGGTATGCTATTTGAACTTCAAATGTTTTTCAGATTTCCTACTTCTTAATGCAGTGCTATTCAAACTGTGGGTCGGAACCCACCTGGTGGGTCGCGACATGATGTCAGGTGGATTGGCGAAAGCTGGGACCAGCCATCTTAGAAACTGAAGACCTTACTCCTGCTGTATTCCTTTTGTGAGTGTTAACAGTTTGAATTTTCAACTGAGGGTTTTTAAAAAATTGTTTTTAGTTCAGTGCTTTCACATAATTTTGTCCTATCTTGCTTTCTGTCAGGGATGTTTCATGGTTGTGCAATTGCTGCAGTCCAAGTATGCCAGTTTGTATTCCAATTCCAAGAGTGTCATTATGTCACACTGACAGCACTTCCTGCTTGATGATGTCACGTCTGGCTATGACATCACTTCCAGGTTAACAACATCACTTCTGGTGGTTCCCCCAGAAGTGGGCCATTCTAAAAAGTGGGTCCCAGTCTAAAAAGGTTGAAAACCACTGTCTTAATGGCACTGACATTAATACTAGGAAATATGGGTGCAAACAATGGAAAATGTAACTCTTTCACTGCTGACTTGTAAAACAAATTAAGGCCCCAATCCTATCCTCTATCAGCAACACCAAAAAGGGGAGGGTGATGCCCAAAGAACAAAGACGTTTGTACTTACCTAAGCCCTGGGGCCACCAATGGACATACACTCCCCCTTTTGGTGGCATGTCCAAGGAGAGAAAAGGGGCAGGGAGGTTTGAAATGGAGGAGATAAGATTTGGTGTATGCCATTGCTGCTGGATCCACCCGCTCTCACCTCCGCCCCACCTCCAGTTTCTCCCCCTCCCTGCCAAATTACACCCCTGGTTTCCCCACTCCCTTTTCCCTCCATGCTCACTCTGCTCCAGGCTGACTTATTGAGTTGAACAAGAGCAGCAAGTTCAGGTGACGAATCTGCAACACCTCCACTGACTGCCCAGTCCTAAGCTTCCTGGTTCCCGTAGGAGCAGCGGCACCAAAATGGCTACCGCTGAATCCAACAGGAGCTGTGGTAGCCGTCGGGGCTCCTTGGCGGAAGGGCATGAATATGGGTCTCCTCAAGTTTGCGCTGGCTATTGTGCCAATACAGGCTTGATAACTTTTGTGTCGGACTGCATGGCCCAACGTGGAGGAAAGGATACAGTAATGGAGGACACCACTGGTCCCACCCCCACGCAGGCCTTCTCCTCCTCTGCCCCCACTCAGTTCCATCCTCCCCACACCTTCCCCCCATCCTAAAAGAGCATATCGCCAGTGGTGGTAGCACTTGCTTTTGGGCTGCTCCATGCCAGGTCCTCCTGGCCCAATGCCAGTGGTACACTCACACATGACTCAACTACATTATGGTGCTTTTCATACTGGTGGCATGAGCTTATAGGGCCTTCAAGATTGGGCCTTACACAGTTGTATCAATTGCATCAGGATAATTCATATGAAGCAGTGTGCACACCCAAAAAACATTTTACAACTGCTTAAGTACAGTACTACAGGTAGACGATCCCTCATCCGGACATCCAAAAATCAGACTATTCTGAAATCCAGAAATCTTTGTCCAATACTTTTTAAAAAATTTTCTGTAAAATGAACAGAACAGAAAGTGTTCTTTCTGTAGAATGAACACTTTCTTGCGTTCATTCCCATGCACAGGCTGTAAGTTCTATTCTCTGCTCTGTGGTGTGTCCCTATACAGATGTTGTTGAAAAATGTCAGAGGCCAGTGAATAACAGGGAAAAGGGCAATAGGAAGCATTTCTCATTTATATTTATGCAATAATTCTGGAATCCAGAAAAATCCAGACACCTTCCCATCCCAAGCAGTCTGGATAAGTCATAATCAACCTATACATTATAATTCTAGCTTCCTCAATAGTTTACAGGGATGCTGGCTACTGCAACTGATTACGTATTTCTCTCTCTCTCTCTCTCTCTCTCTCTCTCTCTCTCTCTCTCTCTCTCTCTCTCTCTCTCTCTC
>JAJKFI010000001.1:22955672-22986748 GCA_029204185.1 Lerista edwardsae | reverse complement strand
TGTGTGTGTGTGTGTGTGTGTGTGTGTGTGTGTGTGTGTGTGTGTGTTACCCAAAAATATCCCAGAGCTCCTGTCAGGAAAAATGTAACTATTATAAAATGGAAAATAATGAGATGAAAGGAAACCCAGCACATTTTATAGAGGCGGATAACTCTTTGCTACCATGAAGAGTATCACAGTTGAGACCTGGGCGTCCTGCCCGAAGGGAACTAGCTTAAGAATGACTGAAAAATAAACAAGCAAGCACTGGGAAATAGTTCCAGATTTTGTTGTACTATTTAGTAAACTCTGTTAGTGCCACGAGAAATAAAGACCAAAAAATGTCTTCATGTGTTTAAAATAAAAATAAAAATTAACCCCCCATTCATTTGAAACTGGCAAGTCAGGGAGAAGGGCCAGCTTAGAATGTTGCCTTTCGTTTGCTAGATTTCTATGGGCAGGGATGGTTGTTATTATTCTGTCATTATGTGTAATAATGATTTATCGTTTATTATTATTGTTTCATTGTGTAGTACCAACAGTGTGCATGACACTTTACAGGTCCCTGTCTCAAGGAACTCACAATCTAAGATAAATCCAAGGGAGAAGACAGAGAAAGGCGAAGGGCATGGTGACAGCCAAGAAAGAGGGAAAATATGCAAATATTTTGTGTGTGTCCTGTTAGGCTTACAGTCCAAACCAATTCTCCGGATTGGGTTGTAAGGCGGTTCATCTGCTAATGCATCCCACCAAGGCCAAACATTTTAAAATCCCAGTGAGCATGATATGGGAAATGTAAGGCCTATACTTACAGCCCAAACCTATAGGTGTATATTCAGAGGTAAGTCCCAGTATCTTTGCCTGGACTTACTCCCAAGTAGGCCTGCCTAGTAATGAAACCTTAGAAATGTTTACCTTTGGCTAAACTGTGCACCATCTGAGCGCAATCCTAACCAGCACAACCAGTAAGGCCAGCACATTTAGGCCAGCCAGGTTTGGCTGGCATAAAGGCCACCGTAAAGCACATCTGGACCATTCTTGGAGTCAGAAGGGCCATCTTAACTATGTTTAGACCGTCTCAGAGTTAGGGGGGATGGCGCACATCTGTGTGCTGGCCTCTCTAACTCCAAGAGTGGTCCAAACATACTTTACTGTGTCCCTTGTACCAGCCAAACTTTGCTGGCCTAACTGTGCTGGCCTAACTCATTGGCCCAGAGGTCTGGTGACGGCAACTAGATCAACAGAATTCTGGCTGAAGGATGAAGCTTGTTTTCCAGATTCAGGGTTCGTTACATCAGAAGCAGAGAAAGCTTTGCAGTGAAATTCTCTATCCCTCCACATCTAGAATGCTTATGTGAATACAATCCTCAGAATCAAACATGCAAGTCTTGCTTTGGTTTAGAAAGCACAACACTTTGTTTTGATTCAGTGCGATAAAAGAAACACAGTTGTCAATAAGCATGGAGGATGCATAACTACAGATAAAAACACATTTATTTACATGCAATTACAGCATTTCCCCTGATTAAGCAACAAAGGGCACAATCCTGACCTGGAGTTAGATTGGCATAGTTAGGCTAGCAAAGTGGCCGGCATAAGGATCACCGTGAAGTGTGTTTGGACCACTCTCAGAGTCAAGAAGGATAGCACACGTCTGGGTGCTGGCCTCTCTGAGAGTGGTCCAAACATGCTTTACAGTGTCCATTGTGCTGGCCAAGCTTTGTTGGCCTAACTGTGCTGGTATAAATCTAAGTTAGAATTGCTGTCACAGTCTTGCAATGCTCATTGCCTGTTAGATTAAGGACACATGAAAGGGGATGTTGTGCACATGGCTTCTGCAGCTGGATCATGACATCTTCCATTCAGAGATGTGTTCAGGAAGCTTGACACTGACTTAGAACAAAGTATGCAGTCCTGAGCCAGCAAACGTCTCTGTAAGCTCTGCTAAAAGCCGAAGGGTCATCATAGCAGCATGCCAATCCCACAGTAGTATATTACACGTGCAAAGTTCTCCAAGGCTATCTTTTGGACTTCAGACACAGGAGCTGAGTCTGGGCACAATGGCAAAACAGAGGTCTTCAGATTCAGAATTTTGGCAGCCACTACTTGAACAATAGATTCGGATAAACAAAGTGACTGGGAGAAGATGGAGTCTAGTGATGTGCTGGCTCCCAGAGTTTCGCCTAGAATTGGGCGAACTAAGTTTAGTAGGGAAAGTAATACATAGCAGACTCTGAACTTGAGCAAACTGGTACACTGGCATGACAGAGCAGGAGAATAGAACAGCTACCATTGGCTAATGTGAGAAACACCCTGCAGACTTCCTAGCAAACACTGCACAGTGTGTGTTGTTCGGTTTCCAGGGATTCTGGTATATCAACTTCAGTTTATTTAAAATGAGAATTAGGAACTAACAACATATTAGTCATGGACTTTAGTATATCCAAACTGTCTTTGTATGTTTCTTTAATTACTATAAATACAGGATTCCCTTTGCCACACACAGAGCACTTCTTCTGAAAGCTAGAGAAGGAGGACATCACGCATGTAAATGCTACTATCTGAATTGCAACTTCTGCCTTCTTTTCAATAGTTAACCTAAAAATAATACATATATCACCGTGGAACAGAATCTGTGCCAAATGTTCTCCCGTATCGAATTTTGGGCAAAAGGTTAGTTATTTTGGAGGGTGGAGCTATTTGTGAAAAATACTTTAATTATGAGAATATGAACTGTTTGCAATTCTGTGCCATTGTCCTCCCTGATGCGTGACACCTTTTTTTTCTATGGTGATGAATTTTCTCTTGCCTGTATCACTCAGGTAATTGGCTAGGATACAAGAAATCTCATCCAACCAGAGACTGTATAGTTAATACAGTGAGGTCAACATTATGTATTCATATTGTATTCATAGTATTCATAATTCATGTGCATATTGACTTGGAAATAAGTCCTACTGTGTTCAGTAGGGCTCACTCTTAAGGAAGTATAGATAGGGCTACAAGCTAAGTTTGCAATCCTAAGGATACTTTCTTTGAAGCAAGCAATAATATTTTTCCACTATCGCAGGACTGGCCAAACTGCAACTTGTGAGCCACATGCAGCTCTTTGACATGTAATGTGCAGCTCACAGAAATACGTTGGCTGAGTTCCTTTTTGTTTCACAATTAATATAAAAGGTACAATGAAAGATACAAACATTCCCTTTTCTTGAGGAGGCCTCTGTGACTGCCCCCCCCTTTGCAGGATGCAGTGCATGGCCAACTGGCACAGCTCTGTCAGTGCTGGAAAGTTGGTTAGTATTGTGTCCTTAGTTATTTACCAGGTATAAATGGAGAGTCCACTAGATTAAAATGCAAGTTTATTGTTCATTGTGAATAAATATATTTCAGAGTGTAAATGCTACTTAACTATTTTGGCTCTCAGACGTCTGAAGTTCATTATATGTGCCTCGTAAGTTAAGCAAGTTATACCATCCCTGTGGTATAGATTTCATTAAGACTTATTCCTGAAGTAAACAGGCACAGGATAGTGTTGTTAAGTCATATTGATTCTTAAGAGTGTTATAGTGGCAGCCTTGCCATTAGCCCGAGGGAAGGCAAATGCCCCTGGGCGACTTCCGACGAAAACAGGAAGTTTTGTTTTAAAGCCTTCCAAAGGCTGTAGAAACTGTCAGAAGTGCAGGGATGCTGCACGAGGCACTGGAACATAGTAGGTGAATGGGAGGCAGCAGTCAGAAGGGGGGATAGCAGCCTGCTCCTTGGCCCCAGGTGGCACACGGGTGGCACACGGGTGGCACACGGGACGTGATTGGACGTGATTCACTCTCTCCAATTAAACCAATATTTGAGTTAAAAGTGCTTGATTTTGGTTGAATCATGCCTTTATATCCAAGTACATAGCTTTAAAATCAATGTGCCTGACCCAAAGCAAACATCTCATGTTTTTAAAAAATCAAAATATTCTCTCTCTCTCTCTCTCTCTCTCTCTCTCTCTCTCTCTGTGTGTGTGTGTGTGTGTGTGTGTGTGTGTGTGTGTACTTCCATTAGTGGCGTAACCAGGGTTTGGGTCACCCGGTGCAAGATGTCAGCACATCACCCCCATGATGGGCCTCCTTCTGTCCCACACCATACAGAGTAAATTACATTATCATACGCACAACCTCGATTCAGTAGCACCACTAGGGTTTATTTATTTTAATATATAGCAGTACAGGTCACCCAACAAATCAGGAACCAACAAAAACACAGTGGCCAATTTGATGTCAAGCACACAACTGAATAAGAGTTCTAGTATTAGCTCTGATACATATTAGATAGGGAATCTAATATTAGATTCTCCAAGGATATCTTTTGGACTTCAGACACAGGAGCTGAGTCTGGGCACAACGGCAAAACAGAGGTCTTCAGATTCAGAATTTTGGCAGGGAATATATATTAGGGAATACATTTTAGATAGGGAATTAGATAGAGCTGATACTAACACATTATTTGTTCCCTGCTGTGTCATGGCTCCCAGAACTATCAGTTTCATTGGTTAGTTTTGAGTCCATGCTTTTGTTACAGAAGGTGGTTATGTTTTTCTGATTTTTGTGGCTATAACTTTTGATAGAATATGGGTATGGTTTGTTTCATCGCATTCTGCTGTAAATTCCACATCGAGTGATATATAACATAATGATATTATTCAAAAATACCAAGATTTTACTGATTTGGGCAATAGTGTTGTCATCAGTGCAGGCTGGGGAGGCTGAGAGGATGGTGTTGTTGTTTTTTTGTACATTTTAAGTGAATATTAGAATTTTCCACAACTACACAAAATGCAAAAAAAAAAAAAAA
Source organism: Lerista edwardsae (assembly GCA_029204185.1). NCBI lineage: Eukaryota > Metazoa > Chordata > Lepidosauria > Squamata > Scincidae > Lerista > Lerista edwardsae. The sequence continues at coordinate 22,981,930 of JAJKFI010000001.1, read as the reverse complement.
AGTCCTGTTTGTTTCTCCCTGTCCATATTTGAAAACAACGCGTAAACCAACCTCCCTTTACGTCTTTTGCTGGTCAGCAGCCAATGTAAATGCTTACACTACGAGAACAAGCCTATTTCCTGCCGTTAAGGCTTTTTTGTTTATCCTAGGGCTACTCACTGCCACCGCCTGCCCCTCGACAGACTATTAACCCCTGTTTGTAACAGGCAAAAACAGATGTGGGTTTCTTAAGCAAATTATTGGTTATTTCGCCACATGTAGTTTTTGCAGTTAAGTGTTTCCAGCTTCTCAGAACATTCCACAGCAATAACATCACATTTTCCCTCAACCTGTTAATTAGCATAAATTTTATCAGCTTGAAAACCACAGCTTGAGTTTGTTAAGAGACAGGCACAGACATCCTGGACCGCAGCCCAGGCAACTTGAAAGGGTGATGAAGAGATGGAGGCTTTGGAAGCCAGATGTGTCGTTCTCTGAAGTCGAGCTGCAAATGATTCCATCACCTTCTTTTTACAGAACCTTCAGTAGGTTTTGCTCTTTTTTCCCATGTGAAGACTCAAGGCCAGAACACATGTTATGGTTGCCAAGGAGATACTGGCAAAAACAGCCTCTCTCCCTCTTGAATGGCATCCTACTGATCACATGACCATTATCTTGGGAGCCTCCATATCCCTATTCCACATTCCCATGGAGAATCTAAATGTGAAGGGGCAAGTTACATGATATTTTCAACTGTTACGGCCAGCATAGGGATTAAGACACCACCGGAGGCCAGTTTCAGCAAGAGTTTTATGGAGATTTTAACATGTGTTTGAACTGCCTGCCACTTGCTGTTATGAAAAGAAAAGTCCAATCAAAGATATAAAAAAAGCCTGAGTTGTATTTCTCCTATGGATTGGGATGAAACAACAGCCTAGTCCTATGTAGGTCTGATGGTAGCAGATCTTGTGACTGGAACTGGCAGTGCACACTTCCCATTACAGCACTTCCCAGAAGCAGGTACGCCAGCGGAGAAGGTAAATCCAGAGCGGACCATGGGACATCCAGGGGGAGAACAGGCTGGCAATGGGTTATAGGGGGTGGGAGAATCTCAGCAGCTGTGGCATACAGGTTGGACTTCTCTATCCACAGGTTTGGGACCTGTGGATTTGACTTACTGCAAGTCCCGGCCAGCATCACAGGCCTCATTGAACCTCCCAGACATGGATGGAAGTGCCTACAGGAGCCCAATCCTAAGCTGCCCAGCTCCTGTAGGAGCAGCACTGCCAAAACAGCTATTGCCACATCCCCTACGTTGGAGGCTCCTTGGGAGAAGGGAGCATTTGTTCCCTTGCCACAGGGAAGGGTGCTGGCCCCGCAATGGGCCTCCTCAATTCTAGCAGTGCAGTCTGCCAGCTCCTATTTTGCCAGCTTAAACTTGAGAACCTCTATGTAAAGCCGCAAGGCCTAATATGTAGGATAGGACACATTGGTGGAGGCCACTACCAGCCCGACCCCACCTGGGCCCAATCCTCCCCTCCCCTGCACATTCCACCCTCCCCACTTCCTCCCCCTCCCCAAACGAGCACACTGCCAGTGGCGGCCGGCTCTGATGTTGAGGCTGAGTGCCTACTGGCACTGGCCCCGCCCCAGTAGTATGTACCGTCAGCCCTGAGAGGCTTATGAATGGCACTTCCCGTTTTGGTCAACGTTATAAATGAAAAACCAGCGAAAAATCAGCTCTCTGTTGAACATTGCTTCCCTTGTACATTTCAATTGTAAGCCGCTTTGGAAGGAAGCTAAGTTGGCTTCAAAAGAGGGTATAAATAACATAAAATACACAGGAACCTTGGTTTCCATCTGAAATCACTGCAAAATGACCTTTAGCCGGCCACTCATTTAGAAGACTATAAATGGGAATTGGACCAATTTATGGGAGACAAGCTGCTTCCTCCAGGGACAAGCTGCTGTCAATGGCTCTTACCTCCAGTTTCAAAGGCAGTACCAGTTGCAGAGGCCAATGGTGGGAGAGGACTTCTGCTTTCTCTCCTGTTTGTAAGGTTCCCAGGAGTTTCTAGTGGGCCACTGTGAGAAACAGGATGCTAGAGTAGATGGGCCTTTGGTAGATGGGCAGGATTCTTCTTGTCCTTATGCTCAAATCATTCAAAGGGCCATTTGCTAGGTTCTCTAATAGCACTGGGTGTAATTAACATGAAGCCCTGAAGATCTGGCATGCAGATGTTTTAGAGAAGGGGCAAGTATAGTTCATCCAGCATGAATGAGCTGGCTCCCCTACCACTCTCCTCTTCTAAAATGTAAATGAGAGAGGAAAAAAAAAAGCTAGGAATTTTTTTTCCAGATTTTCAGTTAGCATGTAAAGCAATGCAAAGATGGTTGAATAAAACAGGGTCATTTTGCACTTCCAACAGAACAGTTGTGTTTGTGTACAGCTGTGTAGGAAAGCAATTTGCTTAGTTCCTTTTTGTTTCCTGAAAGACCAAGGGAGGGCCCTACTTTTTATATAACATGTTGCCAGTTTGGGGGCACATCAAATTGGCATTTAAATGTAGCAGGTTGGACAACTCCTGGAACACTGATGACCATAGTGTGTGTGGACTAATGCCATCATGGTAAGGTCATGAGCACAAAAAGGAGCAGGTGCACACAAATACATCTTTGCAGAAACAAATACGAATTTAACAACATGACACACAATACTCCTGAAAACTCCATTGGCATCCATCAATCACATGGTTACTTACTGTGACAACCTTGCTTTCAAATAAGATACCAAAACATGCACTTATAGCCAAATTATTTTAACATGAAGCCATGATAAAATGCTCCTGTAAAGATAGTGTTTTGCCCCCCAGAGGAACGCCACTGAGCAATCTTATACTTGCCTAGTGTGTAACTTGTGGATAGAATAGCACCATCAGTATGCCAAATGACATTTTCCATATACATATTGGATGTTGTATACTTCTAAAGATACTGGCATCAGGCCCTATGCTTTATATTTTTCTCTTGTAATGCTTTACCTTAGAGAACTTCCCAACATCCTTGAAGTTTGCATGTGAGTTGCAGAAAGAATGGGAGGGTCTGATGATTCATTGGTGTTTTCCTGTATGCTCCAAAACAGTCTTTGGGCTCTATCTATAAGAGAAACAGATGGGTTTTATCCCAAGTTAAATGAGATTTGCGAGTAAAGTCTTCTCTGCAGAGATAAATTCCATAGGATTATTTTTCCTCCAGACAGAGAATTCCATAGATCCCAAAACTGAAGGCGGATAAGATGTGGGCAGCCCAATCCTGAACTGCCTGGCCACTGTGGGCACAGCGATAGCCAAACGGCTATCGCTGCTTCCCGCAGCAGCCAGGCAGCTGCAGGAGGTTTCACAGGAGAAGATGTCGTTCATCCCCTTGATGGGGATGGGTCTTCTCATCTTTCTGCTGGCTATTTTCCCAGTGCAGAGGCAAGGGCCTCTGTGTCAGGCTGTGCAGCCCAACACAGAAGACAAGATCGGGTGGTGAAGGTCATCGCCAGTCCCACCCTGACTCTGCCCCTTCCTCACTCCATTATGCCCTCCCATCCTGCTCAGAATTCCCACAACACCACCACTTACTGGCTGCCATTGCTGTGTCACTGCCTCCAGGTGGTGAGCTCCGGCACTGCTCCAGCGCAGGTGGTAAGCCTTTACCGTCCCTGCTGAACGTGCCCTACGCCACATTTTGCAACAGCTGTGGGGGCGGTATATTCGTGCCACCCATGCTGAGGGGCTCAGGATTGAGCCCTAAATTAATCCAGTCATTTCAGTGTATATTTTACCCTAACCCACAGGCAGAGGGCAGTATATTTTAAATGTGACAAAATGCAGATTGGTGGGTGGCACTAATCTCTGTCCACTTACTTGCCTCCACTGCTCAACCTTATCCTTCCACTTTTGGGATTGGAAAAAGGATGAGGGGGACAGAGAGGATGAAGAAATGTAAGGAGCTTGGGGGTTCCACAGCTTGGGGGTTCTCCTGGAGTCACAGCTGCACCTGGATTCCCAGGTGGTGGCGGTGGCCAGGGGAGCCTTTGCTCAGCTTCGGCTGATTCGCCAGCTGCGAATCAGGTATGGACCTGAGCTGCGCGGACCTGGCCACAGTGACCCACGCCCTAGTGACATCTAGATTAGATTATTCCAATGTGCTCTACGTGGGGCTGCCTTCGAAGATGGTCCGTAAATTACAACTAGTACAGATCGCGGCAGCTCGGGTGGTCGCTGGGGCAGATCGGTTTGACTCTGTCGAGCTGTTGCTTCGGCGACTACACTGGCTGCTGGTTCTGTTCCGGGCCCGATTCAAGATGCTTGTTTTGACTTTTAAAGCCCTTTATGGCTCGGGTCCAGGGTGTTTGAGGGACCGCCTCCTCCCATACAATCCTGCCCACACCCTTAGGTCATCTGGGGGGGGGGGCTTTTGACTGTGCCGCCACCAGGAGAGGTGAGAGGGATGGCGGCCAGGAATAGGGCCTTCTCGGTGTGGCCCCCCAACTTTGGAATACCCTCCCCTTAGAATTGAGAACTGCTCCCTCTTTGGCAACATTCTGGTGCGGGCTGAAGACCTTTTTATTTCGAAAAGCTTTTAATTGTTGACAGGCTGGCTGGTTTTTATACTCTTCCTTATATTTTATGATCCACGGGGCTTGTTGTTTTAAATTTTAATTGTTTTAATATTGTTTTTAAATTACTGCTTTTTAATGTTGTGAACCCTTTCATGGATCACTGCCTTGTCGTGGCGAAGGGGCTTGAGTAGCTCAATGAAGCTGTGAGCTATGCCATGTAGGGCTACCCAAGATGGACAGGTCACAGCAGAGAGTTCTGACTAAACGTGGTCCGCTGGAGAAGGAAGTGGCAACCCACTCCAGTACTCTTGCCAAGAAAACCCCATGGATTACAGAACAAAAAGGCTAAACGATATGACACTGGAAGATGAGACCCTCAGGTCGGAAGGTGTCCATTATGCTACTGGGGAAGAGCAGAACACGAGTACTAGTAGCTCCAGAAAGAGTGAAGTAGCTGGGCCAAAACTGAAAGGAAGCTCAGCTGTGGATGTGTCTGGAAGTGAAAGGAAAGTGCGATGCTGCAAAGAACAATACTACATAGGAACCTGGAACGTCAGATCTATGAATCAAGGCAAGCTAGATGTGGTCAAACGTGAGATGTCAAGGCTGAACATCGACATCCTGGGAGTTAGTGAACTAAAGTGGACAGGAATGGGAGAATTTAATTCAGATGACCATTATATTTGCTACTGTGGGCAGGAATCCCTTAGAAGAAATGGAGTAGCCTTCATCGTGAACAAGAGAGTGAGAACAGCAGTACTGGGGTATAACCTCAAAAATGATAGAATGATTTCCATTCGGATCCAAGGCAAACCTTTCAACATCACAGTAATCCAAGTCTACGCCCCAACCACTGGTGCTGATGAGGAAGAAGTTGACCGCTTCTATGAAGACCTAGAACAGCTTCTAGAATTAACACCCAAAAAAGATGTCCTTCTCATCATAGGGGATTGGAATGCTAAAGTAGGCAGTCAAGAGGTAAGAGGAATAACAGGCAAATTTGGTCTTGGAGTACAAAATGAAGCAGGGCAAAGACTGATAGAGTTCTGTCAGGAGAACACATTAGTCATAGCAAACACCCTTTTCCAGCAACACAAACGGCGACTGTACACATGGACTTCACCAGATGGTCTACATCGAAATCAGATTGATTACATTCTTTGCAGCCAAAGATGGAAAAGTTCCATACAGGCAGTCAAAACAAGACCTGGAGCTGACTGTGGCTCAGATCATCAGCTTCTTCTTGCCAAATTCAGGCTTAAACTGAAAAAAGTAGGGAAAACCGCTAGGCCCTCCACGTATGACCTAAATCAGATCCCCTACGAATATACAGTGGAGGTGACAAATAGATTTAGGGGCTTAGATTTGGTAGACAGAGTGCCTGAAGAACTTTGGATGGAGGTCTGTAACATTGTACAGGAGGCAGCAACTAAAACCATCCCAAAGAGGAAGAAATGCAAGAAGGCAAAGTGGCTGTCTGACGAGGCTTTACAAATAGCTGAGGAAAGGAGAGAAGCCAAAAGCAAGGGAGAAAGGGAAAGATATACCCAACTGAATGCAGATTTCCAGAGAACAGCAAGGAGAGATAGGAAGGCCTTTCTAAATGAGCAATGCAAAGAAATAGAGGAAAACAACAGAATGGGGAGGACTAGAGATCTTTTCAAGAAAATTGGAGATGTCAAAGGACAATTTCATGCTAAGGTAGGCACAATAAAGGACAAAAATGGCAAGGACCTAACAGAAGCAGATGAGATTAAGAAGAGGTGGCAAGAATACACAGAGGAACTCTATAAGGCCGATCTAAATGTTCCTGATAACCACAGTGGTACAGTCACTGAGCTCGAACCTGACATCCTGGAGAGTGAAGTCAAGTGGGCTTTAGAAAGCCTCACTAACAACAAAGCTAGTGGAGGTGACAGCATTCCAGCGGAATTACTCAAAATCTTAAAAGATGATGCTGTCCAAGTGCTGCTCTCCATATGCCAGCAAATTTGGAAAACCCAACAGTGGCCACAAGACTGGAAAAGATCAGTTTACATTCCAATCCCAAAGAAGGGCAATGCCAAAGATTGCTCGAATTACCGCACCATTGCACTCATTTCACATGCTAGCAAGGTCATGCTCAAAATCCTACAAGCTCGGCTTCAGCAGTATGTGAATCGAGAACTACCAGATGTACAAGCTGGTTTCCGAAGAGGCAGAGGAACTAGAGATCAAATTGCCAACCTTCGCTGGATCATGGAGAAAGCAAGAGAGTTCCAGAAAAACATCTACCTCTGCTTCATTGATTATGCTAAAGCCTTTGATTGTGTGGATCACAACAAACTGTGGCAAGTTCTTGAAGAGATGGGAGTTCCAGACCACCTTATCTGCCTTCTGAGAAACCTTTATGCGGGTCAGGAAGCAACAGTTAGAACTGGACATGGAACAACCGACTGGTTTAAAATTGGGAAAGGAGTACGACAAGGCTGTATATTGTCACCCTGCTTATTTAACTTATACGCAGAGTACATCATGAGGAAGGCAGGGCTGGATGACTCACAAGCTGGAATCAAGATTGCTGGGAGAAACATCAACAACCTCAGATATGCAGACGATACCACTCTACTGGCAGAAAGTGAGGAAGACCTAAAGAACCTTTTGATGAGGGTGAAAGAGGAAAGTGCCAAAATTGGTTTGAAGCTCAACATTAAAAAGACTAAGATCATGGCAACCACTCCCATCACTTCCTGGCAAATAGGAGGGGAAGAAATGGAAGCAGTGACAGACTTTATTTTCCTGGGCTCCAAGATCACCGCAGATGGTGACTGCAGCCATGAAATTAAAAGACGTTTACTTCTTGGGAAGAAAGCTATGGTGAACCTAGATAGCTTAATCAAAAGCCGAGACATCACCCTGCCAACAAAGGTTCGCATAGTCAAAGCGATGGTTTTCCCAGTAGCCATGTATGGCTGTGAGAGCTGGACCATAAGAAAGGCAGAGCGTCGAAGAATCGATGCTTTTGAATTGTGGTGTTGGAGAAGACTCTTGAGAGTCCCCTGGACTGCAAAGAGATCCAATCGGTCAATTCTCCAGGAGGTCAAGCCTGATTGCTCCCTGGAAGGACAAATGCTGAAGCTGAAGCTCCAATACTTTGGCCACCTGATGAGAAGAGAGGACTCTTTAGAAAAGACCCTCATGCTGGGAAAGATTGAAGGCAAAAGGAGAAGGGGGCGACAGAGGATGAGATGGTTAGATAGTGTCACCGAAGCAATGAATATGAAATTGGGCGAACTCAGGAAGCTAGTGGAGGACAGGGAGGCCTGGCGTGCTGTGGTCCATGGGGTCGCGAAGAGTCGGACACGACTTAGCGACTGAACAACAACAACAACAAAAATGTTGTGAATTTTATTTTATTACTGTTTTTGTTGTAAGCCGCCTTGAGTGCCTATGGGCAGAAAGGCGGGGCATAAATTAATTAATTAATTAATTAAATAAATAAATAATAAGGGGTAGGGGAGTGTTGAGCTACAGTGGGGAAAATAATCCCCAGCATGAATGGCACTTTGTGTTCTGCTGGGGGCCCCAGAAAGACCCCAACTGCAGCCCCCAGGGGTCTTCATGGCCCGATGACTCTGAGCAGAATGGCAGGTGCGAGACTTGCTGGGGCGGCAGACCCTGGAAGTGGCTGGATGCAAAGACCCCTGGGTGGCTGTAGTCAGGGTTTTTTTTTTGTGGCTTCCCTGGCAGAACGCAAAGTGCTGTTCACCCAGGGAAGCATCAGGCAGGTGCTGGATCCAGCCTGCAGGCTGGAATTTGAAGCCCACTGAGCAAGAAAATTGGAGAGGGGAAGGAACAAACATTGGCACATCATTGGGCAAGGGGGGCAGCATTTGGCATGCTTCTTCAGACATCAGGAGGCCTTAGGTTAGCCCTGCAGCCCCTATCAAATATCAGGAGCCTTCTTAAGAACATAAGAACATAAGAAGAGCCCTGCTGGGTCAGGCCAAAGGCCCATCTAGTCCAGCTTCCTGTATTTCACAGCGGCCCACCAGGTGCCCCAGGGAGGCATGAGACAACAAGATGCTTGCATCCTGTTGCCACTCGCTTGCACCCGGTACCAGTACCCTACCACCTTTGTAAGGAGGTTGCACAATCCATCATGGCCTTATAGCCCACGATGGACCTATTCTTGGAAGGATATCCCTTCATGGGATGACAAATGTTGAAATCAGGGTCAAACTAAAAATTATACCAATCTGTCAAACTAGTTTCTTTTAAACAAAATAACAGCTGGTTGAATTGGGTTGAGTCCAATGTGAAGCAGGTCTATAGTGTGAGGGGAGGGGGCTTTAACCCTATGTGTGCCATGATCCTGAGTGTCTTCTCTGCAGCTACTATTTCTCGTGAGGGAAATATGTTCCCATTGGTGCCGATGGAAGCTTTCTTCATGCAGCTGCAGGGTGGATCTGGATGGAGGCCCTGGCAGGATTAGGGTCCAAACCCTGTCCCATCACACTATGGCCTTGATCTACATTGGGCCCAATTTCGTTTTGCTTAAAAGAAACAAGCATGTCAGATTGAAGCACATGCTTAATGTAACATTTAGTTGGTCATCACTTTCACCTCAAATTCCATCTCCATTCATTCTCAAAGGCAAATGTCAACAGTTGATGTGTCAAAGTTGCACTAGCTGGGCTCCTGGTGATGGCATTAGTGGTGTGATTCCTCAGAAGCCAAGAATACCAGTAAGGCATTCTCCAGCCCGAAAGAATGTGTTCCTGTAGGTTATTTCTTTTCTCCTTGAGTGTACAAAGAACGGCGCATCTGCCTTAACTTTGCAAGTCCTCCTTTCCACCCCTCTCCCTCGCCTTTCTTTCATTTTAACTCTTGAAATGAAATTTAAATATAGGGGGATTTGTGTGCTGGTTTAATTTAATACAGGTCTGAATTGCCACTGGAATGCTACGAACTAGCATTATTGCTGTGATCGTAATGAGAAGCACAAGGGCTGGTGGCCAGTTTGTGGTCTTCTCCGGCATTCCAGCTCAGTTTTCTAATGGCTGTCCTTCTCTGCCCTGAACCCAGGCTCAGTCTTCTGCTGTTCTGGTTAAAGAAGATGTCAGGAATTGTGGATCAGATGGCACATTAAAGGGCCCAAGTTTTGTGCCAAAACTCTTCAGCTGAAGTGCAAAAACACAATCAGCTGTACCAGAAATAAAGGATGCTACGCACTGCATTTTCAAATGGTGTATTTTAGAAATCTAGGATTTTTTTTAAAGATAAAGAAAAGGCCTGTGCTACTTTTTTTGGGGGGGGGAGAAACAGGGGCCAGATACAACATTATTTCTATACTTGTCAAACAATTCAGAACAAAACAGAAATATCACAAATCTCTGCAGATGTTCATACATCTTATCACGGGTCACAAAAAGTACAATTTGTATCAGATTTTGAAGACGAAAAATATTTCAGTAAGATCTCTTGATTAAACACTTAATGCTTCTGGCATTCCGAAACTGACAGATACAGTGATAGAACCTCAGTAAGCAAGGTGTAATATCATAGGAAATTATAGAACAGTTTTGATATGGTTTCTATGTTTTGTGGAAATTCAACAGATGCAGCTCTTCTGGCACAGAACTTCAGTGATAGGGAAAACATCATCTGTTGAATTCCCTTCTGTTGACTTTTGGATATTGTGCAGCTGTTAAAAGCACAGGCACAGTGCCAGACACTAGGCACTGTAGCAATATTGAGCACAGAGCAGCTTCCCGCGGAATCGTTGTGTTAGCCTGCTGCAACAATGCAACCCGGAGTCTTCTGCCATTAAAGAGTGCCATTTATTTATTTTTTGCAATGCAAGCTTTTAAGAGTGCTTTGTTCCACAACAGCCTATACTAGAATAGATGTACAGTCAGTCCTCATTATCTGCTAGGATTAGGTTCCTGGAAATCCTTGCTGATAGCAAATTTGCAGATAATGGGTTAGGTGCAATGGGTACCTTATCTGCTATCAGAAGAATCCAGCAGAGACCCTCAGGAAGTCAGCAGAGTACAGCAGGAAGTGTCAGAAGATCTCTGAAGGATCTCTGAACTTTCAAAATGGAGCATGTCTTCCAAAGCATTCCTTTCAAGACAAATCCAGAGGTTTCATATCTGGGAGAGACTGTTGTAGCAGAATTCTGTGGTTTACATTTCACATGTTTGCGGAGACCATCTTATTGAGTCTGACCTCTACAGTTCCTATACCTCCTTTATGTGCTTTTTTTTTTTTCCAGGAAGTGACATCAAATGAATTAGCCTGAGGCTGTCATTCATTTCACATAAATGCAACAAAAGAAAGCTTTGTTGCTCAGGACTTCCAAAATTATTAGTGGTTTCTTGAAGCTGCCCAATTAACGATTCCGGGCAAAAAAGATGTTCATTTTATATGATTATGACTAAATGCCAGCACTCAGATTATCAATAATCACTGGAATGAAGCTGGCTTTTTGTTCGGTATTAAAAGCCCCACTCTATATCCCTTGTGGAGTTAATAGTCGTTTCCAGGAATGTTGAGATCAACCAAAATTACTCACAAATATATCAATTGGCCCTGTTTGGCAATTACTGTCTATGGGTTTTTCAAGCAACATTTTTATGTCCCTAGTTAGATAACCCACAGATCTCTCCTGGTTACATTAAGGGCACAATCCTAACCAACGTTCCAGCACCAGGGTAAGGGCAATGCAGGGAATAAGCATTCCTTTACCTTGAAGAGGTCTCCGTGATTCCCCCCCCCCCGCCCGCAACTGCAGGATGCAGCATATGCCCCATTGGCACAGCTATGTCAGTTCTGGAAAGTTGGTTAGGACAGTGCCCTTAGTCTATTCCAATGAAAGTGTAGCCTGGTGCCAAGGGCGAAATGATGCCCCAGAACTGATGTCATAACAGGAAGTGACATCACTTCTGGAAGTGACAGCACACTTGGGCTTTTAAAACATATGAAAAATTGGGGGGAAACATGCATCCTCCCCTCAGCAGCATGCCCCTTCCTGCTGCCCCCAAGCCTACAGTCACCTCCCAAAGGTGTAGCTAGGGCCATTTGATAGAGCCCATAAAATTTTTATCATTCCCCTCTCCATAGGAGAAAATCATTCATTCATTCATTCATTCATTCATTCATTCATTCATTCATATTTTTCACATTTTTATACTACTCTCTTCCAAGGTGCTCAAGATGATGTGCATGGTTCCTCCCTTTCTTTTGTCCACTTTAAAAATTATCTAAACCAGATATTTTTACACAACAGTTTTTAGTTTCATTTTCAGGAAGTTTTTTTTTTATTTTTTTAGCCATAACCTTTGATCGAATGAAGATATTACACTCCAGTTTGTTTCATTGCATTCTGCATTAAATTCCAGATTGAATTGTATATAACATGATAATATTATTCCAAAAAAACGTGATTTTAGCAAACCACAATTTTACATGTTGCATTTTCTTTTTCTGTTTTTTTGGCCATAACATTTGATAGAGTAAAAATAATACAATCCCGTTTGTTTCATTGCATTCTGCATTAAATTAAATTAAATTTCCAATGACATAGAACACTATGGCATTATTAATACATACCAAGGTTTTCACCATTTTGGCCACTAGTGTCAAGCTCAGCTTGCTGCCCGGTGCAATTGCACCCTCCTGCACTTCTTTAGCTATGGCCCTGTCCTTGCCACCAAGATGTCTGGCTGGCAGAATGTGGATCGGGCTCTCAAACTTGTGGCCAGGCGTAGGATATGACAAGTGTGCCGGCCTCCATGCAACATGGGTGCAGTGTCCAAATAGGTTTGGGCCTATAGTGTGGTGACCCAGGTATGTGCAGCTGCCTTCCTACTTATTGACATGGGTCAAAATATAAAATGTGGGGCAACCTGGCTTGAGAAAGCAGGAAGTGCTGCTCGCTTCTGCTCTTAGGCTGGTGCACAGGAGCTGCAGACTTCTGCAATGATCATCTCACTAATTAGATCAGTTTAATTATTTGCTTAGGGCAGGAGGTCAAACCCAAAGATGTTATGATAGACTTTAATATATGACAAACTTCTATTTAGCATTACAAATAGAAATAGCAGGGAACATAATCTTCCTGTAATTACTCAGGATGAGTCACTAGAAGACTGCTAAAATAATTTCCCCTCCAAAAATAAAGGCTCTGTCCAGATTTTGGAGGTAAACCCAAATTCCCAAACACTATCAATTTAATTTAAGCTTGGCTTGAATTTTCAAAGAGATTCTCTGAAGTCAGTAAAGATAAGCCATTTACTGGGAGTGGAGGAATGAAGAGAAACTGGCAAGTTCACAATGACGAGTTCTATATTTTTGATCACTCTGTTGACTGATTGTTCAGTTAGGATTACCCAGCTTTGCCCAAACCCTTGCCAGAAGCAAACAATGGGGACGTCCAGCTGTAAGGTTTATATCAGCCACAAGTTAAAGACTCTGGCAGCTGTGCGGTGCAGAGGGAGAACAATATGTGTGACCTTGTGAAAGCATGAGCTGCAGGAAACAGGAAGGGAGGGGAAGGACTGGGGCGCTGCTATCTCATTTAGGGAAATGCAGCACGCTCCTGTTTCACACGGAAAGTGATCACTTTTACAGTGTGTGATTCAGCACAGCCCAGGCAGGGGTGGGGTGGGGTTGGAGCTGACCTGTGAACTGCCTCTATGAATGCTGGCCTCGTAAACAAAGAAACCAGCATAATAGTATATAGAACAAAACACAAGGTAAAAAGAACACAAAGGCTGGCAAGTCGTGAACAAGGACTGCCAAACAACAATTTCCAAAGAAAGAGCATTGTGCGGTTGTGTGTTGCACACACACTGCTCGGATTGTCCCTATCGATAGGGGACAATTCCTATTTTCATGTACCTGGCTGAGAAAGCACTGCCCTTATTTCAGGCTTGTGCACAGCTCACACACCTCCAGTGGCCCAGCCTTCTTGGTGACTGTGCCAAACAGATGGTTCAAGGAGAGGTTTTCTGCAAACCTTTACTATCCTCCTCTTTCTATACCTTGTATATATACCTTGTATATATCTTCACATTTTAAACATCTTCCTTTCTCTCCTAGGAAATCCTAGGAGTGCAATCCTAACCTGGAGTTAGGCCAGCACAGATAGGCCAGCAAAGTTTGACCAGCATCAAGGCCACTGTAAAGTGCATTTGGACCACTCTTGGAGTCAGGGAGGATGGCACACTTTACTGTGTCCCTTGTGCCGGCCAAACTTTGCTGGCCTAAGTGTGCCAGCCTAATTTCAGGTTAGGCTGCAATTTTAATCAAAAAGGTTTTTAATAAAAAAAAAGGAGCACCTATATTTTTCCATCTATATCTTACTTTTGTAGGGTGGAAGTAAAGTGTTTTCTCCCCCTTAGTGTTTTCTCTGGTCTTCTCTGAAGTCACTGAAGCATCTCTCTCTCTCTCCCCTCCCCTTGCCATAGAGAGAGACTACTTAATTTCAGAGCACAGGTTTTGGTCTCTAGTCACTTGCAAAACATAGGGATTTATATAGAGCTGCAGCATGTATGAGCTATTACTGCATTCTATTGCCTCCACTTAATTTTATTGCTTCCCCCCCAACTCTAATGGTGAAATATAATCCCACGGTAAAGCAGCATTTGTTTATTTCAGTTACTTTCAACCCTCCCTCTTCGTTTAACCCCTTTAGTACTAATACACCCTGTGGATGCACCACAAATCAATGGTTAAAGATCCCTCACAAATGTGTCTGGGAAGGAAGTGTATGCATGTTAATACATATAGAGCACATGTGGCAACATCGTGTAGTAAGGTGTTGTAGACAAGTGTGTCCCTATTTCCACTTGCTAAATCTTGGAGGATGTAACCTCATTGGGCCAGTAATCACTTCATTAGAAGTACCCATCATGCTCTGGGAAGCTCTAATATTCTGGGTAAGTGGGGTATTAATTAGTAAATAAAAAAATAAAGGGTTGTCCTTTCAGATGCAAGACAGACCAAAGACAATATTTGGGCCTTCCCCCCCCCCCGGCTCATGTCCAATACTTTCTCATCTGTCTCAACTTACAATGCAATCATATGTTTGCCCAGAAGGACTGTATATTCCATGGAATTCAATGGGACTTACTTCCAGGTTAGTGTTTATAGCATTGCAGCCTTAGATTGGAATCCTACACACACACACACTTGCAAGTACACAGCACACTGCACTCAGTGGGATTTACTCCTAAGTAAACGATGCATACAGAATTGTACTATATGCTTTCTAACTTTTCAGTAGAATTAAAGATAATGGAGTATTAAGATGTGATAACCAACAAAGCGTGCATTGTATTCTTGCTTTTTCATTAAACAAACATTGCTTCAGGACAAATCCCTGCAATTATTATCAAGGTGACCCTTGAAGTGGAAGAGACCATACACCAGCTTTCTTCATAGCCGTGTTGTACTCTAGTCTTCAAGATGATTAATTAGACTTAAATAGCAGTCAACATTTTCACTCAGAAAATGCTTTCTCTCTGTGTTGATGCAATTCTTTATACAGGCAATCAAAGGTGACTCTTTTTGTGTCAGATCATTCTCTGGATTTGCATTTATCTTTTGTGAAAACTGGGGGCTGTAGAAGGGACCTGCCACGAATTTAGTTGCTGGTTCCAACTGATTCACTCTTTGCTATCTTCTAGATCAGTGCTTCCCATTCTGTGGGTCGTGACCCACCATTGGGAGCAAAACTTGGCCACTCCCCCTTAAAGGAGAGCTTGGCCGTAGCGATCGCAGTGCTGGGGGCACCTAGGATTTTTTTTTTTTAACAAACTGGATGGATTGGGAGGCCTTCTAGATGCTGATGCAGTAGGGTTCCTAGAGGGGGCACAAAACATTAAGTGTTGCAGGAGCCTGAGCTCCTGTGTAACATTGCCCATCCCCCTTGCCTCCAGAACCATTGGCAGCTGTGAGAGCAAGGTGAGCCAGTTCTCACTGCGAATGGCTGTGAAGAGGGGAGGGAGAGGCCGCTTTAAACATAGCATTTTGCCCCCCTCTAGGAACACCACTGTGCTGATATGGCAAATGTTGGAAGGTTTTCTGAGTCCATTATAAGCCTAGTTCCAATCTTTTCCAATGGACCCAGCTCATAAAGGGCTTGGCTCAAGTTTTGGCGGACAAGAGGAGCTGACCAATGAGGATCTCAAGCACTCCAAAATGGAGCACTTTGTTTCTGCCAGCTCTGATTGCTGGATCTCTTCCGCAGCTATAGCCCCCTTTCCCTTCCTACTCAAATTACACGGTGGCAGATGTGGCACCAGAGAGAACTCTAATTTGTAATTCCTGTTCCATTCTATTCCTGCAAGTTGTGACTACCTGAGTCAACCAAATGCCGTACCTGCTCAAATATTCTGGAAGAGGTAAAATGAAAAAGAGTTCCACCACAAGCCAATCAAGTGAAGAGCAAAACATTCCCATCCAGCCCCCAAACGCAAGCAGCAAAATTCAAGTGATTCTCCTGGGTTGGTGGGCACAGTCTCTTTTCCAACGAGTAACCTACTGAGCAGCAAACTGGAAGAATATTCCTCTCTACCCAGGGGCAGATCTAGTCAAAATGGCACCCAAGGCGCCCAATAGAAGTGCGCCCCCAGGGGGCACGCAACATCATGCTACCCCCCTACGGGAGCCCAGGTCTACCCATTGGGACCAGCCGCGGGTAGACCTGGGCTTCCTAGAGGCAGCCCAGGTCTACCCATTAGAAACAATGGCAGGTAGACCTGGGCACCCTACAGGGAGGCCAGGTCTACCCATTAGAAACAACGGCAGAGCCCAGGTCTACCCATTGGGACCAGCCACGGGTAGACCAGCACTCCGCAGGTCAGGAAGGCACAATGCACCACAATGCCCAGCTTTTCTGCTCTATTTCCTCATGAGAGTGGTAAGGAGAGGGATAAGAATATTTTCACCAGAGAGGGATAAGAATATTTTAGCCTATTTTTTGCCTGATATACATACTTGCTTGCATACATACTACATCATGGAAGAGTCACCCCTATTTGTTTGGAAAGAAAAGCTTAATCTGAAATATCCTTGCCCAGCTTTGTATCTGTAACTGATATTTAAACTATATAACTGTGTCTCAAAGGTGAGAGTCAGACTGCAGCTTGTTTATTTCAGAAGTCAGCTCTGTTGACCATTGTGGTTGTATGGGCACATCAGGCATGCTGGGGGATCTGCTTGCATATTTGCTTGCTTATTCTTCACCCAGATTGGGTTGATGCTCATCTGAAGAAGCATTCATCTCACCTCCTCCTGCTCCTTAGCTGGAATTGCATCCTGTGCCAACACTGAGAGCGTAGTCCTAACCTGAGTTAGGCTGGCACAGTTAGGCCAGAAAAGTTTGGCAGCACCAGGGCCACCGTAAAGCAGGTTTGGACCACTCTTGGAGTCAGGGAGGATGGCGCATGTCTGTGTGCTGGTCACTGTGACTTCGAGAGTGGTCCAAATATATTTTACTGTGTCCCTTGTGCCAGTCAAATGTTGCTGGCCTAACTCCAGGTTAGGATTGCACCCTCAATTGGATTACTGTAGGGCAGTTGGCTTGGGATGCTCTCCTATGCCATTCCCTCTGAATTTTCTTTGGAACACCCAGGAAAATAGTACAGCTGCACATTTCTCTAGTTGTCCTATGCTTCCTATGGAAATACCATAGCAAACTCTGCAATGCTGTGCAAATCAAGAGAAAGGGAGAAACCACAATCCACTTGCAGCTTTAATATTTGAACACTGCAATCCTATGCACACTTCCCCAGGAGCTAGCCCCGTGAAGTACAATGGAACATGTAGAGTACAAATAAACATATAGAGTAGGGCTGCACTGCACATTTCTCATCACAGAGCTACTTCAGATGGCATTCAGGTAAATGTGCAGGCTTCCATTGTGAGTAAGAAAATCAATCAATCAATCAATCAATCAATCAATCAATCAATCAACCGGTACCTATATATCACTTTTCAACATGAAGTTCACAAAGCGGTTTACTGGCAAATAGTAATAAAGTTAAATGACTCTCTGTCCCAAAGGGCTCACAATCTAAAAAAAAAAAAGGGCAGACCACCAGCAACAGCCACTAGAAAGATACTGCGCAGGGGTAAAGAGGGACAATTACTCGCCCCCTGCTAAATATAAGAGGAGCACTACTTGGAAAAAGTGCCTCTTGCCCAGTTAGCAGGGGTTAACCTACAAACTTCTCTTTTGGAAGGAAATGAAGTACACAACTACAGCCCAGTGGATCCATCCAAATTCCCATTTTCTAGTAAAATACAGGTATGCCCCGGTATCCGCTAGGGTTCCATTCTGGACCCCACTGTGGATACCTGAAACCGTGGATACTAGGAATGCCTTTTTTAAGATAGGAAAACATCCGGTTTTTGCTGCAACAAGGTAAAAAAAAGAGATGTTCTTTTCCCTCTCTCAAAACACCAGAACCAGGGGGCATCCACTAAAACTGAGGATTGGGAGAGATAAAACAGATAAAAGGAAGTACTTTTTTACCCAGTGGGTGGTTAGTCTGTGGAACTCTTTGCCACAGGAGGTGGTGATGGCATCTGGTCTAGATACCTTTAAGAGGGGTTTGGACGGATTTCTGGAAGAAAAGTCCATCATGGGCTATAGGCCATGATGGATTGTGCAACCTCCTTACATTAGAGTACCGGATGCAAGGGAGTGGCAACAGGATCCAAGTATCTTTTTGTCTCGTGCCTCCCTGGGGCACCTGGTGGGCCGCTGTGAGATATAGGAAGCTGGACTAGAAGGGCCTTTGGCCTGATTCAGCAGGGCTCTTCTTATATGTTCTTAAAGATTTTTAAAAAACCACATTCCAAACCCGCCTTCTATCTGTTCCTTTGTTAACAAATCAAGCTGTTTCCGATAGAAATATTATTTCTAAATAAGGCAAAAAAAAAAAAGCTTATTCTTCCCGTGGGTTGAAGGAAAATAAATTACTGGTGTTGCTCTCATCAGTGTAAAAGGCATAGCACTGATGTACCTCTGCAAATAGGTTGCCAAGGAAGGCAAAAGCAAAAGTGACCACAATGTTATTGAGAAGTATTAGAAACAACAGAACTGCCATAGATCATTGTGACACTGGGTCACTGGGAGCACTGGCATTAGAAGAACCGTGAGGCCCTTGAGGTTGAGGCCAACAATCAGACCCACCATTTCTATCCAAACACAGGACAGATGTATGACCAATACATTCAGTAATTTCAAGGGAGGCATCAGGGACACGAAGTCTCAGTGGAGACCTGGTGGGGAAAAGGCACTCTCCTGGGGCTCAGTGGGTTATCAAGGGCAGGCAAGGGTTGCCATGGGAGCCCCAATGCAGGGCTTTGCCCCAAGCCTGCAACAGACAGGAGCTAGCACTGATTTCATCTGATGAAGCGGACTGTAGTTCACAAAAGCCTACCTACAATCAGTTTGTAATCTAGAAGGTAGTATGTGACTCTTTGTTGCTCTGCTGGCAGGATAACACTGCTCTCCCTTTGAAACGTAGTATTTGAACCACATGTAGGTGGTGGTTCAGATGAATCACTCCCCCTACATGATTAAGCACTAATGGCTGAGTGTGAATGGAGGGGGCAGAATGTGCATGCTCATTGGTTCATTCATGTCCCTATCACATAAGACTGAGGTCCATTGTCAAAAAATCATCTCAACCAGCACATGGAGTCGATTCCAGTATAGGAAAAATGCTTTTTATGAAGTGGACCTTGTTATCTGGTTTTATATACTGAGCAAGTATTCACAATTGTGAACTTCCAGCAGTGCAGAATGTTCACAGTGTGTGCTGTTCACAGTATGCTATTTATTAGGGATGGATGAAATTTCACCCTTCTCAGGATGAAGAAAACTTCGTCTTCCATCTTCAATCCATCTCTACACTTGGGAGAAAAAAAGCGAGTACTCACAGTCCTAAGCATATCACAAAATAGGAAGAGAGGAAGTAAAAGTGAATCATGTTTTTCTTTCCACATCTTAACCCCCACCCCACAGAGAGAGAGAGAGAGAGAGAGAGAGAGAGAGAGAGAGAGAGAGAGATGGAATTTATATTTCATTTGGTGTTTTGCATGATAGCCAGGGTAAACTATCACTACTATCACTATATTTATTGAATTGAAAGGAAATGTCTACTGAGAGGTCTTGTACTTCCTTAGATGTTATGGTTCACGATAGGCCGGTGATGGTGAACCTTTTGGGCTCAGTGTGTCAAAAATCAGGAAAATGCCTAACTTGACTGTGCTGGCGTGTCACACACACACATACACGCACACCAACAAAAGAGAAATAATTTTTACATATTAAAAAAATACAATCCAATCATGTGTGGTGCTATGTATTATATAAAGAAACAAATAATTGCAAAAGTGAAATACAAGTAAAATAAATTCAGTTGCTATCGTGTTGGTAAATGCTGGTGTGTTACCCAAAACGTGTGTGTCATAGGTTTGCCATCACTGCCATAGGCAGAGAGTCTAACAGACCCCAATAAAAGGAATTTGACTGCTGGAATGGCACTACTGTGTATTTGTAAACAAAGGCCTTCATTAGATTTCTTTTTAATATTCTTTCTTGATTATGTCTTCTTCTGCTGTGAAAAATATTTTGTAGCCGGAATGTGCTGATTTTACAGTTGCAGAAGAACCCACATAACAGCAGGAACGAGGTTTTACAGGCACTGTAATAATGGTCAGGCTATTAAACATCAAACAGTAGCTCACCCCGCTTTTTTTTTTTTTTTTTTTTTGTGGCCATAGTCTTTAAGATCTCTGAAACAAAGCTATAAAATACAGCCCTGTATGAGACAGCACCCACACTGTTCAATTTTCGTTTATGGACAGAGTTTTATGAGATTAGCACTTGTATTTAATAAAGGCTATTAGTGTATTGTTTATTTTTAGTTAGGACAAGAACAT
Organism: Lerista edwardsae; assembly: GCA_029204185.1. Taxonomy (NCBI): domain Eukaryota; kingdom Metazoa; phylum Chordata; class Lepidosauria; order Squamata; family Scincidae; genus Lerista; species Lerista edwardsae. The sequence continues at coordinate 22,961,394 of JAJKFI010000001.1, read as the reverse complement.
GTGGCCAACTCATGAACAGTTAAGCTCAGTCCAATCAGTGATAAATGAAAAGCTGATGGTTAACTAACAGGGACATGAGTTCTATTGGTCCCAGTTTTCACAAATTACTGCTTGCAGAAATGCAAAGACAAGGAGGTGGGGGTGAGAAAATTAGCAAAAGAGGACAAAAAGAGATTTTGATGACAGCAGGGACGAACGGAGGCCTGAGTGCACCCATGGCAGGCGATGAAACTGTGCCCCCAGGACGTCGCCCCACCCCCGTGCGTCATCCAGCCACACCTCCCTGCACCCATTTCAGAGCGTAACGGAGGCGAGGGCAGGTAGGCGGGCTGAACAGCGTGCAGTTTCCTCTGCAGACTCTGCGCAATGGCGTCCTGCCGTCCTGCTGCTGTCTGGCGCCCATGGCTCACGCCACCCCGGGCTACACGGTAAATACGCCTCTGGATGACAGTCAGCCGCCTCATGGAATACTTGCGGTTAAAGCTTCAGATGAAACATTCATTCTGTGGAACCAGGAGCGCCGTATTAACCCATGGCTAGGCCCCTAGGCTTTCAGGTATTTTGGCCCCCTCCAAAACTCTTCAGGAAAAGAAGCCCTTGTTACTATCACTTGTTACTGTTTCTCTCTGCTCCTCCCCGTCTCCCTCTGACTCACAGGCCAGCAGGCAGCTTGCGCTGCAGGTCCAGCTGGCATTGAGAACCACCCTTTTCCACTTTGGTGGAGCTGTTGAAACTTCATTACAGATGGCTTCCGTGAAACATGTAATATTCCATCTGAACTTTGATACAATATTCAAGTCCTTGAGATTCACAGAAAAAAAGATTCTGTCTATGACACGCCTCCCCTAATAAAACTGGCCTTGAAAGGCCACCACCACTGTCTTTTTGTGCTCACTTCCTTCGTCCAAAGGAAAAAGCTGGCGGGAGTCAAGTGCTCCACCATACTTTTGATTCTAGAAATCTTCCTCACCATGTTATTTGTTATCGCATATTCCTCCATGTCCACATTTTCCATTCGTCTCGGCAACAGTTTCGTATCTAAGGCTGCTTCCAGACAAAATGTTTAGTCTGGAATTGTCATGTGTTGTTCATGCGCCCTTTACAGGTGGTTCACACAACATAGTCATACATCTGTTGCACATGTGGTGTCTCTATGGTCCAATTGCACATCCCTTAATGGATTCTGCCTGTTGATGAATGTGACAGATTAAGAATGGTGGGGAAAGTACAATGAGACAATGGATGGATGTTAGCATAGCATGTGAAGCACCCATAAATAGTGCCAGAACAATATGGAACACTCCCTTACTAAACATTCCATCTGGTATTTCTCTCAATTTAATTCCAGGTTCCTTGAGATAATTTTTTATGTCAAAAGATTTTTTTTTATGAGATGATAATATTTTATTGTGAAACTTGTTACCATTAAGCCCAATTATTTGCCTGTGTGCTTGGAATCGTTCCCTGCATTCATTGAAGCTTACTGATAGGTCAGTCTAGGCTCAGACCAGGCCAAAGTACCTCCTGAAGTCGCATGCAAATTCTGCGCTACAAATTTGTCAGGGCCGCCCCACCACCACCATCTGCCACAGCCTCCTCGCCCACATGTGGCTACTCAAGAAAACAATGGGAAGTGGGCAAGGAAAGGAAGGCTTGGCAATCCTCCCTTACCTGTAGCTCCAGATCACCACTTCCTGCCTTTCAGCTACATGCCTATCCTGCTTAAAAGAAACAGAAAGAGTTGAGCATTCTGGGATCTGGAGAGAACCATAAAGTAAGGGGGCAGGCTACAGTTCATTGCATTCACTTTTCCTTGTCCATCTGGCTGCTTTTCTAAACAGTGCTTTCCTAACTAGTCTGGGAAGAAGAAGTGGGCCTGATTCTAGCCTGGCCTGATTCTCTTTCCACTTGCTCTTAGTGAATGGAAAGAGGACTGGAGAGCCGTTTGTAGCATGGGACACCCCATGTCAGTTCACCACTCTCCCTAACTCAGCACTCAAAGCAAGCCTTTCAGTCAGCCTCATCAGTAGGCCAGCCCTGATTAACTAGGGCTGCTAGTTAATACTTGCATTCCCTGGGAGTAAGCGCCACTGAACACAATGAGACTTACTTCTGAGGAGACATGCCTAGGATTGCACTGTCGGACTGCAGTTTAAACCAGTGGTGCAATTCAAATGAATTAACAACCAGTTCTATGACATCATAGCCGGAGCCAAAAAAAAACCCGAAGCCAGCCGAGGTAAGCGAGTGGGTGGGGCCCGGCCATTTAACAATCGGTTCTATAGAACCTGGGTGAACCCCCTGAATCTCACTACTGGTTTAAACCATTTAAGGCTGCAAACCTATAAACACTTAAAGTCCCATTGAACTCAATGAGGCTTACGTCTGAGTAGACAATGCATAGAATTGGGCTAGAAGAGTCCTGTAGATTCCTCATTGAGTCCTTACTCTTAACTTTTATGACAAACATTCGTATTTATGATGAACATTATTACGTGGGGAGATTGTTAGCTCTGCCTCATCCATAGTCTAGACTCTTGCAGGGCTGCCAACTCTCAATTTAAAGACAAAAGAACGTCTATCTTCATTACCGAAAAATCAGAAGAAGAAAAAAGCTTGTAGCTATCATAGTTCCACAGAAGGAATGCAGTCTTCAGTGCCTTCGTGTCAACAAAGCCATTCTTGTCTTCCAAACCAAACTAAAATAAAAATGCTTATATTATATAAAATTACTTTTATTACTTTTCAAATCTAAACATCATGACTTTTTATGAGAATTACTCATATGTGAGTTATCTGAAGATTGATATCCTTATAGGGAGGCCTCCTGAAGAATGCATAGCTTAGAGGCAGGAGTTAGATTAAAAATTAACAAGGAACATGAACCAAAAATATGTACTACGTAGCGCCATCTGTGTTCCATCCATTTGATGGAAGGAAGGAAGGAAGACACTACCTGTGAACTTCTGCATTTCCAGTAGATCATTCTTTTTTTAAACAGAGTGGGACACCAGAGAAGCATCAAGCAGTTGTTTAAATGCAACTGATGGCGCAATCCTAACTTCTTCCCGGGCTGGCGCAGCACATTCCTGACAACTCAGGAGTAAGCAGCACTGACGGAGCAGCCTGCGCCATCCTACCGATGCTGAATCCCGAAGATCTGCCGGACAATACAGGTAAAGTTGCGCCTGGCCGCCCAGAGGTATAGAGAAAGTGGGAGGGAGAGGGCATTTCTGGGTGGTGGGATGGTGGAACGGGGATGTATTGGGCCTGGGAGGGGAGGGGATAAGTAGAGCGGGCCTCTGCAAAATCTGAACCCCTGTCCTTATCTGCCCAGTGTTACACTGGGCTTCCCTCATTTGGCCAGCTAAATAGCTGGTACAGTTCTGAGAAGCCCCGACCATAGGGACAGCTGAGGCTTTATTTAGGGTAAAATATATCCTCTTACCCTGAGGAGATCTCCACTCTCCATTAAAACAGTGGTCTTCAGACTTTTTAGATCGGGACCCACTTTTCAGAATCGCGCTCGTATAGGGATCCACCGGAAGTGATGTCATTAACCTGGAAGTGATGTCATAGCCAGAAGTTACATCATCAAGCAGGAAGTGCAGTCATTGTAACATAATCAACTGACACAACTGAAATGCAAATTGGCATTTTTGGACTGCAGCAATTGTACAACCATGAAACATCTCTGACAGAAAGCTAGATTAGAAGACAGTATGATGTAAAAGCACTGAACTAAAAACAATTCTTTTTTTAAAAAAAACCCTCACTTGAAAATTAAAGCTGTTAACACTCACAAAAGAAATCTAGCAAGATCTTCAGCTTCCAAGATGGATGCTCCCAGCAATCCGCGACCCACCTGACATCAGATCATGACCCACCAAGTGGGTCCCGACCCACAGTTTGAATAACACTGGCATAGATCAAGTGGCTTCACTGCACCTGCATAGCTTAGGATTGGGCTGTGAGATGCAGCTTTGTGGTCTACCTGTTTTACTTCATTTACAGCACAAGCTTATGTATGTTTACTGAGAAATAAGTCCCATTCTGTTCAGTGGTGCTTACTTCCTGGTAACTGTGCATAGGATTGCAGCCCTAAAGTAGGGGAAAGGTTATATGGATAATGTATGTGGTCGATGAGTGGAAATGCTGGAAAGGTTTTGATGTGATCAAGTTTTTTTTCCAGTGTTCCTTGGATTCCTTTTCAAGAGTATGTTAAGGCAAGAGCAATTTTGTGGTTGGGTTATAAAGTCATGAACAAATTCTCAGAGGGAATCCGTGGAAAGACAGCATATTGGAAAAGTAATGCTTGTATTCATACGCCAATAGGTAATCCCCATCGGCTCTTTGCCCTATTGGCACATTTTCTGGATTGTGCTCTCTATGCTGCTTAATGCTTATAAAGTTGGCCCATATCATAGGCTATAGGATTTCATTCCTAGTTTGGTGAGTAAAGCCAAAATTCTATATATAGTCAGTCCTCATTATCCATTAGGTTCCTGGAAATTCTCACGGATAGCGATTTTGCAAATAATGAGCCATGGAGCCTATGGGATCAATGGGGTTATGTGCAAGGGCTTGCTTATCTGCCATCAGAAGAATCCAGCAGAGACCCTCAGGAAGCCAGCAGAGTTCAGCAGGCAGTACCAAAAGATCTCTAAATGGTGCAGAGACCTTCCAGAGGCTGCAGGAATCTTCAGAATGGCACCTGCAACCAGCATGGACTTCTTAAGCATGGCTGGCGGATGCTCCTGCTGGCCATTTTTTAGGGATCAGCGTTGGTCGCAGTTGCCATTCGGAAGGTCCTTATAGTTTTCAGGAGATCTCTGCATAGTGGAAAATGACACACACAGATAAGTAGCAATTCCGCCCTTCGCAGATAAGCAAATTCTCAGAGAGTTTGCATATAAAGAAGATTGAATGTAGCTGAAATTCCCTTATATCTAACAGATACATACTGTCTCTTTAAGATCTAATAGCTCAGTATGAGAAACATGTGGAAATTGGGATGACTCAGGACAGCAGATTAATTCTCTCTTTTCAGGGTTTTCCAGGGCATAAACAGAGTAAATCAAATGGTGGGTGGAATTGCTTGCACTATTTAAACATTTTTTCTTTTGTGTGTGAGTGGGATGCTGAATGCACATACTTGAATTTGTGCAAGTCACTCACTACTAAGATGTGGGTCAACTATAATACATTATAAGCAGATTTTTTTTGGGGGGGGGAATCAAATTTACCAAGGTAAAGTATCTTCTCTGTAACCTGTAAAATGAATATAAAAATTTGCATAAGCGAAATATTTTGTGTTAATCTTTTATTATTTAAGGCTGCCCAGAATAGGCCATGAGGGTTACCTACTCTTAAAACTGTCATTTAATGCAGACATGAAATGAAATACTTTTTATTAAGAAAGTTTACTGATGTGATTTCTGGCTTTGCTCACTGTACACTAACTAGTTTAACTTGGGATTTGCTCTTTTTTTTTACTGCAGTTTCTTCACTGTTTGCAGATGGCAGGACACAAAAGTGAATCCCATTATTCAAGAAGCAGGGTTTCAGGACTCTTTCTCACAGATGTGATAAACCTCTGTCAGCACTGTATTGTACTAATTTGGACTCGAGGTAGGCCATCACATGTCTGAATGCTCCTCTCTCTCTCTCTCTCTCTCTCTCTCTCTCTCTCTCTCTCTCTCTCTCTCTCTCTCTCTCTCTC
>JAJKFI010000001.1:22933826-22955662 GCA_029204185.1 Lerista edwardsae | reverse complement strand
CTCTCTCTCTCTCTCTCTCTCTCTCTCTCTCTCTCTCTCTCTCTCTCAGTTTGGGAATTGGACTGAGAACCTTGAAGATCCGGATTCAGATTCTGGCCCAGCCACAAAGCTTCTCGGGTGACCTTGGGCCAGACACTCTCTCTCAGCCTCACCTACCTCATAGGGTTGTTGTGAGGACTAAATGTACACCACTCTAAGCTCCTTGGAGGAACGGTGGTATACAAACGTGACAGATCACTGTTTCTCAAACTGTGGGTCGAGACCCACAAGATGGGTTGCGAGCCAGTTTCAGGTGGATCACATAGCACCTAGCACAGTCATCAATGAAAATAAGAGAAGATAGGACACTAGGTGGGGGGGGGGGCTGTGTGGTTATTTTGCCTGTTGCCAGGGTTGGAAATAGGCTTCCCCCTCCTTTTGCTACTGGAAAAAGGCTGAGGAAAGCAGCAAGCAATAGCATCACAACGACGGCACTTCCGGCCATGACATCACTTCCAGTGAGTCCTGAAAAGATTGTTCCAGTGAGTCCTGAAAAAGTGGATCCCGATGCTAAATCGTTTGAAAGCCACTGTGATAAACAAACAAAACAGTCTGATTCTATAAAGCAACTTCATATGTTCATAGCAATAAACTGTGAAAAATGACTAAGGGCGCAATCCTACACGGAGTTAGGCCAGCATAAACTAAGCCAGCAAAGTTTGGCCAGCACAAGGGACACTGTGTTTGGACCACTCTCTGAGTCAGAGAGGCCAGCACACAGACGTGCACCATCCTCCCTGACTCCGACAGTAGTCCAAACACGCTTTATGGTGGCCCTTGTGCTGGACAAGCTTTGCTGCCTTCGTTTATGCTGGCCTAATTACAGTTTAGGGTTGAGCTGTAAATCTAAAGCGAGGAGTCACAGGAAGATCTTCCTGGTGTGACCTTGGCTTCTCTCTGTTCACTGTATTTTCAAAGCTCAACCTGCAGATGAAATGGGATGGGTGAAGTGAATTCTCTGCAGGCACTTAGTAAATGCTTAGTAAATGTTACATCCATATTTATCCAAAGTCATTCTGTTCAGCATCCATGTTCGCTCAGTCTATCATCACCATCACCACCACCACCACCACCATCATCATCATCATTGATGTAATGCTTTTCAACAGGAATGGTTCATATTCAGATGAACCTGATCCCACCTCCCCCTCTTTCAGGTAACTCCAAGGCTCGCTACAGGCGTGAGCCTTTGGCGTGAGCCGAAGGGCCAAGAGCCAAAGGGCTCTTGGCCCGTGGCTCTTAGCCTGTGGATCACAGCCCTGGAACCATTTCTGGCCATCGTTCCATTCCACCCAATGCCTGCCCAGACGCCAGACTTCAACAGAACTGCTACCTATGCCTGAGCTGAGAACCCCGGCAGCAAGGGAGCCCTCATCTCAAGGGGTCTGGAAGATGGAAGGGGGAGCTACAGCTGTTGTGACATGCAAGGTGTGTGCTATGTCTGTCTTCTTGTCTGCGGACCCTGAGAACTACACATGTAGCAAGTACAAGCTGGTTGCACTGTCGGAAGAAAAGGTGAGAGGACTAGAGGAGGAAGTTGCTGCCCTTCGCCAAATCAGGACAGCAGAGGAGTTCCTGGATACAACACACACTGAACTTCTCCAGAGGGGACCACCGGAGGAGACCACCATTTTGAGCAGTGAGAATATAAGGGAAAACTCTGCATGGAAGCACGTGACTGTCAGGAGTAGGAAACCCAAAAGACATGCAGAACCATTGGAACATGCAGAACTACACAACCGATTCCCATCTCTCTCAGATACTAGCTCTTCTGAGGAACGTTTCAGCAGACGACGTCTGACGGAGCCAGACAGCAAAGGGGAATCCCAACCCAAGAAGAGGAGACAGAGGAGGGTAATTGTTGTTGGTGATTCTCTGCTTAGGGGCATGGAAGCTGCTGTGTGCCACCCTGACCCACTTGCTCGTGAGGTGTGCTGTCTTCCCGATGCCAGGATCCGGGATGCGACAGAGAGAGTGGCGAAGCTCGTTGAACCTACAGACCACTACCCCTTCTTGCTAATACACGTAGGAACAAATGATACTGCGGGACGAAGCTATGAGCAGATTGTTTCAGACTTTGAGGTGCTGGGCAGGAGAGTGAAGGACCTGGGGGCCCAGGTGGTATTCTCATCTGTCCTCCCAGTAACAGGCAGAGGACTCCAGAGGGAGAGAAGAATCCTGCGAGTGAACGACTGGCTACGCCAATGGTGTCATTGGGAGAACTTTGGCTTCTGGGACCACTTCATGGACTGCACTTCTTGGATGAAGGACTGCTAGCACGGTATGGATTGCACCTCACGAGGAGGGGAAAGAATGTTTTCGGTGGAAGCATGGCGAGTCTGATCAGGCTTTAAACTGGGGGGGGGGGTTGGAGACGATGGTCAGAGGCCTGATCTGTGGGTGGGTGCCTCAGTTGGGAACCCTAGGGGTACCATTGTGGATGGTAGGTCCTTGGAGAGACCAAGACTAGCTGGGGAGGGAAAGGGGACATTAGATCGTGGACTCAGGGGCTTACATTGCATATATTCAAATGCACAGAGCATGGGAAACAAGCAGGATGAGCTTGAACTTCTAGCAAGTGATGGTAAATTTGACTTGATAGCAATAACTGAAACCTGGTGGGATGATTGGAATGTGCAAATGGAAGGCTACCAGTTGTTTAGGAGGAACAGATGTGGCAAAAGAGGAGGGGGTGTTGCATTATATGTCAAGAATATATTCACCAGTTCAGAAATCCAAAATGGTCATGATAGCTCTGTGGAGATTATCTGGGTGAACATTAGGGGGAACAGGAGCAAATGCAACATTGTGGTGGGTGTCTACTATAGACCTCTAGGCCAACGGGAGGAGGTGGATGATGCTTTCCTGAAACAATTTACAGACATTACAAGAAAACATGAGGTAGTCATAATGTGGGACTTTAACTATCCTGATATCTGTTGGGAGACTAACTTGGCCAAGTATAGTAGCTCCAACAAATTCCTGTTTTGCCTGGAGGATAACTTCATCTTCCAGAAAGTAGAGGAAGGAACAAGGAGAGGGGCCTTGACCTGATCTTAGCTAATAAGAAGGAATTGGTTGATGAGGTCAAAGTAGTAGGAACATTAGGGGAAAGTGATCATGAACTGCTGGAGTTTTCAATCTTATTGGAAACACAGGTAATACACAGCGAAACCCATACTTTAGGCTTCAGAAAGGCTGATTTTAATAAGCTCAGAGAAATTATATGTAGGATCCCATGGGTCGATGAACTTAGGGGAAAGGGGGCCCAAGATGGGTGGGAGCTCCTAAAGAGGCAGCTGCTTCAGGCAATTCCTCCTTATTAGTTAAGATCAGGTCAAGGATGGCCCCCTCCCCTTGTTCCTTCCTCTACTTTTTGCGACCTCACCTGGAGTACTGTGTTCAATTCTGGGCACCTCAGTTGAAGAAAGATGCAGCCAAATTGGAGCAGGTTCAGAGAAGAGCAACAAAGATGATGAGGGGGCTGGAAAACAAGTCCTATGAGGAAAGGTTGAGGGAACTTGGTATGTTTAGCTTGGAGAAGAGAAGACCGGGAGGGGATATGATAGCACTTTTCAAATATTTGAAGGGCTGTCATAAGGAAGAAGGGACAAATCTGTTCTCATCTGCCTTTGACAGTAGAACTAGGTCCAGTGGGTACAAACTGCAAGAGAGGAGATTCTGGCTGGACATCAGGAAGAATTTCTTGATGATAAGAGTGGTTCGACAGTGGAATAGTTTGCCAAGGGAGGTGGTGGATTCTCCCGCACTAGAGACCTTCAAGCAGAGGCTTGACAGGCACCTGCTGAAGATGCTCTAGGAGGATTTCCTGCTACAGGCAAGGGGTTGGATTAGATGACTTTGTAGATCCCTACCAACTCTATGATTCTATGATTCTATAAAGTGGTGTACATAGTGAAATAATTCATTCCCTTCTGTTTTTATTCTAGAGCAGCTATTTCCAACCAGTGTGCCATGGGATGGGAGGAACTGAGGGCAGGAGTGGATGGAGCCAGTGGCATCAACATTTTCTGGATCATATCTCCCCTGCTGTCTTTGATCTTGTGCCAGCAAAATGGCTGGTGTAGGTCTGAGGAGACCTATGGATGATCAGGCAGCCTTCCAAGAGGTAAGTAAAAAATACCTCCTGCAGGCTGTCCATTCTCTCCCCATTCCAATAGCATGCAGCACTTGTTCTGTTGGCATGGGTGCATGCTATAATGTAGTGGGGATAGGATTGGGCTGTGAGACCTACACAATGAATAACTGGCCCCATCAACTGCTTCATGGGAGTGTTTTAGAACTTGGGTCAAGGTTAGTCTTATATGAAAGGTCAATTAATTAAGAAAAGTCTGGATGAGGTGGTATTGTTTGAGTCCTCATGCTTCTATATGATGCCTATGTGGCTACATGAGTGACAGGATACTGGGATACAGCAATTTTGCAATTCTTATAGTCTGGTTGATATCAGTTCACAGCTTGCCTTCCATTACTGCAGAACGGCCGCACATGATAAAGCAACTATGATTAATGCTAAGTTTATCCATGACAGCAGTTTTCACACGTTCAGGTTTTCAAAAAATAGCACCAATGATCACAAAGAAAGCAAATCACATATAATTATTTAGCTCTTCTACATGACATACAAGCCACACATTTTCTCAGGCTCAGAGACATTTGCAAAGCCATTTTTATTCAATGTTGTGGGGGTGGAGAGTTTAAATGTATAGCTTTTATTTCTTTTTATTGTAGTTCCCTATGTATTGAATAACTGCTTTTATGCATATGTAATTGTCCCTGGAGTAAATCCATCTGTGTCCATCTATTAAACTGGCATATTTTCAAGAATGTGTTTTTCCTTTACAATGCAAATGTTAAATACTGCTTACGGTTCAAAAGTCTAATCCTGGATGTGTCTAGTGCTATAGAAATCATATTGCACATAATGGAAATTTATGTTGGATGAGAGCAGCAAGGGGAGTATCCACCAAAGCCACAGAGACATATTCATTTTAGCAAATATAATCCAAACTAAGCAAGCATTAAGTGAAGATGTTTTGGAAACCACAGAATGCTGCTTTTAAAGGTGGCCAGTGATTACAACATATTAAAGAGTAAAGATGGTGGAATAATAAGTTGCCTGAATAATAAGTTGCCTGCATTTTCTCTCTTTAACCATTTTTTCTCCTACCTTTATGATGTTCCTAATAAAAATATCGCTTGTTAAACAATACAATCATATGTGTGTAATTTACGGCACAATCCTGAACTGAGTTAGTGGTGGACAACACACAAACTAAGTCAGCAAAGTTTGGCCAGAACAAGGGACACTATAAAGTCTGTTTGGACCACTCTTGGAGTCAGACAGGCCAGCACACAGATGTGAGCCATCCTCCGAGAGTAGTCCAAGCATGCTTTATGGTGTCCCTTGTGCTGGCCAAATTTAGCTGGCTTAGTTTATGGTGGCCTAACTCCAGTTTAGGATTGTGCTCTCAGTGTGGCAGCATTCTGTTCCAAGCAGCACTGTTCCAAAAGGGCAATTTCTGTTGTCAAAGCCTCTTAGAACAAGCCACTATATATCCCATCTTGTCTAGCATATTTGTGGGCTTCCCAGTGGCAACTGATGGACTACTGTGGAAAATAGGGTGCTGAACTGGATGAGCCTTTGGTCTAATCCAGCAGGGCTCTGCTTATATTTTTATGTTCATAAAAGCCAAGATTTTTTTTTTTTTAAAAAATACGTAGTTTAAATGAGCCCAGGAGTGCGCGCGCGCGCGCGCACACACACACACACACACATGTTTTACTGGAGGGGAGGGATAGATAATGTTGTCAGCACATAATGAAGTAAGGGTGCAATCCAGCCATATCTAGAGCGTATCTAGATATTAAGACCATATCCAGCACAAGATAGGAACTGGCTGGAGCCTCCCTGGGGCAAGGGCATGTTCATGCCCTTTCTGCGGGATAGGCGCTAGCCATCCCAATGGGCTTGCTTGGAACTGCGCCTGCTGTTTAGGCTGCATTCCAACTCCACCCTCTTCCCTGGACCGGCTTGCCTCCTGGCCTGCCCAGTTCCTCCCACCCGCCTCCTTCCAGAACTGCTCTTGCACCAGTCAAACTCGGCTGGTGCAAGAGTGGCGCAGCACGGCCTTTGGCCGACGCCCTTGGGCCGACACTGTTGCTAGTGAGGGTACCAGTTGGCGCTCTTGCACTAGCACTGCTGCCATTAGACCGACACAAGCCCAAGCCCCTAGGTCCAAGGGTGCCTCCAGGATTGCTCCCTAAGAGAGATGGCGTATACTGAAGAGTGGACAAAGTGAGGACAATAGTGCTGGGCATTCAAAGAATGTGGTTGTGAGTCTGGGTTGATGAAACATGAATGAAAGAATGAGAGTCATTTCAATAGAGAAATAAGGTACTGACATACGACATGTAAACCACACTTGAAAAGCAATGTAAATTTCAGGCAATGGACTGCAATCATTGTTTTCTTTGACTGGGAGATCTTTTATTAAAAGAAACAAATATTTGTCACGCATGGCTTCATACATGCCATTGCATTGCAGCAGGAGTGTTGATCATTGCAGTTTCTCAAACTGTGGGTCAAGACCCACCTGATGTCAGATGGGTTTCGGAAAGCTGGGACATCTTGGAAGCTGCAGGCCTTACTCCAGCTATATTCCCTTTTTGTGTTAACAGTTTGAATTTTCAAGTTAGGGTTTTTAAAATTTTGCTTTTACATCATATTTTGTCCTAATCTTGCTTTCTGTCAGGGATTTTTCATGGTTGTGCAATTGCTGCAGTCCAAGAAAGCCAGTTTGCATTCCAGGAGTGTCATTTAATTATGTCACAGTGATGGCACTTCCTGATTGATGATGTCACTTCCAATGATAACATCACTTCCAGGTTAATGACATCACTTCTGGTTGGTCCCGACATGAATGCCATTCTAAAAAGTGGGTCCTGGTCTAAAAAGTTTGAGAACCACTGATCTAATGGATTGGTTCCAATTCATGGATCAGGAGGGCAGCAAGTAGCAAAGGGATATGAATATGAAACTCATGGAAGAAGTAAAGTCAAATGTGTATTGCTCCTTGATGTGATCTTATTCCATGGAAAATGCATGGATTTTGGCATGTTTAGTTTGGGCCTTAGTTATGGCTTGGACAATAAAAGAATAGTGGTCATATTTGCTGAAAGAGGCTGTACTTCAGTGGTGGACAACACACTTCTCATGCAGAAGGCCCCACTTTTAATCTTTGGCATCTCCAGGTAAGATGGGGAAAGACCCTGGTCTGAAACTTTATAATGATGCCATTATTGGTCAGTGCACAAAACGAAGAACTAGTTGAACCAATGGTCTTCCCATGTTCTTTTTCATGGAACAAAAGTTGATATGCCAAAGATTAAAAGTTGTTAATAAGGAGTTTATGCCCCAGTTTTCAAGAGAGAAAGAAAAGTCTGAAAATGATAAACATTTACTTATATGTGTCCATGTGTGTAATTCATTTCAGGGAAGTCATGTAGAATTATCCTAACAAATTATGATTCCTTCAGCCCACAAGGCCCAAGTGCTTTTACACCTACATATTTTATATACAATATGCATACGGTGGACTGTAGTGCATAATTAAAGCAAGCTGGATCCAGTGTGTAGATAACTATCGTACGTGTCAGCATGGCTTCAGGGCAAGAACTGTATATTTTGTATCTTTGCATACCATTAAGGAAATGTGCAGCATTAAATGTAGGTGTTTATGATTAATAATGTGCTAATTCAAATTTGCAAGCTTGTTTATAGGTCACCAGTTCATGGGATCAGAACGCACACAAAAAAGATGATTTAGCAATCATAATGTGAAATCAGTTCCAGGAAAATGTTTGAGAATGCAGAAACTAGACATCCAAAAACCAGATCAGCCTACGCTTTGAGGATGGTGAAGATTGAATTACCATAAATGGCTTTGGAGGTTATGTAGTTTTTCAACTAATTTCATCCAGCTGAGCAAAAACATCGACATTTAGAAGCAAAATTATTTCTTCTGTGTCGGAGTTTGCTGGTTCAGTGTAACGAAGGTGGGAGTTTGCTTTACATTTGTTAATACACTTGCAAGTTACCATTTAACTCACTGGACTTCAGACAGTGCAGACGTCAATGCCTCAGAGATATGAACAGCCCTAAACTGTTCACCTAAGTCCCAAGGTGCACCCTGATTGCCTGAGCAGTCACATGCTAGAGACATACTCCTCCCGCACACAGAGACACATTTGACAGCTATGAACTGTCTGTATGCTGGAAGAGCAATGAATTGGTCCCCAGATGATTCCTTCAGCTGGTGGTGTGATTTCATTGCATTTTTTCTTAGCTGCAGTCCACCACATAAGGTGAGGCCAGGGTCTCTTAGACAAGTGTATATCAGCTCAGGCAACACAGAGTCCTTCTCCTACTGTAGAGTGGTGGTGGTCTTCCTTTGGTCCAGCAGTCATGCCTTCCCTCTGTGCTCCATCTTTAATTCTTGATTGGGGGTATGGCTCCCAAACCTAGTGCAGCAAAAGCAGTAAGGTTGTACATCCACTGAGAAATATCTCCTAGGATGGATTCAGATGATCTTTTCTCAACCAAGACAACTTAACTTCTTGCATTCACTTCTTGATGGAGAGCCTTGTGAAATTAGGACCCAAGGGCAGTTTAACATGATTTGGGAACATCGTATTGTAAAACATGAGCTCTGTTCAGTCTATGTCAGTGGTTCCTAAACAATAGGACTGTGGTCCACCAATAGGTCATGACTCAATTTTGGGGAGGTTGCAAAACTGACAGGGTAGCTTTGGCTTTGGTATATCAAGGGTTAAACAACTGCTACTTGAGGGGAGCACTGCTGTGCAATCATCATTATAGCCACAGAGGCTTCAGCAACTGGTATAGTGAGACTTTTTTAGGTGGGTCCCGATGCCAAGAAGTATGGGAACTATTGTGGTCTATGTGGTTCCTCAACTTTTTGCCTGCTTGGAGACAAGTCTTCTCATGATCATCTATGGTAGAAGCTACAAGCCACAATCACAGGGGCCATAGATACCATTTTTCACATTATAAATATCAGGATTACTCCTGTTCCTGATTCAACAATGAAATATGCATTCTGATCCAGGGTTCTGTCAATCGTGCATCCTGTTTTCTTTAAACCTTAACACTGTTCATAGCTTTCCATAAAATGCTGAAAGTTTTGGGTAATCATTGTTTTAATAATGTAAGTAGATGGATCTTAATGTTTCTAATGAAAGCAATAAGGTAACTCTAGTTTATTGTGCAAATAATAAACTTTGAGCAAATGCTATCTAAGGAAACAGTTGTATAACAATAATGCTGAACATATGTTATCCTTTTTGCTCCAAAATCTTTTATTTGGTGAGTTGCAAAATACTTAAAGATTAGAGATGGGGGGGGGGAGAAACATTTGCACATCCTATGAGTCACTTGGGACAAGCATTTTCTGACTCTCAGCAGAAAGACCACAAGTACATTTCCTTTCTTGTATAGTTAATATGATGTACAAAATTCCCATTAAACCAAGTTCTCTGTGGGAAGATTTAATATGTAGGTTTGAATTCAGTACACAGTAGAAGATTAGAGTAGATTTTATGCAAATCTTGCCATACAACTCATATTTCTTTTTGTTAAACCAATACCAATTCGAGAGGAAACTTGGATAAAATTCTGATTTCTGATTCATCAAAAGACAGCAAAAATTGTGCATTTGTTTAGTGTCCCTGGGTGACCCTTGAGCTGAGAATTCACTCCCCTTCATCAGTAGTGAATTTCATAATCACTTCAACCAGGTTTTTTATTGTGGTGGTGGTGGTTGTTATTATTATATAATATTTATATACTGCTTTACAACAAAAAATCACAAAGTGGTTTACAGAGATAATCGAGGAATGGGCATTCCAATCCTAACTCACTCTCTGTGCGGCAATGTAGTGGCAACAATGCAGCTACCTCTGTATCTCATGGGGGAGTTATGGCCTCTAGAGGTCTCCTTGGGGCAAGAGAACATTTATTCCCTTGACCTGAAGTAATCCCCAGGAGCTGCTATGGGTCAACTCGGACCTGCACCAATTTTATAGCTGGTGCAAGTCTGAGTTGTTCCATACAGGTGGATTGGGCCCAGGAAGGGGGAGGGTAAGGATTTGGCAGGTGCTGCTGCCGGTAAACCGGCTCCCCTCCAGGGCCTACTCTGCTCTCCTCCCCTTCCCATCACCTCCCTGACTCCTACCTTCCTTCTGCTCTGTTCCACCACTTGCACAGCTTTACTTGCTTGTAGCCAGCTGCTTGCCACTTGCGATGGCCAAGTCGCATGCTCCAGTACAGTTGGCTCCATCAGTCTGGCTGCATTGGTACCAATAGTGGGGGATAAGATTAGGCAGAAAATTGCAATCTGTCCTTCCTGCATAACAATTGGTTATTGAAAGGACTATAGGATGAGAAGAACAGACAATTGCAGGAATAGGACAAAATCTGACTTCATGCACACCATGACTTTACTGAAGTTTTCATAGTGATGCTGAGCCCACATTAGCTTAATATCTTCATGTATTTGGTGTGCAGTTTCAAAACATCATAGGAGTTGGGATAACTCAATAGAATTGGCAGTTTTGGGTAAGTTTTCCCCAAAGTGTGTGTGTGTGTGTGTGTGTGTGTGTGTGTGTGTGTGTGTGTGTGCACGTGCGTGCACACGCACGCACTACCTATTTCTCACCTGTAACAAAAATGCTATTTTGACTGTAAATGGCTTTAAAAGGAAATTGGACAAATTCATGGAAGGCAGGTCTATCAATGGCTATCATTACTGTGAGCTACCTCTGGGTTCAGTGGCAGTTTGAGGCAGTGCCTCTGGGTTTAGTGTTTACCAGTTGCTGGGGGGCAATGTTGGAACAGAGGACGATCTTTCCCTTTCCTATTCCCGCTGCAAGGCAGCTGGTGAGCCACTGCCAATCCTATGTGCTCATTGGGCTGGCACAAGTCTCCTGTGCTAGTCCAGGAGTAGCGCAAAAATGCCCTTACTCTGAGTTGCACCACATGAAGCTCTAACACTCGGCTTTATATGGGGCTGGCTTGCTAGCCTTCTGCTCCAGCACATGGTTAGAATTGGGCTGTGATGGAAACAGGCTCCTGGGGGCGCAATCCTAAACTGAGTTAGGCCGGCATAAGCTAAACCAGGAAAGTTTGGCCAGCACAAGGGATACCATAAAGTATGCTTGGACCACTCTTGGAGTCAGAGAGGCCAGCACACATACGTGAGTCATACTCCTTGACTCCAAGAGTAGTCCAAACACACTTTATGGTGGCCCTTGTGCTGGCCAAATTTAGCTTATGCCGGCCTAACTTCAGTTTAGGATTGCGCTCTGGATTAGATGGGCCTTTGGCCTGATCCAGCAGGGCTTTTCTTATGCTGCCCATTGCACTGCAAATAAAGATCAACAACAGCGGTTGCCAAACTTGCGATGGCTGCGTCCTCGCTAATCCTTTCCCATTCTGAGCGGCGCTTACCATTCTGTGCAAGCACTGCTCCATTTTGAAGCGGATTGGCTGGCAGGGACACTCAGGGCAGTTCAGGTGAGCACGGAGGCCCAAGCGCGCCCATGGCTGGTGCCGAAACCACGCCCCCAGGACGTTGCCCCACCCCCATGCGTCGCTCCGACACGCCTCCCTTAGCCTGGAAACACTCCATTTCCGAGCATAACGGAGGCGTGGGCGGGTGGGCGAGCCAAAGACCGTGCGGTTTCCCCCGGACCACACGCAGTGGTGCCCAGCCGCTGCCCCGCGCCCATGGATCGCACTACCCCAGGCTATAGGTAAGATACGCACCTGGGGCAGTTGTGTCTATGACCGGCATCCTGCTGCACAGCCTTCAGGGGTGCCCGGACATAGACATAGCCCAGACCATCACTGCCAGCCGATAGGCTTCAAAATGGAGAGGCACTGAACAGAATTGTAAACACCACAAACATGGGGGAATGATTAGTCCAAACCCCAAATCCGACCCATGGGCAAGGGTTTGGAGACCCCTGCTCTACAATATTCTGCACTGATTTGTTGGTTTCCTGCTCTCCTCTTCAGTAATTATAGGAATATGTACCATAATTTGTAAGAGCTACGTGCAGCCCACAACTACCTGGAGAAGGAAAGATCTGGAGCCACCTTGAGTTTCCCCCTTCTCTAACAAGGGCTGTTTTGTTCTCAGCTCTGTCTGCATCCTGTCTTGCAGAAGCAGATATTTCCTGAGAGGAGGACAACAAGAGAGCTGACAGGGATCACCTTTCTGTATTCCGCACTCTCTGCCCCCACAAACCATTGATGCAGATAAAGGGGAAGAAAAATTGGCAGGGTTGAATCCCCCTGGTAACAATGGGTCTAGTCAGAAGGGTTGTTTCACACAAGAGGGCTTTGCAATCTAAGATGAAGAAATGCAAGAGGGGTAAAAGACAACAAGGTGACATTATCTTGTCATAATTTCATCTCTCTTTTTTTAAATCCAATTTGGTCTTTAAGGATTACCCAATTGCCTTAGCTGCTATGCAGTCAGCTTAGGATGTTCACAGGCAAAAATGCTGGCTATTATTTATTATCATAATAATTAATTATTATCATCACCATGTCATTACACACACACACACACACACACACACATGCACGCACACATACACACCTTATTTCTGCACATTTTTTGGTTTTAAGGCATTTAAGCTTATCGTGATTTACAGCTAATCCTATCCAACTTTCCAGCACTGGTGCAGCTGTAATGCAGTCCCAACGTAAAGGAATAAATGTTCCCTTATCTTGAGGAGGCTTCCGCGACTGCCCCTCCACTGCAGGAGGCAGCACATGTCCCATTGGCACAGTTGCATCTATGCTGGAAAATTGGATAGGATTGGTCCCCAAATCTGTAGATGCCAGGTCTGCAGATACATGGGGTCTCAGTGGCCTACTACTACTAACAATATTTGTATACTGCTTTTCAACATATAAAATGCCAGTGTGTTTTACATAGAGAAATAAATAGTGGGTTCCCTGTCTCAGCAGGACTCACAGGCTAAATCAAGATGCAGCAGAAACACCAGTAAAGTCACCAGAAAAGACAGTAGTCTGGGATGAAGAAGGACAGCTGTTCTTCCCCTGCCAAATATTCGTTTCTGAAGTTACTATATACAGGGCATACAGTTCAGGGATTAAACGTGAGAAACTATTCAGTTGTGATGAAATTAGTCAGTGTGATGTGTGTTAAATCCTAACCCAAGCTGGAATAGGCAGACTGATTGGCCTGTCCCATATCCAGCTTGGGGTTGGGACTAGCTGCGACACCAACCCAGGGCAAGGGGAATCAAGTCCCTTCCCTAGGGTAATGCACAATGGCCTGAATGGGACTACTCAGAGTAGCACCAGCGAAATTGCTGCTGCAACTCTGAGTGGCCAGATCAGGCCTGACCAGGCTAGGGATGGGGGTTAGGATCTGGTTCAAGTGCTGAATCCTGTCTCCAACCCCCTCCCCGGACTGGTCCGCCCACAGGCCTGCCCATCCCCTGCCTTCCCCCTTTCCATTCTACCTTCCTGCCATCAGTGGTGTCCCTACAGGGGGGTGGAGCTCCAAGTTTTGCACAGACCCTTACCCTCCCATGTAAATCACTCCTCTCCCTTGCCACTGTAACCAGTAAGCAACGCCAAGACGTTGCTTTCCCCCCCTGAGGATCGGCTAAAGTGGCGTGGGAAAGGAGCGATTTTATGGCAAGGTAAGGCTCCTTCCAAAAGTTAGAGCTCCGCCCCCTTGTAGGGATGCCAGTGCCTGCTATCATGTTCCACCTTCCCCCGCCATCCCTACCCCCTGTGTTAGCCAAGGTCAGCCGGCCTTAGCTGCATGTTGCCAGGCCAAATCGTCAGCTCGGGTAGGCCACCACATGGACATACACTGGCCTACCCTTGGGTAGAGTCAGTCCAAATGCTCTGCGGTGCATTTGCGACATGACTGGGCTAGCACAAGGGACTTGTGCCAGCTCAATCCAAGGTTTGGATTGCACCCTCACTTGAATTTATCTTCTGTCCAGAATCTTTCATATGTATAATTGCTTTGCGTAGCTGCATCCAACAGGTACGTTATAAATCAACACAAATATTTCTCTAGATAAATAAGTATAGGTTGCTCCCATATCCATGGACCCCATATCTACAGTTTCAATTATCTATGGATCGGGGGGGGGCCCTTACCTTCCTTTATTCTTACTTTGGGTTGCTAAAAAAAAGTCTTGCTTGGTGGCAGGGCACAGGATGGGGAAGGCAATGCTGGGAAAGCCCAGTTATCAAGTGGGTCAGGTAAATAGCTTCTGTGGGCCATATCCTGAACTAGAGGATTATTTAGGAGGATGGAAGGATTTTCCTTATGTGAGATACAAGAGAGGAGTCAATTTATGCAGCGTCCAAGCCAATCAGAAAGCTGGGCTAGAAGTTAACTGGGGACTATGAGTTACCTAAAAAAGCAAATGAACCTTGGTGTCTTAGAATAGCAAATCAGGACATCCCTCAAGCACGTTATTATGTATATGATAAATTGGTAGAACAAATTCTCCTAGATTTAGGAGAAACAAAAAAAAGGTGATGCTACAGAACAAATGGACCTGTGTAGCATGGCAGTTAAGAGACTGAGCTGCTAATCACAATTTCTCTGATAAGAATTTTGCCTCTGCCATGAATTTTTACTACATGGTTTTAAGCAAGCGGTTCCCTCTCAGCCTCAGCTGCAGTCTGGGAATACTAATGTTTAACTTATAGATTTCTTGGAAGAATAACATTGGAACAACATCAAGACTAATACATTACACATGTAAAGCTCAGAAAGTGCTGTATAAATGTTAAATATTATTTTCTACTGGTCTTGCTGGATTACCTAACCTTTCCCCTTAAAAATGAGGGGTTTGCTCTTGAGGCCTGTCAAAAAATTATTTCACCGGTCTCTTCCCTCAACCCTTCTGCAGGACAGTGTAAGAAAACAATAGGCTTTTGCTACTGACTTCATGTCAGTGCCTTTCCTGTGATTTACATTCTGTGATTTACAAAGTGAAGGGCAATGACAGATATTCCAAAGATCACGGAGATTCTTTAATATGACAGTCCTGTGATTAAGGAGCATTCTTGGCAATGGCTGACAAATGACTAGAGATAATGTCGAAAAGCGAAGGACTCTGAGAATTTGGCATGCGGCAGAGAAGATTAGGAGCAAGAAAACGAAGGGAGCCTATGGAACAGTCCCAGATGTTCAGATTTTGCACAAAGACTGCCTTCCTGTCCATGTGTCCTTATATTAGGAATAAGTCCCATTGAACCTAGTGAGATTTGCCT
Organism: Lerista edwardsae; assembly: GCA_029204185.1. Taxonomy (NCBI): domain Eukaryota; kingdom Metazoa; phylum Chordata; class Lepidosauria; order Squamata; family Scincidae; genus Lerista; species Lerista edwardsae. The sequence goes on along the minus strand of JAJKFI010000001.1, from coordinate 22,940,235 downwards.
CAGGGTGCAATCCTAAACTGAGTTAGGCCGACATAAACTAAGCCAGCAAAGTTTGGCCAGCACAAGGGACACCGTAAAGTCTGTTTGGACCACTCTCGGCTTCAGAGAGGCCAGCACACAGATATGAGCCATCTTCCCTGACTCCAAAAGTAGTCCAAACACGCTTTATGGTGGCCTTTGTATTGCAGGATAAGTTTCCCGGTAAGGGCTTTTGCTTTTGTTTAGTGCAGAAGCTACAAACCTGAGATGCCACCAGGACTGCCCCTGCCTAGCAGACTTTTTAACTAGCAGGCATGGTGCCCCTTTTGCTGCCTCCACCATAGATGTGGTGCCTTAGGAGGCTTACCAAATGGCATACAGTAGCAGTCCTGATGCTTCACCATTTTGATTCCCCCACAACACTAATCAGGGGCACTCTGAAGGAATTGACATTGTTGTGTATCTGCATTAAGAAGAATCCTAGGAGTGCAGCAGGTGAAGACATCAGCAGTAAGCTCACCTGCGCTGCAGCCCCAGGCCCTCGCCAGTGTTGCAGGGAGTCTGGGCAGGGCAGGAGGAAGTTCCTGGATGGGGGATGGGCGGGGCAGCCTTGTGAGAGGGAGGGACCTGGTAGTAGCTTCCACCACCAGATCTTATCCCCAGCAGAGGCCTGGGCAGACCTACATGGGCTGCTTGAATCACCATTGGCAAAATAGCTGGTGTTGAGTCAAGGACCCCCATTGTGGGTAATGGGGCTTTCCATGGGGAAAGGGGACAAACATCCCCTTCTCCTGGTATGGGGAGACCACAGTGGCCAGGCAGTTCTGGATTGAGCTATAAGTCTTCCCATCTCATTTTTTAAAAATTATATCACAGTGGAACTTGGGAAGAGAAAGTTTTTAAAAAAAATACTTTAAATGTTCAGATTAGCCAAAGGAAGGCATAGGGAGGACACTGAAGATATATTTCAAAACAGCCTGTTTTATTTCCCTTGCATACAACCTGTGTCAATGGGCCATAATGAATAGCTAAAATGACACATCCTCCCCTCCTCCCACCGCCCAAATCATTTCATCCCTAAAGCCAAAGAGCCTGTACTTGACAGGAGCTTGAAATGTTCCCTCACCCAGCTTATATCTTGCCTGTCATTAAAATTTAAATATTTTAGCTCCTGACAGTTTGGTCTGTTTCTTGCTGATTACAGCGTGATGATCTGAGTTTCCTAACTGTGACGGGTCTTATTCACAATAGTGCAGGTTCCCTGTTTCCCATCTTTGGCCCTTTCATCACGCTGGTTAATAGCCGACTTACTTAACTGCCATGAAAAATAGTATAAGAAGAGTTCCTTTGTGACTAATCAATGGAGGCTTTGGGATCTTTCCTGCCCTGTGTTATTATGGGGAAATGAAGCCTTTCTGCTCCTCACACAAACAATGGGGACATTATTATTTTTTTTTCTTGAGGAATGAAAAAGAAAAAAGATGATCAGAGCAAATAAAAACCTTATTCCGTTTTTTTTTTGTATTCATATATGGGGGAAAAAGAGCCAATGTGGATCTCTGGCTTTAAATACTGACAAAAGCAGCACAATGTAGCTAGAAACCATGTTTATTCTTTTAAAAGAGCTTTGCCTCTTCTCTGCAGAAAGATACCTTTCTTGCATCCAATTTCACTAAACTATTTTAAAAAGGTTGGATGGGTAAATTTCTTGACAGCATTCCCAACATTATAAAGCATTGCAACAAGAAGAGTTTGTGGGACTATTTATCAAGGTCATGGATGGGTAGATTGTCTGTAAGCAAACCAAACATTTGCTCCAGAAGTCAAGTGGAAAAACTTCAATGGGCCCAGCACCTTTTAGTTAGTTGAAAGATATGGAAATACAGGTCTGATTATGATCATGAAAGATGCAGGTAAAGCTGCAGTTAAGACTGTAGTTAGGCCTTATTACAGGGTCTTTTTGAACATTTCTATTTTGCAGTGCTGAAACCTTAGCTGTAGCTAATCTCTGCACAGCACGGTTTACAATTATGAATCTTTCTTTTTATCAAGCATATATTTTGCAAAGAATGTTCTTGACAAAAATGTTATCTGGTTTTCCTCACAGAAACGTAAGAAGAAGGAAAAGTGATTGATGTGTTTGAGATTTTCCTTTATCTCTATCCAAGGTCTTGGCTAACTGATAAATAACTCCAGATCGTTTTGGGCACTCCAGTTTATCTAAGCCCCATGAATGCTTCAAAAATGTCTCATGGGTTTCTGGGAGTAGAAACAGGAAGGTATTTGCAAGTCTTATCAGCTGTGCAAAATACATTCCATGAAGCCTCTCTTGATCTTCAGTCTCCTGTCTAGCAAAAGGAATGCATGTGTACTATCGAGATAACTACAGATTTTTCCCTCACTGATATTAACATATAGATTAAATGCGCCTAATTCATTTTTATAGTAATACTAACCAATTCTGAAAGGATACTTAAACTGACAAATAAGTTTTTCATTGCTACATTTAATTTGTTTTTGTAAGCTTAATGTCAGTTGTGGTGAGGACTGCAATCAATTTGGGCAGACTTAAAAAAAAACTGATTCCACCTCTCTGATCTTTAGGCCTAGTTCTCATAGATGAGAGAGTTCTCATAGTTTCTCAATTGTACAGCTTCAGGGCATGCGCAATCCTAAACTGGAATTAGGCTGGTACAGTTAGGCCAGCAAAGTTTGGCCGGCACAAGGGCCATCGAAAAGGGCATTTGGACCACTCTCAAAGAGGCCAGTACACAGACGTGCGCCATCTTCCCTGACTCCAAGAGTGGTCCAAACACACTTTACAGTGTCCCTAGTGCCAGCCAAACTTTGCTGGCCTAATTGTGCCAGCCTAACTCCAATTTAGGATTATGCTCTCGGACTGCAGGGCATGAAAGTAAAGGTACATCATTTCAGTTACAAGGGATCTAGTCGAATTTAAGGCCAAGCCCTATCCAATTTTCCAGCCCTGGTGTAGCCGTCCCAATGAGGTGGGTGCTGCATTATGTGGTGAAGGGGAAGTCATGGAGGCCCCTTCAAGGTAAGGGAATATTTATTCGCTTACCTCGGGGCTGCATTGCAGCTACATCAGCACCAGAAGGATGGATAGGATTTGGTTCCTAGTCTTCTCCCTGACACAGGGCCAGCCCACCCAAGAGGTAAAATGAGGTGAATTGCCTCAGGTGGCAGATGGGCCCAAGTAACACCCTCGGCCATTGATCACCTGTATTGGAAAAGGCAGGAGATACCCCGAGGAGATAGGGAATGGTATCAGCAATGGCCCCTTGTCCCAGATAAGCCAGGTATTATAGGGTTAACTCCCAAGGTCTTTGCAAGCCTCGGGAGCACAGCTGTAGGCTGATGAGGCCCCTGGCAATGAAGAGAGGTTAGCACAGGTGCAGATGGGCGTGGCTGATGCTACAGCCTGCCTAGCAACAGACACCGATTGGCTGGCCTCAGTATAAAGTGGGAGGCAGGAGCTGAAGAAAAGCACCTTGGTAGGTGCTGGAGGAGAGCACCAGGTATGTGCTGGACTGATGGAGTGCTGGCTGGACTGACTGCCGGAAGGACTGTTGGACTGGATAAAGGAAGGACTGGATAAGGTAAGGTTGTTGTGGCAAACTATTGGGAACAGTTGTATGGTTGCCATGCCCCTGGAGCCACCAAGTGGAGGAGGCAGTTATGGCTTGGGCAAGCTGACTGCCTATTCTTTAGTGGTGGGGTTTGTTGGTGCTAGACTTAGGGTAGTTTGGTGCTAAGCCAGTGATGAGGGCAGTCTGGAAGAGGCTGGCCATCCGGTGATCCCAAGCAAAGCTGCTGGAAGAAAGGAGGCCCAGTGGGTGAATGAACCCCCTCCCTCTTGCCTATCTCTGAGGCTGCTATGGCCGGGAAACTAATTAGCCTAGTGTGGGCATTGGGGCCGTTGGGGAGGCCCAGCAGGGAATTTGGCAGGACATCACCTTTGCAGCCACCTCTCCTGTTTCAAAATAGAAAAGCAAATCTGGCTAGAACAAAACTGGAAAAGCATCACCCAACTTAGAAAAGGAAGCCGCCTCCATTGTTGGGGGTTTCTGCCACCTTCCTGCTGCCAAGCCTGACCACTGCCACCTCTCCATCCTCCGGTTCCTTGAAATTTGCAGGGCAGGAAGTACCCAGCCAGTTCAGGCACCAGGCAGGCAGTAGCACAAATGTCAATGAACAGACAAAGGGGAGGGGACAGAAGTGCAATGTAACCATTTGCAGCATTTGGTTTGCTGACTCAGGCGCTAGTTGCTCTTGAGCTGGCGTTGGTGTGTACTACATACTTCTAGGTCCACTTTGCTCTTTCAAATGATTCTGTGTTCTGTACTGAAAGAATCTCAAAACTTTTTGTTATTGGGCCAAACTACACATTACATTAAATGCATAGTTTGGCCCTGTGCATTTTCTTGAAAAGTGAAAACAGCAGCAGTGGTGGGGGAATAGGCTTAAAGTACCCCATGCCCACATGGACCTGATCCACAGGGCGATTGATTTGGTTGCCATGGACTAAAAACTCACACAAACAAAACTAGGCCCAATAACTTAAATGGGATACAGTATATAGTTTGGCCCAGTTTTTTCAAATACGGAAGCACACAGAGCTATTGCTTGGGTAGGGCAACTGGGGCTGCCACACTGGGCCTTGTGCTTTCAGGACCAATATTTGGCCATAATATTGGCCATGGTCTAGAAGTTGTGCTGTTGCCCTGCCTGAAGATGCCAAGCAGGATTGGCCTTGGATGAGAGACAGGAAGTTGCTGACAGAGCTCGTGGAGGAATGTGAGGAGTGTGAAGGAGTCAGCTCACACACACACACACACACACACACACACATGTGTGGTAAAGGTTTCCCCACAACCAAATGGTCTAGTCGTGACCGACTGTAGGGGGCGGTGCTCATCTCTGTTTCAAAGCCTGTAGAGCCGGCATTTTATCCGAGGACAAGCTTCCGTGGTCATGTGGCCGGCATGACTATACACCGTAGCGCACGGAACGCCGTTCCCTTCCCACCGAAGTGGTCCCTATTTATCTACTTGCATTTAGGTGCTTTTGAACTGCTAGGTTGGCAGGAGCTGGGACAAGCAACGGGAGCTCACTCCATTGTGCAGTCTTGAACTCCCAACCTTCCGGTTGGAAAGCCCAGCAACAGCAGATTAACCCGCTGCGCCACCACGTCCCTTATATATATATATATATGGGGGACTTATTAGGGTACTTTGAAAAAAGTTTGAAATTCTGTTGAAAGGTACTGTTAATGAACAGTTTGAAATGTAGTACTTTAAATAGTATTTTCCTAGCAGTGCTGCTAAAGGGTAAATATTTTGTGTGTTTCCAAGCATTCCATGGACCAACTCCTTCATAGTCATTCCAATCTGCAAGCATGGAAAGCCATTTGGCAGTGCCCCATTTGAAGTCTTTAAGAGTAAATCTTTGCGGGAAAATGACTCTGTTTGAATGTTGCCAGTTCTGCTTCTTAAATCTAGAAGAGCTGCAAACCCCATTGCCCCTCTCTCTTTCTAGCACTGCAGTGACATTTAAAGAGATGAATGATTCAGAATGTGCTGTACATTGTGCCAGAATATGCCTTACCCCATTGAATATTCTACAAAAGATTAGAATTACTGTACCACATATAAATGTGGTATCGATACGGTTAACTACCCTCTGTGGTTGCTTAATTTTTAAGCAGCCTAAAGAATGTCTTGGAAAGTAAATGAGGGATTTTTAAAAACACTTAGCCATAAACGGTGTTCCTGCTGAGCTCAACAGGCCAGGCTGTCTCTGCAGCTTGAGGACCCAGAGGAGCATATTAAAGCCAGCCTTTCCCACTAAGTGAGGACTTCGGTTGAACTGGCCTAGTCAACATTCCGTTGGTGGGTTGGTTGGTGTGATGTGGTCAGTTCAACACTAAGCTGTCGCAATGAAATGTGGCATACTCCTTTAGGGCCGTACAATAAGGGGTTTCAAGGAAAGTGCAAAATGCAATGTGATTGGGGTTGGTTAGGTTAGGTCAAATTAGGTAATCTAATACGAAGCTCTCTTGGCTGGGCTGACCCCTGAACCCTTAGAATCGGCGATAGTGGTAGCCACAGAGGGGTGGGAGGGTGTCATGGAGGTCCCAATGCAGGGCTTTGCCTCAGGGCCCCTAGCAACTTGGTGCTGCCATTGAATGTGATATGTGCTGTTTGGATACCTTGGATAACCTTGGACTGAATGTCGGTGTCCTTGTTCAGGATAATATTAGGCACTTCAAGACAACCGTCAACTGAACTCTCAATGAGGAAAGGTGTAAAACCAGTGGTGTCATCTACTCTCCAGTAGATGGTACGCTGGGCGGGACTTACGCGTGATTGGCAGCCCGTCCACTCACTTCCGCTTTCTTCCCGCTCGC
>JAJKFI010000001.1:22919573-22933426 GCA_029204185.1 Lerista edwardsae | reverse complement strand
CTCGGGTGCCTGGGCGAGCAGGCGCCCCCTCCGAGGCCAGGGAAAGCCGCGCGGCGAGCGGGAAGAAAGCGGAAGTGAGTGGACGGGCTGCCAATCACGCTAAGTCCTGCCCAGCGTACCGTCTACTGGAGAGTAGATGACACCACTGTGTAAAACCTCTCTTGTGCCATACCACATATAATTTTAAAGGCTCGGGGCACATTCCTCACTGTGCCCTGGGCTGACACATGCTGCTTGTGTTGGCCCAGGGCTGTTGCAAACATGTTGTAAGGCACGTTCACACCAGTCCAGGACACAGCCAAGCTGTGGATGGTAGCAGGTAAGCTGCCCCCCTGCGCTGGCTGAAATCAGCCAGTGTGGGGGCTTTGGAGGGCAGAATGGTGGCGGAAGGAGACGGGGGAAGCGGAACAGGGCAGACAGAGGTGGCTGGAGGGAGGACCCATGGGCAGGTCAGCCTGGGGAGGGGGGGAGGAGCCAGGATCTGGCCATTAGGCCAGATTCTAACCCCCATCCCCAGAGTTTACAACCCGGCTCTGGGCCACTCAGACTTGTGCTTGCTATTTAGCAGGCTTGGGTCTGAGTAGCCCTATAGGACTGCCTGGGGCTTGTCTCATGGTGAGCTCCAGCTGCCTCCTACCCTGCCCTGGGTAGGATGCAGTGTAGGCCAGCTTGCCTGCCTCCTCCTGCACAGGTTAGGAGTTCACTGCCCAGCATGTTCCCCCACCCCCTGGCTGCTTGTTGTCTAACTAAAATGTCCCAAACTTTGCAGCCTTTCTCATAAGGAAGGGAAAACTACAAATGTTTAGAGATAATTATTTTTGCAAAAAGAAGGCTAAGGAGAGATATCATTTCCAGTTTGCAATTTACCAACAAGTCCAACAGTGTATGTCCAGTGTGCGGGGGCAAATTACTTGTTGGGGGGATGTTGCCCCAGACAGGACCGGGATGACCACCGCCAGAGGGTGTTTGCAGGGAGCGACCTCTGGAGACACCTGGCCCTGGGAAAGGGGCCAAGCAAGGAGACCTCGCCAACCTTGGGTGGCTGGAGGCCCTTACACCCAGGGAAGAACAGGGCCTATCCAGACCGGTGGCCAGGAGGGCAGGTGCAGGAGCCAGCCCCAGGCCTTACACCAGTGCAAGGGACGGCCTCAAGGGAAGCCTCAGTAGATCAAGGGGAGGAAAGGGGTGGAGGCCTGGAGGTGCCTGGAGGCCTGGAGGGGGGGAGGCCTGGAGGTGGAGCCTGGGCCTTAAAAGGAAGCCCGGCTTGGCTGGAAGGGGCAGTCTCTCGCCGGCCGGCTAGGGGAAAGGACATGCAGGGAGGCTTGCAACCTCCTTACCTGTATGGGCTTTGGAGCCCACACTTGGGGAGGCCTCTGGCGAGGGAGGCCAGGCTGTCCAGCAGGGGTCTTTCTCCTGACAGGACCCCAGCAAGGGTCCTTACCGCCCCCCGCATGGGCGAAGGCCTCCGGACCGAGCAGACGCAGCGGGGCAAGACCCGGTCCTGGGGAAGCAGCTGCCCTCCAGCTGGACCTACCGGGCTACAACTCCTGCAGTGAGGAACGAGACCCAGCCGCTCTACGCGGGGGGGCCCCAGACCAGACCGGCGAGCACGCCAGTTGCGGCGCCACTCAGTATAGACTGTGAGAGAGCCCGGTGGGGCAACATTAAATTAAATTAAATTAAATTTAATGTTTAAAAATTAAATCAGATTAAAGGACCAGATTAAAGAGCTTGGCAAACCAACAGCCAGTGTCCAGAGCATCCTTCTGAGGCACCGTAAGTACAGCCAAGCCCCATTGCCGCCCTCACATCCGGCTCTCACCGGGGATCTCTGCTGCCCCACCATGACCGATGTGACAGGAGGGACACTTGCCCCCCTTCCTAGTCTCCTTCCAACACTGAACATGACTGAATGAGTAGCTGCTGTATCCACAAGATTTCCCTTCCCTGAATCCACATGGATAAAAAAAATCAGTGGATAATTAAGCCCACAGGTTTTGCCCAAACCCCCACCCTCCTAACCCAACCAGAGCCATGCTCCGGTTGGGTCCAGAGGGCTTCCTGAAGCCTGCCCAGGCCACCTGCATCCACTCACGGCCTCGGTGGGCTTCAGCATGGCCATTCACGCCAAAAAAATTGCAACTTCCCCAATCCCTGGTAAAACATCACTTTACTTTAGCATTTAAAACATCATTAAAAACATCATTTAAAAAGCATTAAAAACATCCACTTCCGGTTTTGCTGGAAAACTGGAAGTTGCATTTTTAGCCTAAACAGCCATTCTGAGGCCCACTGACGCCGTGTGTGGATACACGCAACCTTGAAGGGCATCAGAAGAGCCTCCAAAGGTGACTATAGTACAGCTCTGGTTACCCTTAGAGGCTTCAGGGGGGCCTGCATTGAGTCAAATCCGCGAATATAAAATCAGCTGATAAGTAGGCTCAACGTGTATTAGCTCTGTGGTGTTACGGTTGTAAATAAATTTACAAGTATGGAATCAAGGTTGGTAGGTGTTTGGCATCAATTACTCTAGAGTAATTGGGTAAACAGCTTAAAAATGGGCAAATAGCTTGTGAGCACTTGGCATCCTGCAAGGTTGTAAGATAAAATATGATGATTATTAAAAGGGCTTGGTCTGCATCTTTGCACTATTGAGGGTTGGTTTCTGGAATATGAAGTGTTAATGGAGAGCTGAAACTTGTGTTCCAGTACAAAATGAAACTAGCACTTTTGTGTACAAGTCACCTCATCTTGGAGTCCGAAAAGGAAGCGCTGACACACAAATGTTGCTAGGAGTTTATTTCCTAGATGTAGGGCATATAACACTGCTGTTTTCAGCTGGGGACCTCCAATCAGCCATCCAGAAGTTCTGTTTTTTTCTTTTCTGATACACATGTTTAATCCTGGAGAGACACTGAATACGTACTACGGGGTGACCTGTTCTGAGCATGACCAATATAATCTGTCATCAGTGTTTTTCTCCAGGAGATGATATGGTACTTGCTGCTTCCGAGATGAATATCTTTCCATTTCCCACAGCAGCAAAGACAACTTTACATGGTTTCCCAAACACCAGGGGTTTAACCTGCTGTTGTGGATGAGCAAGAATTTAAATCTTGATGGCTGTCACAAGGATGCCTCGAATGACTTCATTCCGGAAAGATCTTATCAACTTGCAGTCAACTTGTTTTTTTGGGAGGGAGGTGTCTTCAGTTGTCACTCTGTCATTTGTATCATACGTAGAAAAACAACCTGAATGAGAAATGTACTGTATTCAAGGTTGTTGAAGACCTTGCAGAGATCAGTGAGATTCTCTTAGAAAAAAGATTACCCCCCAATTCAGCACAAGACAATTCTGGCATCTAATGAATCATTTTTCAGACATTATCATAATGTCTAAGTATTTTTTAATTAAAAATGGGAGATGTGATATTTTCTAGGAGGTTTCTGTCTCATCATTGTGCCTACATGATAGGCCAGATGTGCTCTGCCGTGATGTGACGACTAGATGAGTCAGGCAAGTTATATTTTATGCAGAAACTTTGTTTACATTATTGCCTCAGGACAGGAGTTGAAGAAACAGCAAGATGAATTGTAGTTGATCTCCAGAGGACTATGGTACCGCTCAGCTAATTTTAGAATGCTGAGGCAGCAGTCTTGACCACAGAATAGTGTCAGAGCTGAGATTTCGAGGAAAGAAGATAATTTTAGGAACAAGACCAAAGAACCAACCCATTTTGTTCACTTGTGCTCATAGAGCTTTAGGGTATCTTTGCTGACTCTTCTTTGCGTCCAGAATAAATAAGAGTGTAGGGTGTCAAGTTTAATTGACTATCCTTCTGCTCAATGGTGGTCCTATCATTACCCTGGAGGGAGGCAAATGCTCCCAGGCTCTGCCGGCTGCCTCCTCAGGAGAACCACTATAACATTCTTCCAGTTTTCGTCGAAAAGCAGAAAGTATTGTATAAAAGCCTTCTGAGCTATCAGAAGGCTTTTGAAGTGCTATGGAACATTCCTCAAGGCACTGCAAGTTCCAGATAATAAGTAGGGAGTACCAATTGCTGTGGGGGGGGGGAACCAGTAACTGGAGCTAATCAGAGCTAATCAGTAGCTTATCCAGAGGGGTTATGGCTCTCTAAGTATTGCAGGCACCTCAATGCGCTGTGTAAACTGCCCCTCATTGCCTGGAATGTCTGTGAGGGGGAAGGGCCATTTACATGGCACACTGAGGTGCCTGCAATACAGTGTGGTTCCCCTCTGGATATCCTACAGTATATAATTCTAATTTTACCAACAGTTCAGAGGCTTTAAAGGAAATAGCTTCACTTTTGATTTGTGAACAATATTCTAGAAAACCAACTTAACAATATCTAATTCTAGAAAACCAACTTAACAAAGTCATATAAGAACATGTAGATTTTTGGCAAGCATCAGACCAGCAAGCTGGGGGAGGGGGAAAGGAATCAGAACAAATTTATTCCACTTTTCCTAGTTCCTGACGCAGCATCCATACGGCTTCTCAAAGAATATTCCACCCTCACATCATCTGTATTTTTCAAAGGATTATGCTCAAGGGGGGGAACATCCCCATGATTAGAGACACATTGCCTTTCACCAGTGTCTGTCAAAAGTTGCTTCCCAATAGAGAGCACATGAGCACATGCTCCAGTTCCCTTCATAAAAAGGCATTCTTTCATAAAAGAGGCATTCTGTACATGCACTAACATATGCTTTGCCATTAGAGCCTATGAAAAAAAAAATCTGTTTTCCTTTTATGGCGGGGAGGAAGCTGCATGCTCAGGCACTACTTCTGCACATGCTCAGAGGTACTGCATTTCATTTCAGGTGCCAGTATTTTTGAAAGTAGAACTTGGCAACCCCCTCTGAGCCTTCTTTTTATACCCACCTTTTCACTGTGGCAGCATATTTGGATGCGGCCATTGGCGCAGACTGTGGGTTTCCATCTGATGCCTCGCTTGAAGAAGAACAGGCCCCTAATAAATTGCAGAGTCATTACGCTTTATGCATAGTGGTTCCAATAGGTGTCGTGGATTCCTGCCTCCTAATAAAGAAAGGAAGTAGGAAAACACATAAATTCTCCCAAGGGAGTCAGACAGCCTGAAGCCGAATCTGACAGCTGTTACTGTTACCATGAGCACCAGGACCAAAACAAAGATTGAAGTGGAGGGGTGTTATTACTAGGGATTTGGGCAAGATTTTTTGGCTAAGGAATGCGTTTTTTTTAATCATATCATTCTATGAAAGAGCAGTGCTCCTCCAGTGCAAGATGGCATATAGAAATTAAGCAAACACTAACTGTTATTAGCGAGGAAAAAACATTATCCAAAGTTCGCATTTTTTGATTCACACAGGTTGTTTGGGGCATTTTTTAAAAATCCTTCTTCTTTAATCTTAGGCATTAAGTTTGGTATGGCAGAGAGGGGTGAAATCTGCCTGCACTATAACTATCTATTGAACAGTGGTGTTCCTATAGAAGGGCAAATCACTATGCAACATGGTCCCTTCCCTTGCCTTCACAGCCATTTGTGGCTTAGAGAGCTGGCTTGGAGGCTTGGCTCTCCACGCCACAAAAAAGCGAGGGGGAGGGGCTGCTTTACACAGGAGCTCAAGCTCCTGCAAAACTAAGTGATTTGCTCCCTTGTACCAATACCACTGCTACTGAAATGCATCATTTCTACATTAGTGCCGTTCTCCTTTCCTACTGCTTGGCTGATGCTACATTTCTGATTCCTACATTTCTGACTGATGCAAAAATATCACAGGAGTTCATGCAGGCTGGCGTTTTAGACTGTCCTGGCTAATGCACAGGTTAGTGAAATGTTCCCAAACTCTGAGCTATAGAAACCAGCCAGGTAAGTCTTGGTACCCTTGTGAAAAATCCATCATCGTATAAAATGACCAATGGACAAGTCAAGGGAGCAGCCAGTCAAAAGTGTTTGGAAATCACTGGGCTTGTCCATCCCAGGAGTTCAACGGAACTGGAAAGGCAAGGAAAGTTCTGGAAGGAAGGTTAATCTATTTGTTGTTGTTTATAAGGAAACAGAAAATTGAACCTTGCATTTTTATTTTTTTAACAAACAGCCTGCATTCTCATTTTTAAAGCTCTGTGGTCTTCTAAGTATTGCACTACCTGCCAACGTATTCAGTAACGTAGGTAGATGATCCCTTATCCGGACATCCAAAATCCAGATTATTCTGAAATTTAGATATTTTTGTCCAAGACTTTTTTAAAACTTTTTGTAGTGTGAACCCTAGAAAGTTTAGTGCTCATTCCCACATATAGGCTGTAAGTTCTCTTCTCTGTGATGTGTGCCATTGTTGAAAAATGTCAAAGTGGTCAGCAGACACCCAAATGGGTAACAGTGAAAAAAGCAATAGGGAAGCATTATATGAATGCAATTATTCCAAAATCCAGATACTTTCCTCCCAACCAGTCCAGATAACAGATACTCTACCTGTAGTACTCCATAGTTCTCTTTGCAGCCCTTTAAAATTCAACTTCCCTACCTCTTGTTATTTAGTTTTCTGTCTTCCAAGCTAATGACCAACCACCTGTTTGATGTGGGAGCATTCAAAGATTCTCCTGTGTACTCCCATCCACACCTTGCTGTACTGATGGAGATAAGTTTTGTACCAAATTGGAAATTTTGCACCAGAATCCTCTGGTCTACATGAGTGGATCCGAACTGCACAAGTCAACAAATGTTGCTGCAACAGAGTACCATTTTATACCTTTTAGGTATGGGTGCCTTGGAGGAAAAAATGCAGAGGAGGCAACTCTGACTGAAGTTATTCTCACCACCACCACCACCAAGATTTCTACCATGCTGGAAATTGCAGTAGGCCCTGTTAAAATCTCCTGGATTGCTTTCAGTCATTACTTGGTGATGGATGCGGAATTCTGAAGGGTTGGCAACCCTAGCAGTATGGCGGCCCTATGGAGCAGAAGAGAGTGCCACAGATGGTTAAGGTCTTTACAAAGTATTGCTTAAATTTGTTTAAGCCACTCTTGCAAATCAAGTGAAACTTTGATTCGTTCAAAGAATAAAGCGAATGGCTTGTGAATTTGGCCCAGTTTAATTAAAAAAACAAACTTTCTGCTTTCTTTACTATGTGCCTTTTGGGCTGGGAGGAGGTCTTGATTTACAACAATGCCTTGACAGATTACCTGAAAGCATAATGTTCAGGCAAACTGTGATTAACTTGACCAAAGACATCTGGGAGAACCATCTATGGCTGAAAATTATGACCTTGGTATTTGGGGCTGAAACGAGACACCATATAAATTGCACTGCTGAAAAAAAAACCTCCAGTACAGAGGCTGCTGTGTGAGACTTTTTGTTGGGGGGGGGGATGTTTTAGCAATAGCTCAGGCCAAAACACCTCCTGTGAAGAGGGGAGGGGAGACTTCCCTCGTTTCCTTTCAAGCCATTTCTGGAGCAACAACTCCAACATTTCACACTTCCCTTCCCCCATATTGTACCTGAAAAGTGCTGCAAACAATTATCAGCTCAATGCTAGCAAGTGCTTCAGAGATAGATTGTATGATTCTAGAAAAGCACGTGCTCATAATTAGTTTGCATTTTTTTTCAACCCCTGGATACTGTAAAAGCACAGAGTGCTCTGATAATCCATTTTCCAGTTTGTTATCATTACCGAATACAAGTCTATAATGAAATGGAGTTGCCAACACTGCTCTTACAAACACACACACACACACAGAGAGAGAGAGAGAGAGAGAGAGAGAGAGAGAGAGAGAGAGAGAGAGCTCTACCATTACACACACTTGAGAGTGCAATCCTAGCCTGGAGTTAGGCCGGCACAGTTTGGCTGGCACAAGGGACACCATTAAGCACGTTTAGACCACTCTCGGAGTCAGGGAGGATGGCGCACGTCTGTGTGCTAGCCTCTCTGACTCTGAGAGTAGTCCAAACATACTTTATGGTGGCTCATGTGCCAGATAAACTTCGCTGGCCTAACTGTGCCGGCCTAACTTCGGAATGTGCCCTGAGAGTGCAATCCTAACCTGGAGTTAACCTGGAGCTGACAGAAATTAAGGCAGCAACGTTTGGCTGACACAAGGGCCACCGTAAAGCATGTTTGGACCACTCTCAGAGTCAGGGAGGATGGTCTATTATATGCCCTCTCTGACTCCAAGAGTGGTCCAAACATACTTATGGCCATACCTTAAACTGGCCAATCTTTGCTGGCACGACTCAGCTCTGTTAACAACAGTCTCCAGCCACTATCATTCATATGGCAAAAGTACACTAGAAACTATCCATCTTTCAGGTATCCAGGTAAAATTAACTGTACATCACAATTCTCTTCTATATGTACAGTGAATTCTCTTCTATACAATTCTCTTCTATATGTACTGCTCTTTCTAGAGCAGGGGTCAGGGAACTTCTTTACCTTTTACCCCAAAATATATTTAGATACGCCGACGTTACCCCCTTGATTTGATTTTTAATACAGGTACTTTCTAAAACTACCAGTGAAAGATAGGTGTCCTCTCAGGAGAGGCACTGTCCTGTCTCTCTCAATGGCGCAGCAACTAGTCGACTCTACTGAAGAAGCGGGCGGACTTGGAGGCGGGGCCCGGAGCATCACGCAGGAAAGCGTGTTATACACAAGGGACTGATGCACTGCACTGCGTCAGGTCCTTGTACACCACAGTACTGTAACACACACAGCCGGGCATGCTTATAGAACAGTGATGGCGAACCTTTTGGGCTTGGTGTGTCAGAAATTTGGAAAATTCGTAACTCAGCTCTGCTGGTGTGTCAAACTCCCCCACCACCACCACCACTACCACCAGAACAAAAGAAAAAAATTACATATTGGAACCCATTGCTTTTTATCTGATTAATTAATGAGCTTAATTAATGCACGAGGCTTCTGTAGTACAAAGACACTGGGGGGGGGGGGTTAAGCCCTATTTATTTAATATTGTAACACATCTGTGGTTCCTCGGTGGAATTACTTGGGTGTGGGCTCAGCCCTTATTTCATTTGTACTGTAAGCCGCCAGCCACAAACTTCCCTCTGTAAACTTCCCTCTGTATTTCCTGCCCTTTAAAATTCTCCTGTGCTTGATCAACACCTTGAGCCAGGAGCTGCCAATGACACTATTGCAGCACGGACTGAATACCAGACACAGACGGGGAAAACGGTCGCACTCCGGAGGTGCACTTGGAAGCGCCAGGCAGTCACCCAAACATTTCATCTGTTGCTGCAGATCAGAACGCTTGGAACGTCGCGTGCAACAAAGCCTCGTCCTCGGCTCCCTGGTCTCAGACAGCGCTGTGCCTCATCCTCTATACTTGACCCTCCTTCTCCTTTTGTGCTCGCTTAAAAATCCAGACAGAAGCATTTGCTCACCAGTTCCATGGCCAGACCCCCGCCTCCAACCAGCCGCCCCATCCCACGAGTGCACAATGCAGCAAGGCAGGCGGCGTGCACTGCAGTCCTGCTATGGAACGCTCAGCCTCTCAGCCACCCCAGCCAGCCAATGAGGGTGCCGAAGGCCCCGCTAAATTCTCAGGTTGCTTCCTCATTGGCTACCCAATTAGCGTGGCTTGGCTGATCACACGCTGCAGGGCTGTTGGCCCAAGTTTAAAGAGAGAGATGGAGGTGCAGACAGCGGGCGCGCGGAGGAACAAGTCTTTGCAGGGAATCGCTTAGATTCATATGCATGCCCGGCTGCCATCCATTACCCCCAGGAATTTCATTTTTACCCCATTTGGGGTAATTTACCCCTGTTCCCTGACCACTGTTCTAGAGCAAAGTCTATTAAAATATATGGAACCTATATGGAACTTTTGGCATACTCTGATATAATGCAATTGTCAAATGGAGATTCAAAAGCATAAATCCTTGACGTTTATTACATATATTGCAATGACACTGCTCAAAAGGAGAAATAAAGTCTCAACTAACGATGTTGCCAAGATAAGATTCTTAATTCCATGTTTGGAAATATAATTCTTATCAGCTCACAGTGCTCACCCCAAGTTAAGGTCTAACTACATGTCATGACAGAGAAGCAGGAATGTATCTCTGTCTCTTTTGTATTGTTGCGAAATGCAGCTGGGGGCCAATCCATTTTGGGCCTGCAGTGCAAAAGGAGGGGGAAAACCTCTCCCCCTTACAATGTTTACTTTTCCCCATGAAATGCTATTTGTGTCATCAGAAAAAACATGCAGGCATACGGGACTCCTGGTTCATCTTCCACCCAGCCAACCTCCAAATCCTCTCGCTATCTACATTTCTCAGAGGCTGCTATGCATTGTACTTCCTGCTTGATGATGCCCCTTCCAGGTTAATAACTTTACTTCTGGCAGATCCTGATACAAGACCCATTCTGAAAAGTGGGTCCTGGTGCTAGAATGTTTGAGAGTCACTGCCATAGTGCAAGGGATGTGTAATTAGAAATTCCTGCCTCTTACCACAACTCTTTATTTTCCCTGTTTTTCAGCTCAGCTTTTTTTTTTCTCGACACCCCTTTTATATTTAAAAGCATCCTGCCTGTCTGATAAAAGACATGAACTAAAATCCGCTGGCCTCTTTGCTCATAATAGATGGCTTGGGCCAATCACTACAAGGACTTGGAATGGGCAGGCAACGGAGCAAGAGGCAGCAGGATCAATTGGCACCCTTTTCTTTCCTCCAGCAACAGGCTTCAGTGCAAAGGGATGCCTACTGTGCTACCCACAGGCTAGATGTGGCACCTCTAATCCATCTCGCATGGAAGCGAAACTATCTCCACAAGTCCGACCAGGATTCAGCCATGGAAGCCATGACAATCATCCATACTATGCCTTCAGTCTTCTTTGAGAAACCCAAGAGTAAATGGGAAGCAAAGGGTGTGTGCCTGCCTCTCCTCATCACAGAATCTGAAGTAAATGGAGCTACTTCCTAATGTTTTGGAAAAACAGCTTGCCTTATTGCCAAGCCAATCAGATACACATGGGGGTGGTGGGGGTGGTTCACTAGTTCCAGCACAAATGCAACTTGCAGATTTTGTGACAGACTCTGGTTCACATATTTGTGTGGGTTCGTAGCATAGCTTTTCATTACGTTTGCCAGGCATCTGAGATGGGCTGGAAATGCAACAGAACTTTCTGTCTTATCCAAGGCCTGGGACACTCTTCTGTCTGGATGCATAAGGTTCCAGAAGAAAACAACACCATCCACTGATCAGTGTTTCTGACTGGAAGCTGTGTAAGGGTTCTGGGTTCCTGCCATAGCGTCTTCTGGTAGTTCTGTTTCCACACAAATGAATAGAGGAAAAGCAAAGCCAATGGCGCCAGGAAAGCAACTGGAGCTCAAAGTTTCCTTTATGGTGCTTCTTCAACAGTTAGTGCTGGCGGAACACTCGTTCTGCAAGCTCTACAGCACAATCGGATTGGGCTGTCAATCATGTAGCCCCTCAGGCACTTTTTTTCTAGACTGAAGAGCCTCAAACTCTGTTGCCTTATGAGGTACCCCAGCTAACTAATCATGTTGGTCACTCTTTTCTGCACCTTTTCCTGTTCCACATATCCTTTTTGAGATGTGGCCATCATAATACCTGATGATGTGGCATTACCATAGATTTATAGAATGGCATATAATAATAATATTGGTGTGTTATTCTCTTTTTTCATGATTCTGAGCATGGAATTGGCCTTTTTCATAGCTGCCACACACTGGGTTGACACTTGTCATTGAACTGACCAACACCACCCCATGTTCTCTCTCTTGATACTTCACAGGGCACAATCCTAAATTGAGTTAGGCTGGCATAAGCTAAGCCAGCAAAGTTTGGCCAGCACAAGGGACACCGTAAAGTATGATTGGACCACTCTTGGAGTCAGAGAGGCCAGCACACAGACGTGAGCCATCCTTCCTGACTCCGAGAGTAGTCCAAACATACTTTATGGTGGCGCTTGTGCTGGCCAAACTTTGCTGATTTAGCTTATGCCAACCTAACTCCAGTTTAGGATTGCGCTCACAGACAGTTCACAACCCATCAACATATATTAATCAGTCATAGTATAAGAACCCATCACCATATAGCATGTCCCCACAGAATGGGAGAAATAGAAGAATAGGAGACAGCATTGTTTCAGTAGAATAACTTCTCTTGGAGTTGGAGGAACAGTCCTTAATTTTATGTAGATTTTGTTGTGCATGCACATCAGCTTTGGACCAAAAGATGACACTGCCTTCAAGGTAAGAGGTGAAAAGGGCAGGAAATTTTTTAGGGCAGGCAGAAGGTGTAAAATGACGGCAGGTAGGAAAAGGGAATGAGGCAATGACATGAAGTCCAACACTCCCTAAGTGCTCCATTCAGGACACTAATATAGACTCTTTCTGTACAGACCTGCAAAAGGTGCAGTATGAAGAACCGTTGTTCATCAGCAACACTTTTTATTTTTTTTAAATAAATAAATTTTTATTAAATAAAATAAAATGTTTTTATTTAATTGTTAAATGGCAAAGCTCTCCAAACAGGAACATTTGTTGGTATATTATGAATAGGTAGGGGTGTGGGTTTTTTGTTTTGTTAATACTGCATAAAAACACATAATACTGCCTTTTGGGGGGATTAAATTATTTGAATAAAACACAGAACATTTTGGTGTTTAAGATATTTTCCAGTAATTAAAATAGATTGCTTTTCCAATGAGAAATAATACTGTGGCTATATCAGCTGACACTATTACACCTATATCATCTACCTAGAACACTTTTACAGCATTTAAATTTAACAAAGATGAGAACTTGGAATGAAAACGTAGAATAAAAACACATAACATAGCAATTTGCTATCCTAATCAAGAAATTTTGGAAAAAAAATATCACCCCCCAAACCCCACACCCCTATATATAGAGCAGGACGTTTGGTCTTGATGGTGAGCTGTTGCCTTGCCAGAAAAGCTAAGCAGGATCAGCTCAGTGCAGGCCTTGCTTTGGATGGGTGATTGGAAACGGATGTTAAGAGCGGAGGAATGGGGAGGAGTCAGCTGGCAAGAAATGGAGATCATCTTGAGAACCAGCCGAGAACATGGTTTGCAGCTGCCTGTGAAAGCTTGGAAAGTGCAAGAGCTGTGCAGCCATTATGATGATTGCACTTTGAAAGGCAACATCTGGAGAAATAGAGGGTACTGTGAGTTCTCTCATAGAATAATACTTGTAAAAACCTCATTTGATAAATAGAGTTTATGGTCAGCCTGCATATGGAAACTGCCTTGAATCTATAAGAAAGGTGTAAGTATTTGGCTGCTCTGGGCAATGCCCAATGGGTCTTCCAGAACATGAGGGTCTGCAAGGTCCCCACATCTGTCTGTTGTTTTTTTCTAAATCCCCTCTAACAAAGTAGTGCAGTGAAAAGGCAGAGCTTTCAATTTCACCAGCTTTGCTGGAAACTAGCGTGACATGAACATTTGATAATTACTTCTAAGCCCTGCTGGGCCTAGTGGACATTATCGTGCCTGCTCCTACTGTTACATTTCCCAACATCACTGCAACATTTCTTAAAACCTTTAATCTATGTGGGTGTAATATCTAGAAAGATTTGAATGTCAAATAATAATAATGAGACTGGCTCCAGACTGGCTGATCGCAGCTACAACGTTTTCCAGCTACGACTTTTTCTCTCATTAGGGAAGAACTAGAATACTCAGGGCATGAAAACTACAAAAATAAAATAAAATTAGAGCTCTTATTTTGAGCTATGTATTCTTTTATGTTCCGATGTATTCCTTGATTCTCTCTCTCTCTCTCTCTCTCTCTCTCTCACACACACACACACACACACACACACACACACACACACACACACAC
>JAJKFI010000001.1:22893926-22915187 GCA_029204185.1 Lerista edwardsae | reverse complement strand
CACACACACACACACACACACACACACACACACACACACACACACACACACACACGAACCAAAGAGTGAGAGGACATATGGACTGTATGGAGAATGAATGTAATATAATTATATATTAATCCTCCCAATAACCAAAAAAGCACCTTTCAGAATGATGGTTCTGTTGTATTTAGCAGGGAGAGAGCAACTGTCCGTTTTGACCCCAGCAAAGCATCTTCCCCAGGGCTGCTTCTGGTTCTCGCTCTTGTAATACTATTTCATTTGTAGTGTGCTTTCAGGCAGCCCAATCTTGAGCTGCACAGCACCCAGAGGAGCAACATTACGAAAATGCAACATCTTGTGAGTGCTACAGAAGCCTCCGGAATCTCCTCAGGGGAAGGGGGCATTCATGCCCTTCCCCCCCCTCAAAGAAAACCAGAAAGCCCTAGCCCCTGCAATGGGGCTATTTGAGTCTTGAAAACCTTCGTGTCAGGTGTTTTAAGTCCAACATGGGCTTTAGGATGTGGCAGCAATGGGCGCTGTCAGACCCACCTGCTTCCAGGGCTGCTCCTCACCTCCCCCACCTAGTTCTGCCTTCCCCCTGCCTTCCCTCACCTTCTTTGGCCCCACCCACCCCAAAAGCCACTCAGCCTGCCTGCAGTTGTACTTACCGCAGTCAGTGGTATAGCAACCTCTCTGCGACACTGAGAGCGCAATCCTAACCTGGAGTTAGGCTGGCACAGTTAGGCCAGCAAAGTTTGGCCAGCACAAAGGACACCATAAAGTATGTTCTTGGAGTCAGAGAGGCCAGCACACATACATGCGCCATCCTCCCCGGCTCTGAGAGTGGTCCAAACGTGCTTTACGGTGGCCCTTGTTCCGGCCAAACTTTGCTGGCTTAGTTTATGCCAGCCTAACTCCAGTTTAGGATTGCATCCTGAGCCTCAGTGCCACGGGGGGCTGGCCCAGTGCTGATGCTGGAGCCTTTGGGGATGCAACAAATGTGCTGACTACTGGCTTCAGGATCAGGCTCTGAGTGCATAAAGTGCTTTCCATATGGAAAGCAATTTATGCACTCAGAGCTCAATCCTGAATCCCGCGGTAACACAGACATCATTCTTAGAACAAGTCTGTAAGGTAACTATTATCCCCATATTGCAACTGGCAAGGAGATGACTTGCCTACAGGGCTGCCCCTAGGTGCTGCAATGCCCAATGTGAACTGTATAAAAATAGATGCAAGAGGAAGATATCTAATATATTGAAAGACTCCTCTCATCCGGGACATCAGCTCTTTGAACTATTACCATCGAGAAGGAGATTTAGGGTATTGAAAGCAAGGACGAGCAGATTCAGAAACAGTTTTTACCCAAGTGCAGTATTGAGTTTAAATGCGGGGTCATAAGTTTTTGTGGAATTTAAATTGCTGGGAGCAATGGGGTATTTATATTTGTATAAGTGATTGTTGTATGGTTGATTGTGCATATTTTAGTTTTGGTGTTGTCCAGTTTTACCTTGGGGAAGAGCACCTCATTTCGTTGCACCCAGTTGTGAGTGTAATGACAAATAAATTTCTTATGTCTTATGTCTTATGTCTTATGTCTTATGTGAAACATTTTTTGCAGGGCCCGGGGGGGTGGGTTTCATCCTCTCCGCACCATACCCCCCTACTTACAGTGACGAACAGCAGGTCCAGGACCAATGGTGCCTGGCACAATGCACGGCATCCAGAAGCAGGTTGGTGGTGATGTGATGACATTGTGGTGTCACCACCAACTGCTTCCAAAGTACCCAATCAAAAGTGGGAGTGGGAGGAAAGGCCCTCCAACTGGGCAGCTGAGCTCGCTGTGCTGACCTCATGACATATCTTGGAGGATTGTCTGCTGGTAAATGTGAAGTGCAGTTCTGTGGCAGTTTGAGACAATCCCAGAGGCCTGACCCGTTGCCCTAGTGCAGGGTCCCCTCCGGAACAGGGTCCATTTGTACCCATTTGTACCAAAATGATGTCCCGGAAGTGATGTCACTTCTGGATGTGGTGGCCGTGGCATCCTGGGATTTTTTAAAAAGGTGAACAATGGGGGAAACCCGCATCCTCCACCCAGCCTTAAGCCAGCCCAGCCTAAGGCCACCTAGTAAGTTCATAGCAGTGGGGAAGCCCAACTCTCCTTTTCAACTAAAAAGCAGATTTAGGAGTGAGTGACCGGAAGCAGAGAATTGGGTGAAGAAAAGCCTTGCCCCATTTGAGATTGTCACCCACTGAGCAGCTTTTCCCCTGCTGTTACAGCTTATTAAAGGCTTTTTCCACTCTTGCATCTTCATACCTAATTGCCACCCAGAGCAGCTTTTCAAGGAAAAAGAGGTTAGGTTGGCTACAATGAGTGGAATCAAGAACACTATTTTTTTTTCTTTTTACTGGACAGAATCAAATCAAGAGGTATGTCCATATTCAGAGATCACCAATGATGTTATGGACACTCTCCAATAGAAACTGGGAAATCTGCAACTTATTGCAATAGTGCTGGGCATGCTGCTGACAGCTAGCTTTAGATTTTTCAAGGACTCAATAAAATGTTACTGGAAGAAATGCTTCTCCCATAAACCAGGGGGTAACAGAAGCCATGAACATGTGTACAAAACTACTGCCTCAAACAGTGTAACCAAATGTATCTTTTCTCAGTCTGTTCCACTCTGTTCAGTGGAACTTCCTTCTGGGTCAGTATGCGTAAGACTATTGCCTAAGGACCCAATCCTATCCCATTTTCCAGTCCTGATGTAGTTGACCAATGGGTATGTGCAGAGGCAGATCTAAG
The DNA here is from genome assembly GCA_029204185.1 of Lerista edwardsae. Classification (NCBI taxonomy): domain Eukaryota; kingdom Metazoa; phylum Chordata; class Lepidosauria; order Squamata; family Scincidae; genus Lerista; species Lerista edwardsae. The sequence goes on along the minus strand of JAJKFI010000001.1, from coordinate 22,912,399 downwards.
GGAGGGCAAAGCTCTAAGTTTTGCAAGAAGCCTTACCTTGCAGTGGAAATCACTCCTCCCCTGCACTGTTTTAGCCAATCCTCACAGGGAAAAGCAACATCTTGGCGTTGCTTACTGGCTACAGCAGCAAGGGAGAGGAGGGATTTACATGACAGGGTAAGGCTTCTTAGAGCTTTGCCCTCCCTGTAGATCCGCCTCTGGGTATGTGCTGCATTCTGTGGTGGAAGGGGAGTCAGAGATGCCTCCTCAAGGTAAGGGAATGTTTATCGGCTTACCTTGGGGCTGCATTGCAGCTGCATCAGCACCAGAAACTTAGATAGGATCGGGCCCTAAGTCTCTAACAAACCTTGTACAGTTTTGCACAGAGCTTTGACTTTCTGCTTCAGGTGCAAACATGTTGAAGCCTGACACTATTGTGAAACAAGGTGCTCCACTTTTCAGAATAAAATCTGTCCTAGTGTACCCTTTGTGCAGTGTTGGAGAACAGGAAGAATGGGCTTTACCTGTCACATGGGCTGGGGAGAATGTGCAGAGAGTGTATAAAGAATGCACTTCTGCACTTCAGTTCCTTCCAGTTGCCTGCTCCCCACAGAAAGTACCCGGCCTAACTTCAGGTTAGAATTGTGATCTGATTCATATATGCATTGTTGGTATGGGCAGGGCTTTCCTGTTTGCCACCTGTGGCACCTGTGTACAACTTCCTGTGAGTTGTACAGGAACCCACAGGGGATAATATGCTCATATGGGAGACCAAGAAAGACTTTGAGTAATGCATGGCCAACAACATAAAAAGGAATAATAAAATCTTCAAATACATTAGAAGCAGGAAACCTGTCAGAGAGGCGGTCAGCACACTGGATGGGGAGGGAGGAAAAGGGGAAATAAAAGGGGACTCGGAGATTGCAGAGAAATTAAATGAGTTCTTTGCATCTGTCTTCACGGCAGAAGACATCAGACAGGTACTGCTGCCTGAACAGTCCCTTCTGACTAAGGAATTAAGTCAGATAGAGGTTAAAAGAGAAGAGGTTTTAGACCTAATTAAATTGACAAATTAAAGATCAATAAGTCACCAGGTCCAGATGGCATCCACCCAAGAGTTATTAAGGAACTGAAAAATGAAATTGCCAATCTCTTAACTATAGTATGCAACTTGTCCCTTAAAACTGCCACGGTGCCAGAGGATTGGAGGATAGCGAATGTTATGCCAATCTCTAAAAAAAGAAGGAGAGGGGATCCGGGAAACTACAGGCCAGTCAGCCTAACGTCTGTTTCGGGTAAGATGGTAGAAAGCCTCATCAAAGACAGAATCTTAAAGCATGTAGAAGAACAAGTGCTGCAGAACGAAAATCAGCATGGCTTCTGTAAGGGTAAGTCTTGCCTCATAAAACTTTTAGAATTATTTGAAGAGGTTAACTGGCATGTGGATGCTGGCAAACCTGTGGATATTATATATCAGGATTTTCAGAAAGCGTTTGACACGGTCCCTCACCAAAGGCTGCTGGTTAAACTTCACAGTCAAGGAATAAGACAGCAGGTTCTCTTATGGATTAAAAACTGGTTGGGGAGCAGGAAGCAAAGAGTGGGTGTCAATGAACAATTTTCACAATGGTGAGAGGTGTAGCGCCCCAAGGATCCGTATTGGGATCCATGCTTTTCAACTTGTTCATAAATGACCTGGAGATGGGCATAAGCAGTGAAGTGGCCAAGTTTGAGGAGGACACAAAACCTTTCCGGGTGGTGAGAACCAGAAGGGATTGTGAAGAGTTCCAGAAGGATCTTATCTCTCCAAGTTGGGGGAATGGGCAGCCAAATGGCAGATGCCTTTCAATGGAGACAAGTGTAAAGTGATGCACATAGGGGCAAAAAATCAAAACTTCAACTATAAGCTAATGGGTTCTGAGCTTTCGGTGACAGAACAGGAGAGAGATTTTGGAGTGCTAGTAGACAACTCTATGAAAGTGTCAACCCAATGTGTAGCAGCGGTAAAGAAGGTCAATTTCATGCTCGGAATAATTAAAAAAGGGATTGAGACTAAAACAGACAATATTATTATGCCACTGTACAAATCGATGGTAAGGCCACATCTGGAGTATTGTGTACAGTTCTGGTTGCCACACCTTAAAAAAGATATACGGGAACTAGAGAAGATGCAGAAGAGAGCAACCAAAATGTTTACGGGGCTGGGGCACTTCCCATATGAGGAAAGGTTACAGCGTTTGGGGCTCTTCAGCCTAGAAAAAAGGCGCCTGAGGGGGGACTTGATTGAGACATACAAAATTATGCACGGGATGGATAAAGTGGATAGAGGGAGGTTCTTTTCCCTCTCTCACCATACCAGAACCAGGGGACATCCACTAAAATGGAGTGTTGGGAGAGTGAGACCAGATAAAAGGAAATACTTCTTTACCCTGTGGGTAATTAATCTGTGGAACTCCTTGCCACAGGAGGTGGTCTGGCCTAGACGCTTTTAAAAGGGAACCGGACAGATTTCTGGAAGGAAAAGTCCATCGCAGGCTACAGGCCATGACGGTTAGTGCAACCTCCTTACTTTAGAGTTAGGCTACCTTGGAGTGCCAGATGCAGGGGAGTGGCAATGAGATGCATGTATCTAGTTGTCTTGTGTGTTCCCTGAGGCATCTGGTGGGCCGCTGCAAGATGCAGGAAGCTGGACTAGATAGGCCTTTGGCCTTATACAGTGGGGCTCTTCTTATGTTCTTATATCTCAGATCATCAGATGTCAAAGTCAGCTCAGTATACTTATCCATAGCCTTTGAACATCCTTCCTAAACCCATATAATTTCCTTACTAAAATATATTTACTCAGGTTGGTTAGAATTGTTACTGTTGGTAAATAAAACCTTCCCACTGAAAATGTGTATATTTTAATGAGATTGAAAGCCATGAGTCTAGAAATGCCCACCCTAGGGACTGTTTTGAGGTTGACTTGAGAAACAACACTTTCTGTGGGTGAGACCTCATAAAAGTACTGTGTCACCTCAGCCACATCTAAGAAAAGCAAACTCCAAAGAGATCAGGAGAAAAAACGGCTTGCTTCCAAGGAAAACCATCACAAAACAAATAGTATGTTTATTATAGGAATATTTAATCTTTCTTCTTCTTGTTTAATAATATGGAGAACATAATGCTATTTTTTGAAGATATTTTCCCAATACTATCATTAATTGCTTTTCTTTTCTTTTTTTTATTTTAAGAAAAGGACTTTATAGTTCTGCCAAGAATGAAGAAATATTATACTCTGGAATCTGTTCGGTTCTTTTTTTCCAGGGCAAGGCAGAATTGAAATAGCAGTCACAATAGGGTGAGTCAGTTCCAGAGAATTCCACTTTCGTTCTTTGTCCTCTCTGCCCCCCCCCACATAGTCTGTCAACGTGATCTGAGTTCCACAAAGTGTTTCCCCCCCATCATCTGGTTAGAATTTCTGTGCCAGTTCACTGGCAGCCCTTCCATTTCCTCCTCATGTGTTCTGCAAACCACAGGGAGGACACATTCATTATTTTCTAGGTTTCAGAAATGAGATGCAATTATGGGAGGCCTCAACTGAAGACTGATAACATCTCCTTCCTGCCAGCCAGCATAGAGGGTAGCCTGTCTGGGCCTCTAGGCAGCTGATCAGATGGGAGTTGGAGTTTTTTGAAGAGGGCCTTCACAGCCCACTATCCTTCCTTGTTGAAGTAAACAAGTACGGTAAAATCCTTGTATCACTGGGCTATTCTAAGGTGTTACAAAAGCAACTGCTGGCTTCCAGGTGATGAATTCTGAAAACCTTCCAGTCTGTGGCAGTAACGCAGCTCGAGATGCTGCAAAACGGTAAGCACTGCAGGTGCCTCAATGTGCTGTGTAAGTGGCCCCTCCCATTGCTGTCAAATTGCCATTGCTGCTCAGAATGGCTCTAAAGGTGTGTGGGATTAGCTGCTTACACAGCACATTGTGGCACCTGCAGTGCTTACCATTTTGCTTCCCCTCTAGCTACACTATCGGTTTGCAATCCTGTCATGGCTCTCTCATGGGCCTGCCTTTGTGACAAACCTCATAATGTTCTACAGAACATTGCTGAGGTTTTTGAAGTCTTCCAGTTTCATTTCTTGACATTTCAGTACAACTTACATTACTACGTCTGTTAAGTGGAATGCTTTAATAGGACTGTAACCTGACAAATTGCCACACTTCTGTGGCGATCAGCCAATGAACAGTACGCACTCTTAAGTAATCCCATTGAAATCAATGGACCGTAAGCACGCATAATTCCGTGCTGGATTGTGGCCTGTATATTTTGGCCAAATCTAGCTCAGTTATGGCTGATGGCCAGTGTTAACAGAGCACGCGGGCACCAGACAGATTATTTTATAATTGTTCCTCATTCAAAAAGACTTTTTTTTTCTCCCTGAGTTTCTTTTGCTCATTAAATGAGATTTTTCTTATAAAAACATACTAAAGCCAAATACATGTGCTTATTCTCTGCATTTTTCCTTAATTTTTTAGTTATACAGAGAAGGGGGAAGTTAGAAAAGATGGAATTCTTGAAGGCTACTGATTTTTTTTTTTAACCCTGCAAAATAGATGAACAAATCAGCTCCTGCTTCAATGTTCTCTCCTGAGCTGATAAGGACAATGTAGCCATGATAGGAAGGCACTGTGGAAGTAGTGTATGTAGCAGTAGTGCAGGGAAACTCCCCCTGTTGGACTCAAATTGGGTTTGGGGAAAACAAACTATTTTCAAAATTCAGGAAAATAGATCAGGTTTTTCCAAAATCAGTTAGCCAAGCTTGAACCTTGTTGCACCCCTGATAATGTCATTGGTACTAGTGAACTTATAGGTTCCTCCCACCAGCCTGCCAATCTCCCTCCTGCACACCTTTAAGTGCCTTTGAGCACAATCCTAACCTGGGGTTAGGCTGGCTCAATTAGGCCAGCAAAGTTTGGCCGCTACAAGGGATACCATAAAGTATGTTTGGACCACTCTCGGAATCAGAGAGACAGCACACAGACGTGCGCCATTCTCCGTGACTCCAAGAGTGGTTCAAACATGCTTTATGGTGGCCCTTGTGCCAGTCAAACTTTGCTGGCCTAACTGTGCTGGCCTTCCAGGTTAGGATTGTGCCCTTAGACATATTGGTAGCCCTGGAGAAAGTATATGTCCCAGGGCTCCTCATATTTGGCATGCTGCCATAGCATGCTGCATCAGTCGAGGGCAGGAACAGAGACTCCTTTCATTCTGGAAGACCTACTATTCTGTAGCAATAGGCCCAGGCACAATTTCTGAGCCAAGACTCAGCACTTTCCCTTGCTAAATGCCACTAGAAGTGAGAAGAAGAACATCATGAAGCAACCATATTGTCCTAGCCTAGATGCTAATTTGGCTGTTCAACAAAAGGAATAACATTAGAAGCCTGACACTATAACGGAGTTTTTAGTGTTTATAAGGGATCCTACCCCAAGACATCTAACAATAATAATTAAGTCATTACTTTGAAAGCAATCAATGAACAATGTAAAAAGAAAGCACCAAACCAACGAAAACCCAGACAGTGGTGACAGATGAAAACAAAAACAGCCCTACAGAATGACCAGCAAACCAAGTAAAACATCTGCCTAAACAACATCCAAACATTTCAAGAAGGTGATTGAACAGCAGTATGAAGGGAGCCACGGACCTGGGACAGGCAGTTCCATAACCTGGCCACCAATAAAGAGAAGGCCCTCTTCTGTGTTCTCACATTAAAAAATGTGGAGTGTGCAAGGAAACCACTCCTCTTAAAGGGGCCACATGATTGTAAGGGAGGAAGGAGTCTTTTAAATATTGGCCAGCCTAATCCCAACGTGGTGGCGCTGCGGGTTAAACCGCTGAGCTTGTTGACCGGAAGGTTGGCAGTTTGACACCACGCGACGGAGTGAGCTCCCGTTGCTTGTCCCAGCTCCTGCCAACCTAGCAGCACAAAAGCATGTAAATCTAGCAGTTTGAAAGCATGTAAAAATTGGAGTAGGTAAATAGGTACCACTTTGGTGGGAAGGTAACGGTGTTCCATGTGCTACAGTGTATAGTCATGTTGGCCACATGACCACTGAAGCTTGTCCTTGGACAAAATGCCAGCTCTTTGGCTTAGAAATGGAGATGAGCACCACCCCGTACAGTCGGTCATGACTAGACCATTCGGTCGTGGGGAAACCTTTGAGTACTTAATCCCACTCAAATTTCCCATCCCCCTCCTCGCTGATGCAACAACATGCCAATGGAGTGTGTGCTCCATCTGAGAGATGGGGGAGCTCATATGGAAAGGGCTCTTTGGGGATGGTAAACTTTTATTCATTTACCCCAGGGAAAGACTCCACTGCTGCCCTGGGACTCTTTAGATCTATGTCTGTTGTTCAGCAGGCGTAAGTCTGGGGCACGTAATGGTGGAAGCAAGGAAGAGGAACAGGGTTAGGATATTGGTGCATGCCAGTGCTGTCAATTCCGCCTCATAATTTTCTTCCCCTCCCTCTGCTCTGCCCGGAAACACCCTCATTCCTCTTTCTCCCTGCCCCACTGCTGTTGCGCCTACCTTTGTGGTTCTGGAGGGGAGCTTCCTGTACTGCTTACTAGTTGTGGCAGCACATGCAAAATGGCTGCTGGCAGTGTGCTGTGCATGCTGCTGGAAACCATTTTGCAACCAGGTTGTATTTCCTAAGCTGCATTACAAGTGACCTGGCACATCTATTTTTTTTTTATTAATTTTACAGTATTGCTCTCCCCACCCCACCCCAGAATATGATATGCATATTCTGTACACATATCAGAGAAATATATATATATCTTCCTTTTTCATAGCCCTGAGTACAGGGAAGGAAAGAAGCATGATAAGCATGAATAATATAGTGCGTGTATCACATGGTCAGTGAAGGCTTGCAGATCATCATTGATCCAAGTAGAAGAGTTTGCAAAGTAGAGAAATGCTGTTCACATCAGCTGGGTTTTGAAGTCTTCTCCTGAAGTAAAGAGTGAATGCATGTTATCATCCTGAAATCATTATCTCTAGGTCAGAGGTAACTGGAATGATCTTGGGATGTTTTCCAGTACTACAACCTAAATACCATCTGTTTGCCAGACAGCTTTATGCAGTTTCATTCTACGTGTTCAGAGAATTAAACTGCCCTTTTAAAAGTGGGGGGAGAGAAGCAGGCTTAATGGGAAAACTTAGTAAAGTACAACTTAAATAACTAAATTAGGCATGACAGAGAAGAATACATAGTTGTGAGATTAGTCACCTCTTGAAGAAAGGCTTGGGGAGGCAGTCGCCTTTCAAGACGGAGTGCAGCCTATTGCTTTAAACTCATTACATGCCATCATAAATCATAAAGCCTTCCAAATGGTGTGCCAGAGCTGAAGAAGTAGGACCCTTCTGCTATATAAAGAAAGAATGTGGCAAGCAATGGCAGGTTTGGGGAGGAACAGTCGAGGGGAAAGATGCTTGACTGACAAATGGGAGCACAGGGAAAATGAGAGCTCACTGGAGAAGAGGCTTAAGAGGCAGAGATGCGTCAGAAAACAGAGGCCTGGGGGACCCTTTCCTAGTGGGAAGCAAGCTTCTCCCTCCGAGGTGGACTGTGTCTGACTTAGTGGATGTGGATGATGTGAGAACCCCAGACAGCCCCAAGTAGAGTGTAGTCTAAGGATGCAATCCTAGAGAGCAATCCTAACCTGCAGTTAGGCCAGCACAATTAAGTCAGCAAAATTTGGACTTGTGCCAACACAATGGACTTGTGCCAACTTAACTCCAGGTTAGAATTATGCCCTAAGGCTGCAATCCTATGCACACTTTCCTGAGAGTAAGCCTTATTGAATACAATGGGACCTACTTCTGAGTAGTCATGGATTGCTTTTAAATGAGATTATGTAAATGTACATAAATGAAATGTAACTAAACCAGGATATATGTCCCTTCCTTATTCATCATGATTTTTTGTCCAGCAATCCCACCCCTGATCCATTTGGGCTCTGTACTGTGCGAAGTCTCCCCATTGCACAAGAGTTCACAGAATTGTTGGATCCAACCCAAAAATATAGTGGATCAGTGAGTCTGGAAAAGCACTCTACTAAAAGACTAGAATTTCTCTGGGAAATGTATTAGAGTCCTAACAAACAAAAAGAAAAACAATTATTGCCTGTTTCATCTGCTGATTACATGAAATTGCATTTTCTTATTTAATGAATCTTCATTAACATTGTATGAACCAATCACCACACCACTGGGAAGAACAGTTTCCAAAGTTTCTGCCTTCACCTTCAAAGTCTGGTGCCATGTTGAAAATGTGGATCTACATGGTGCTATGACATTAAATATTTGCCTGCAGGGTTAATATTGGAGATCACGGATCATTACTGAACTTCTGCTTCACTTAACTGTCTATTAGCATCATTGCATGTACGCTATTTGTCTACAAGTCACCATTCAGGCCTGTATAAACACACCTTCTGACTGTGTGCACTGGAAAAGAGCCTATGTCTGTTATAACAGCTGGTGTTTCACTGTCTACTGCGTAAACATTATGTCCAGGGGTTAAAGTGGATTGGAGTAGCTCCAGCGTATATTTGCTGTCTCTAACGCTACTGTGCTAAATATCCCCTCTTTATCCATCTTCCTGTTCCCAGGTACTATGTTATGGAAAATGACAGGCTCACCTTGACAGGCCTCTGTCACTGCCCCCCCGCCAACTGCAGGATGCAGCACATGCTCTACTGGCACACCTATGTCAGTGCTGGAAAGTTGGTTAGGATTGTGCCCTAAATTACATAATTCATCTGAGAGGAAGCATCTGAGAGCCAAATCCTACCTAATTTTCCAGTCCTGATGTAGCCGTCCCAATGGGGTGTGTGCTGCATTCTGTAGTGGTAGGGAAGTCATGGAGGCCTCCTCAAGGTAAGGGAACATTTGCTGCTGCATTGCGGCTACATAGGTGCTGGAATGTTGGCTAGGATTGGGCCCTGAGAGTATTCAGGGGAAGTAAAATGAGTTTTGATAAGACAAATGAAATTTCCCACAGAATGTCTGCATATCCCTTGGGTTGGTGCTGACATTTCACACATAAAGATATTTGAAGCAAATATCAGGATTCTGCCCAGGCCAAAACACCTGAGAACTTTCAAGGGGTGTCATAGAATCATGGAATTTTGGAGTTTGAAAGGGTATTGAGGACATCTAGTCCAACCCCCTATTTCATGTGTCTATAAAATGATTGATGTTTCAGGGACTTCTGTAGATTTCTATAGCAGTATTTTTTTTAAAAAATACATACACTCACAAGAAGATAAATATACTGTATCTGGTGTATTGGCAGGGTGATTATCAACATTTGTGGCATGGAGGCAGCAGCTTAGCAGCACGTTTGATGAATAAAAATGTCAGTGAATCAACCTGAAAGAACTAAAATAATATAAAGAGGATAATACAGAAGGCATCATTAAAAATATATAATCTTTTTATATGCCATAACCACTCATGCAACTAACTATCATTTAACTCATTGTACAAATTTATTGTGCTCAAAACTAAGACGTGATTCCCCCTCAGGTCTAACACATAACTGTTGCTGTTGCTTAAACGGTTTAAACATACGCACAAAGAGAGAATAAACCCCCAAGATTACAGGTAATCAGGTTTTCTTCTACAATTTTGTCATCATGCACTTAAAGCTCATTATCTAGAACAAGTTGTGGTATAAAAAGATTAGGATGCTTGCATCCACCTCTGTAATTTTCAAATCAGCTGGTATGCGTGTTTGTCAAGCCACATCATTATTGTGAATAGTTTCTGGTAAATAAAATGCAGTCCTACAATTAGGATGTCAAATTGCTAATTAAAGGATGGAGAACAGAGATAGAGACAGGTAAAAAATGGGGGGCACACACAGCAGAAAGCTCCTTTATACAAAGTGTATACCAGGGATGTGCAGTACGGGGGTGACAGGTGAGGCAGAACAGCCCCATCGTTGTCCAAGGAAAAGCACCACAGCCACACTCCTGCCCTCATTGGAGGATGCCCTCCCTATACCTGAGAAAGCTCTCCTTACACCCACTTTCCTGGTTGTGGTGCTTTTCCATGGAGTTGTCCAACAGGGTGATTCTGCCTCACCTACTACCCCTGCACTGCATGTCCCTGGTACACACAGGATTGTACAGTGTCTGAGGGACAGCCTTCTCTTGTATGAGATAACTTGTCCTCTGAGGTAATTTGGGGGCTCCTCCTATGAGTACTACTACTATGTGTACTCCTTTGTGTACTACGTATATGTGTACAGTACTATGTGTACTACCATTGGCTGAGCTTAGGTTGGTGGAGAAGGGGGTCCTTCTCTGTGGCAGTGCTACAACTTTGGAACTCCCTCCCTCTTGAATTAAGAACTGTTACTTAGCATGTCACTTAGCAACTCTTCATTACTGATTTGGTGCTACTGTAGTTTTATTCTATGTTATTGTTATAGTATACAGATTGTTTATAATAAGTTGCAAACTGTCGTGGGCGAATACAAAAGGAAAGGCAGATAACTGTTCTAAATTAAATTTAAAAAAGTTACTGTTAAAAATTCCTCCTCTTTCTTCCTTTGGGAGTGGACAATATCATTTTAAAAAAGAAAGAAAACAAAACTTCATCCATAGAAACACACAATAAAACAGGAGAAGCTATTAATATAAAATCATAATGTGGAACAAAAAAAAGATCTTCAACTGCCAGTGGAAAACCACCAAGGAGGAACACAACTGTACAGTACAAGGAAAGGCATACCACATTTTAGGGACCGCCACTTAGAAGACCATCTTGCAAGTTCATGCCACCTGCATTTCAGAGGGTAGTGGGACTTTCCCTTTCCAGTTGCGAACCCAGCCAATGGGCCACCCAGGGACAGAGAAGAAGAAGGTCCCCCCTCCGCTGTTTCCCCACCCCCGTGCGCCGCTCTGTCCCATGCCGCGCCAGGCTTTACTTTCACAGGCCTCACCAGCACTGCCTACTTGTATGGTTTATGGTTTATGGTTCATGAACATAGTTTATAGCACATCTGTGACACCTTTGGCTGGCCAAAGACCATTGCACCAGTGGAAGCTCAAACTAGAATTGCACTGTAAGCTGTAAGTCAGGACTTTCCCAGTTTGAATATATCGTTTTGGTCATGAACTCTCTAGGAGCCATACAATGGCAGTGGTGGGTGGGAGGGCCAAAAACCGCTTGCCTCTCCGAGAGGTGAGCTGCCTCATTGCACCTCTCCTCCCGCCCCAGGAGCACCGTGCCCAGGACTTTTTCCCACACACACACACACACATAATGGTAGGTCTGTGACTGATCCTCTCTGATCTTAATGGAAAAGTAAGTCCATACGGAGGAGTGCAGCCCTTCAAGTCCCAAAAGTGATCCCCAAAAATAGGACTTTTAAAAGTAATGGCAAGCCCCTTGAATTATACCTGGAAACAAACTGGTAACCAATTCAAGGAAAGACATTTGCTCTACCACTGAGCTATGCCCCCTTGGGAAAGGTGTTGTAGTTGGAAAGAAAGATAGGATGCAGCTGGAAGGAGCTGCCACTACCATATAATTTTTGAACATGAAGTTATTATGGAACAAGAAAAAAATCAACAATAGGAAAATAAGCCTATTATTTATAGGAAAATAAACTAGGATGTGCAAGGAAGGAGAGGTCAACGTTGCATTAAAAAAAGCACTCACCACCAATTATTCCCTTCAACATAGTCAAGAGGATTTGATAGGAACACTTAAGAAATTCACCCATGCTCAATTTATCCCCAGTACAGGTACTTGGGTTCCACTTCACTGAAATCGATTACCAGAGTGGAACAAATCAATATAAGTATTTTTCCAGACTCCTAGACATGTAATTCTGGAATGTTGCACAAAATGTAAGCAAACATTAAAATAGAACCTCTCCCATGTAGGCAAGTAAACGAGTCTATGAAAGTGAAAGAAGCCCTAACCAGTGAAACTGTTAGTGATTGAGTAAATGAAGCTAGTAAACTAGATTTTTAAAAGGGTCCATTTGTCCCCTTACTCTAAGTAAAGCCTCAGCTTGTCCAATGGGGTTTCTCAAGAGATGCACCAGCTATTTAGAGGAGGCCTCTGCAGGTTCCACCCCTCCAGTATTTGTTCCACCCCTGCTCTGCCATCCCTCCGCCCAGGACCACCACCCGTTTGCCCTACTGCCACCCTCCCGACAAACCCCTTGTTGCTCGTCGCTTACCTTACGCCTGCTGGTCACCAGGGCTCCAACGGCAGCGTTGATGAGGCAGAGCAGACCTGCCTGCCAACACCACTTACTTGCTGGGTGCTTCAAACATGCCTTATGGCACATTTGTGACACCCATCACTGACACTCGAGCAACATAGGATTGGGCTGTCCCTTGCAGATATGGAACTTTTTATTTCAATTGTAAACTATTTAATTCTCTCTTCCCCGCCCCCCCAATTTGTGCACTAGCAGACTGGAGACCTGGTGCACAGTCCACCAAAATTCAGTCTCCAAGATTCAGAAACATTTGAAAGTACAAATGTAACCCCCCACTACAAAATGCTAAAAATCTGAGTGCATTGGCCTTTTCTGCAAGTGGGATTGGTAGCTCTTAGTTATGTGTGGATCACCATATAAGGAAAAAAGGCAAAATCCTGTGGAGGAGATTTCCCGATCACTTAATCTCATCTCTTGAGGGGTGTAAACTGATTTTTGTAAATTATTGGAAACCACTTATCCTGGGGCCTAGTGGATAAATTTGTAACTTGCTGTTTCAAGTCACTTTAGTTGGAGGAACAGAGAGCAGCTGAAACTTAGAGCGCAATCCTAAACTGGAGTTAGGCTGGTGTAAACTAAGCCAGCAAAGTTTGGCCAGCACAAGGGCCACCATAAAGTGCGTTTGGACTACTCTCAGAGTCAGGGAGGATGGCTCAGGTCTGACTCCAAGAGTGGTCCAAACATACTTTACAGTGTCCCTTGTGCTAGCCAAACTTTGCAGGCTTAGTTTATGCCAGCCTAACTCAGTTTAGGATTGCGTCCTGAGTCTCTCAGGGCAACTTTATTCAGACTGATCTACACTGACAAGGAACTGTGAATGATTGTTAAATGCTTGCACTTCTCTAGGTAGGGATAAGTCCGGGGGCAGTGTAAATGATTGGAGACTTCTGGTATCTCTTGAATATTTATTACAATATTCACTTTATTATTTTACAAAAAATAAAAGCAGAGAATACTGGAAGTAAATAGACTTGTAAATATGGGCAGCAAAACCACTGATCCTGCCTCAGGTTTCCAAACAGCAACATTCATCTGGCTCAGATAGCAACTTTCTGGCTCAGATGAAAAACTGCACCACAATTTCTCCACTTTTCCCACAAGCTGAAGGGGGAGAAATCTCCCCAAAAGCAGAGGAGAAAGATATCCTATCATTTGCCCCCCGACCAAGGGTTGATGGATGGTTCCTGGCCTCTATCAAGTCATCCATGAAATGAAGAATGGCCATCCAGAAATCACGGCACCACTGAATGTTGGGCAGTGTGTGAATTGTCCTTCAACTTGAATAGTGGGTCTGAAGGAAACTTTCATTGTTTATATGTTGTATTTCTTTTCCTCTGAGTATCTTGTTCAAAGAGGAAATAACTATTTTAAGTATCAAAAGTTTGCCTGTTATTGTACACGGCCTGGTACCTCCCTTGGCATTTGGGCCAAGGGGCTAGTACATTAGTGTTATATGTAGAAAGGTAGTTACAATGAACCCCCCTCTTATGATTAGGAATGCATCCTATATACACTTTCCTGTGAGTAAGCCCCTCTGAGCTCAATGGAACTTACTTCTGAGTAAGGCCAGCATGGTGAACAAACTCATGGCCTAATCCTATTGTAGGAAATCTTTTGTGTTCCACTGGTGCTGGCAGCCACAAAAGCACCATAAGACACTTTGTGGCAGTGCAGAGAAGCCTTCCTGTGCATGCCTGCAGAGGCCCACCAGAGCAGGTAAGCCCTAAGCAGGGGGCAAATTGGGGCAGGAGGAGGGTGGAGCAGGAGGAGATGGGGTGGCAGGTGGGCAAATCAGGCCCATGAGGTTCAATAGCAGCTGTGCACACCAAATCCCACCCCCCTTCCTAGGTGTGATCCACCTGTATTGCTGAACATGGACATTCACCAGTGATATCGCTGGCACAGGACAAAGTTGACTTACTGCATCTGCTGGGGCTTACCCCTTGGAGACCTCCTGCAGCAAAACAAAAAACAAAAAAAAACCCCACATACAGTATGTGGCAATGAAGCACATAGCCAGTGCTTCATTGCCACACAGGAATGTTGGTAGGGTTGGGCTGTCCCTCAATAGTGAAAAGAGGGGCCAAGATAAACAAGCATGATGAGTGTGTACAGTGGTGCTGACTTGCATTTTTAATCGGGGGTGCCCGTGGTCATGCCCTGACATTGACGTGGCCATGCCCACCAGCTAGACTTATAATGGGTAGACCTGGGCCCCAAGCTCGGATGCAGCCATGCGGCCTGACAGAGGCTTCTCCTGATCTCAGAGCGGGTGTTCGCTGCAGCGAACACCTGCTCCAGGCTCGGAAGCAGCCCCTGTGGCCTGACAGCGGCCACTCAGGAGCTCGGGGCGGGCGTTTGCCGCAGCGAATGCCTGCCCCAGGCTCGGAGGTGGCTGCTGCAGCTTGACAACTGCCTCTCCTGAGCTTGGAGCAGGGGTTCGCCATGGCAAACACCCGCCCCGGGCTCAGAAGCGGCCCCTGCGGCCTGACAGCAGCCACTCAGGAACTCAGGGCGGGCGTTCACCACAGCGAACGCCCGCCCCGGGCTCAGAAGCGGCCCCTGCGGCCTGACAGCAGCCGTTCAGGGCGGACATTAGCCATGGTGAACACCTGCCTTGGGCTTGGCGGCAGCCGCTGTCAGACCACAGCGTTCTCTCCCGAGCTCGGAGCGCAGCGATCGCAGTAATCAGACCGCAGTGCTCATGCCGCTGGCATGGGTCCTGGCAGCTGGCATTAACATGGGTGCTCTGCCCCCACAGGAAAAACTCATGGGCGCTGGAACACCCACAGCCCCCCCTAGATGGCGCCTATGAGTGTGTATGTTTTTCACTGTGTGGAGCCAGTCAGAATGATGAAGTATCCTCTGGATAGGTTTGCTGTTTTCCCCAAACTGAAACCATGTGAGCACTGCCATAGCTAATGAAATTGTAGACTGGCAAAATGATGCCCCGGAAGTGACATCATAACAGGAAGTGGCATCAGTTGTATTTTCATTTTCTTGGGGTTTTTGGCCATAACCTTTGATAGAATAAAGATATTATACTCCAATTGTGTCCATTGCATACTGCATAAAATTCCACATTGAATGATATATAACATGTATTATTCCTCAAAACCACGATTTTAACAAACCATTATTTTTATATGACTGTTGCATTTTCGTTTTCTAGTTTTTTGGCCATAACATTTGATAGAGTAAAGATATTACACCGATTTGTTTAATCACATTCTGCATTAAATTCAGCGTCAAATGGTATATAATGTGGTGGTATTATTCAGACATACCAAGATTTTCACAATTTTGGCCACTAGTGTCCAGCTCAGCTTGTAGTCCCACTAAAGCTTGTTGCCAAGTGCAACTGCATCCCCCTGCACTTCTTTAGCTACGCCCCTGCATATGATACACCCCAGTTCAGGCTGTTAGGGTGAGCTGTTGTGTAACCTTTTTAAGCAGAAAGTTCCACATGGACTGTGGGGAAAAATGCTACCAGATATTGGGGAATGAATTACAGGACTTATTTTACTGTTTGGATCTCACTTCTCCCTTTCCTCTCTCCCTAGCTCTCACCGTGTGCTCATGTGCTTTACAACCTTGTGCTTTGAAAACCGTTTTGCGCATAAATATTTGGGAGTGTTCCCTTTATTTATTTATTTATTTATTTATTTAACAACCCCCCAAAATGGATAGAGGTGTAGGCACATGACTCTGATTCAAATCACTCACAAATTTGTCCTGGAAATTCCTGGAATGGGGAAAAAAACTAGAAAACATTCAGCAAAATAGCATTTCCCCTCCAGATTTTTCATCCAATGTGATGTCAGATCAGAACGGCAGTTATTACAAAGATATTGCATGCTCAATTTATCCGTTTACAAAAGCAGAGCCTTCAAAGACAGCTTTCGTGTGTCATCTTTGTCTAG
This sequence comes from Lerista edwardsae, assembly GCA_029204185.1. Taxonomy (NCBI): domain Eukaryota; kingdom Metazoa; phylum Chordata; class Lepidosauria; order Squamata; family Scincidae; genus Lerista; species Lerista edwardsae. Next base: position 22,896,191 of record JAJKFI010000001.1, on the reverse strand, counting down.
CTTGGAAATGACCGTTCAGCTCTCTGCTCTATAAAGCAGATGTTTTGAAAGGCCTGTAAAGTGATTTTTAATGTTTTGCATGACCCGAGCACACAGCACCCGTTTGCCTTGACTATCTCTCCTTTCTCCATTCATCTTCCTCTCCTCTTCCCTTTCCTTTGCATTGCTCTGTAGATTTCATATGTAATGTGGAACAGATGGATGATGCAAGTTTTTCACACTTAAAAGAACATGGAAAGTTCTTTCCCAGTGAAAAATAGTTTGCATTCTTTCTCCTAATAGTGCCATCTCACTCACGGTAGAAGGATCAAATTTCTCCACATCCATCATAGCCAAATAATGCATTGTTTGGGGGCCAGCATTGCCCTTAGCTTGCCCATCCATGACTGACATCCAGTATGTTGCTCTCAGAGTAGACCATAAAGGCTGACAGAAGGTAAATTCTTGCTAGATCAGGGGATCAGGCTACAAAACCCTTTTGTACACTGATTTTCCCCAACCCTCTAGGATCCCTGTAACCTTTCTTGAGTACTTTCATGTGCAAGCTTGCAGGATATCACTTTCCCAAAAATTCTGGCCTCCAACCATATACATTCAGCTCTCAGTAAAAAGCTATGCCAGCAGAAGAAGCCAAACATAACAGTGAACGTGTCAAGATAAAAAAAAAATTGATTTTGCAATACAGGTTCATGTTACCACTGATGTCAAAGCTAACACATTGCTAATCTAATAAAAATGTACTGTAATTTATCAGCTTTCCTGTCTTGCCTTCACCACTTTCATTTAATCTTCTGGAATCTTTGTGACTGAATGTTCTGTAACATTTAATTTAAATGAAGTTCTGATGAGTTTTAAATCACAAGGAGTTTGGCGTCTGAATAAACACGAAACTGCTGAAGACCTAATCCTGATTTTCTAGGGCCAGTGTCTCCCTTTCCCTCTTGAGTCTTCAGGAGGAACTGGAAAAAGCACGAGAATATGCATCCGTTGATATTTTACGTCAGCTAAATCGTCTGTGACAGCTCAGGAGAGAGATCTTGGGGTGCTGGTGGACAATTCAATGAAGGTATCGACCCAGTGTGCGTCAGCAATTAAGAAGGCCAATTCCATGCTTGGGGTAATTAAAAAAGGGGTTGAGAATAAAACAGCCAATCTTATCATGCCATTGTACAAATCGATGGTAAGGCCACACCTGGAATATTGTGTCCAGTTCTGGTCGCCGCATCTTAAAAAGGACATAGTGGAGTTGGAAAAGGTGCAGAAGAGAGCGACAAAAATGGTTACGGGGCTGGGGCACCTCCCTTATGAAGAAAGACTGCAGCATTTGGGGCACTTCAGTCTAGAAAAAAGGCGCCTGAGGGGGGACATGATTGAGACATACAAAATTATGCATGGAAGGGATAGAGTCGATAGAGGGATGTTCTTTTCCCTCTCTCAAAACACCAGAACCAGGGGGCATCCGCTAAAACTGAGGGTTGGGAGAGTTAAAACAGATAAAAGGAAGTACTTTTTTACCCAGCGGGTAGTTAATCTGTGGAACTCCTTGCCACAGGAGGTGGTGATGGCATCTGGTCTTGATGCCTTCAAGAGGGGATTGGACAGATTTCTGGAGGAAAGGTCCATCGTGGGCTATAGGCAATGATGGATTGTGCAACCTCCTTACAAAGGTGGTGGGCCACTGGTACCGGGTGCAAGGGAGTGGCAACAGGATGCTGTGCATCTTGTAGTCTCATGCCTTCCTGGGGCACCTGGTGGGCTGCTGTGAGATACAGAAAGCTGGACTAGATGGGCCTTTGGCCTGATCCAGCAGGGCTCTTCTTATGTCTCATATTATTAACTCATCACGTGTGTGTGTGTGTTGTGTGTAGTCTGACAGACACTTCGGATCTTGAAGCAGTGATTCTAACAGAGACACAAGGACTTGTGCTGAGAATGGCAACTGCTAGTCTGCTCTCTGCTGTGCTTCAATACTACCTCCACCCCCAAGGCTAGCTGGGAAGTGGTATTGCAGGCACTAGCTCAGTGATGGCGAACCTATTACACGCCACAACATTTTGGGCAACACGCCAGCATTTGCCAACACCCAACAACAACTGATGATTTTTTTTGTAATGATTTGATGTTTCTTTATAAAATGCATAGCCCCACACATTATTGATTATTGGGCTGTATTTTTTTAACTAAATGAATATGTAAATAATTGTTTCTCTTTAGGGGTGTGTGTGTGTGTGTGTGTGTGTGTGTGTGTGTGTGTGTGTGTGTGTG